>JAAGEH010000227.1:2583865-2637018 GCA_011751065.1 Lasiurus cinereus
TGAATTTTGATTATTTTTGAATGAATACTGAATTTTGATTATTTTTGAACGAATACTGAATTTTGATAATTTTTGAACGAATACTGAATTTTGATTATTTTTTAATGAATACTGAATTTTGATTATTTTTGAATGAATACTGAATTTTGATTATATTTGAATGAATACTGAATTTTGATTATTTTTGAATGAATACTGAATTTTGTTCCTGCTGGGCACTTTATCAAACCTGTCTCAGATTAATTTTGCTTGGAGGGCTAGCCTTCTGTTACAAGTGACTTGATTGGATTTTGAAAGAAAGTGTTTAGTTGCTATCGGTGGTTAAATAATAATTTAGTTAAAAATCTGGAGTCATTTATTATTTAAATATATTAAAATATATTTAGTGAGTGCCAGTGGGCTCTGGGATATAATGGGGAGCTAAAAACAGACTTGGTTCCTATCCACATGGTGCTTTGCATCTAAAGCGCAAGGCATCCGTTGAAAGAAATAATTACACAAAATAAATATCACATCATGCCTGTGATGGGGCCGGGGGATAGAGAGGTTTTGCTTTGGGAACTCTGGCCTCTGCCCTCCCTGCCTGCCCCGCAGCTAATAATAGTAATGGCTACTGCGCAACAGTAGCTGCGCGGCTTCCGCCCATAGGGCGGTGTTCGTTGTGATAGCCATCTTGCAGATTTCATCCTTACGAACTTCGTTTTGTAGGTGAGGAAGCTAAGGTTCGAAGAGAATGAATTAAGTCTTCACAGCCACACGGAGAGCTAACCAAACCTTGGTCCTAACGTTTTCATCCCAGCTCATCTGGCGGTGGAGTCTGCGTTCTTCCCTCCACCGAGCATCTAGACTCAGGCGTGTCTGCCAGCGCCTCCCTCCCAGCAGTAGGGTGCCAACGTCATGGGGCATCCTGGTAGGATGTGCAAAACGTGGTGGTTTTATTCAGATGTAGGGAAAATATTTTCTCTCTTAAAATGAACGAGGACATGTTCTGGGATAGAATATAAAATGTACATGATTTTTAAGATGCAACGTTAGACTTTAAGGAAATCACAGACTTGCTAAAGACTCCTTCGGAAATATGTGTTCATGTTGGGCAAATCTGAGAAACCTTGTACACTATTCCAGTCTTCCTCCTCATTAGCTTTATTTTTAAAAAATGTATTTTTATTGATTTCAGAGAGGAAGGGAGAGGTAGAGATAAATAGAAACATCAGTGAGGAGAGAGAATTGTTGATCGGCTGCCTCCTGCACACCACACACTGGGGATTGAGCCTGCAACTCAGCCATGTGCCCTGACCGGGAATTGAATGTGACTTCCTGGTACATAGGTCAACACTCAGCCACTGAGCCATTATGGTCGGGCATTAGTGTCATTTTTATGCCTACTCATAAATCTTCTAAAAAGAAGAAATTCTGGAGGAGAAACCAAGATGGCGGCACAGGTAAACACCTAAACTGCTGACACGCACAACAATTTCAAAAGTACAACTAAAAGACAAAACGGACATCATCCAGAACCACAGGAAAGCTGGCTGAGCGGAAATTCTACAACTAGAAGGAAAGAGAAAAGCACACTGAGACTCAGAGGAGCTGCAGGAGGCAGAGGTACTGAGACGTGTGTGGAGAGGACTGGCAACAGAGTGCGTGGCTGGCTTTCTCAAGTGGGAGGGAGACAAACGCTCCTGACTGCGCTGAACTCCACTTCTGGGCGAGACTCCGGGAACCCAGACTCATTTGGGGAGAAACTGGACTGTCTGGCAGTAGGCAGAACTTGGAGGCAGCTTTCTCTCAGAGGTGTTTGTAGTGATTACCATGGGACACTGAGACTCAGAGGCCTATTAGGGCTGGGCTGATGGGAAACCAATGCTATCTGTTCCTCACTGAGACTCCACCCCATCCAAGCTGAGCACAGAGGCGTTTGCAAGTCTTGTCTCAAAAGGATGTCTCCCAGCATAGACACAGCTGATCCTCACAGCCAGTTGGCCTGGAGGTCAATTCCTCCCAAGAATACAAACAACAATCAAGGCTTAACTACAACAAGACTGTGCACACAGCCCACAAAGGGGTGCACCAGGAGTGTCCACCTCAGGAGCCACTGGACTCTATAGAACATGTAGCACACAAAGCCACTATATCAACTCAGGGAAGCAGCCGAAATGTGGAGACAAACATATCACAAATGACAAAAATGGAGGAAAGCAAATTTCTAGAAAAGGCTGATAAATTTAGCAAGTCCCTCGAGGATATGGAAAAGGACCAACTAGAAATTAAACAGACACTGACTGAAATAAAAAATATTATACAGAGATCTAACAGCAGACTAGAGGACACAAGAATCAAGTCAAGGATTGGAAATACAAAGAAGCAAAAAACACCCAATTGGAAAAGAAAAAAGAATCCAAAAATATGAAGATAGTATAAGGAGCCTCTGGGACAATCTCAAGCGTACCAACATCTGAATTATGGAGGTGCCAGAAGAAGAGAGAGAACAAGATACTGAAAACTTATTTGAAGAAATAATGACTGAAAACTTCCCCCACCTGGTGAAAGAAATAGACTTACAAGTCCAAGAAGCGCACAGAATCCCAAACAAAAGGAATCCCAAGAAGACCACATCATCATTAAAACACCAAGAGCAAAAGACAGAGAATATTAAAAGCAGCAAGAGAAAAACAGTTCATTACCTACAAGGGAGCACCCATACGACTGTCAGCTGATTTCTCAACAGAAACGATGCAGTCGAGACTGGTGTGGCAAGAAATGTTCAAAGTGATGAATAGCAAAAACCTACAACCAAGATTACTCTACCCAGCAAAGCTATCATTCAGAATTGAAGAGCAGATAAAGAGCTTCACAGATAAGAAAAAAACTAAAGGAGGTCATCAACATCAAACCAGTATTATATGAAATGCTGAAAGGTACTCTTTAAGAAGAGGAAGAAGAAGAAAAGGTAAAGATAAAAATTATGAACAACAAATACCTATCTATCAACAAGTGAATCTAAACATCAAGTGAATAAAAAATCTGATGAACAGAATAAAATGATGAATATGATAGAATCAGGGGCATAGAAAGATAGTGGACTGGGGGAAGGGGTGAGGAGTGTACAGGGAGAGACTGGATAAAAATCATACACCTATGGATGAGGTCAATGGGAGGGAGGTAAGGGCAGAGGTAAGGGTGGGAGCTGGGTGAGGGGTGCTATGGAGGGGAAAAAAGAGAAACAAATGTAATAATCTGAATAATAAAGATTTAATTTAAAAAAAAGATAGTGGACTGACAATTCTCAGGGTTAAAGGGGTGTGGGGGGTGCGGGAAGAGACTAGAAAAAAATCATACACCTATGGATGAGGACAGTAGCGGGGGTGGGGGGTAAGGTCAGAGGATGGGGTGGGAACCAGATGAAAGGGAGCTATGGGGGAAAAAGAGGAACAACTATAATAATCTGAACAATAAAGATTTATTAAATTAAAGAAGAAGAAGAAGAATTCTGCCTGGCTCTAGTAGCTCAGAGGTTGAGCATTGACCTCTGAACCAGGAGGTCACTGGTTCGATTCCTAATCAGGGCACATGCCCAGGTTGTAGTCTCTATCCCCAATATGGGGCATGCAGGAGGCGGCAGCTGATCCATGATTCTCTCTCAACATTGATGTTTCTATCTCTGTGTCCTTCTCCCTTCCTCTCTGAAATGAATTTTTAAAAACAGTTAAAAACAAATGAATGAATGAATGAACGAAGAAATTCTGATAAGTTGCCTTAATATTTTCCTAAAATTTGTTGTATTCATTTCTGACCCACAGTCCATTTCTGTTGTCACTTTCTGAATGAGGTAGTGGAATTTCTGGTCTTTTTGTTGATTTCGTGTCAGACTTCCTGCTTAACTCAGCACACTGTGGAAAAGATAAGAAAGGCCTGCTCTCTGTGCCTTGCCATCTGAAGGCCAGGTAAAGAACATCGCACGGTGTTTCGTTCTCACATGACATCAGCCACAGGGCAGGGTCTGACCTGAGAGTTATCTGGCCTTTGGGGATGCTGCACCAAAGGCCACACTGCCGTTCCGTTGTGTCTGCGGTGGATCCATGTCTGAGTTATGATGGGAAGTCATCCAGCTCCTCCAGAAGGCCTCTGTTCTAGCTCATGCCATTTCCCTTGAACCCCACGTCTGTGTTCCTCTTCTTCCCCTGTGGACTCAAGTCCTTGTCTCCGGCATTTACCACGCTCATCTCTATGTAAAGAGCCAGGGTCACCTAAAGGATGACCGAAGGCCAGGCTGCGTGCGCAGCAGGCTTGGGTGGGGGGCGGGGCGGGGACTGGCAAGCAGGCTGAACTGCTGACCTCTCAGAGAGACCGGTGGGCTGATCAGCTGCTGCCACAGCTGCTGGCGAGGCCCAGAGAGGGAAGCCAGGTCTGATCTGCAGCCTCCATGGCAGCTGCTGATCAGCCCTTGCCTCTCTCTTTCTCTGGGCGTCGCCAGCAGCCAGGCCCTCCCCGCTTTCCTGCCTCAAACCCCCCCTCCCCCTCCAAGAGGTCAGCAGTACACCCGGCTGGCCAGCAGCCTAGGGTGGCTGCTGATCAGCCCTGCTTCGCTGATCAGGCCCGGAGATAGGCACAGAGACACTGACTGGCATAGAAACTGACCAATCAGAATCAAATCTGCGTGAACTGCAAGGAACCGATGGCTGCCTAGGAATCGGAGCTTTTGACCCTGACTGGCATAGAAACCAACCAGTCAGAACCAAAGCTGACTGCCAAGGGAAATACTAAGGTGGGGGCTGAGGAGGGGATTTCAGGGCAACAGCTGTTTGGTGTAAGTTGTAAGAAAGCGGTTCCATTTTTTAATGACCGGTTTGGCAGAATAATATATATGGCTGGCTATCAGTCCAGATCTAGGGATTATGTATTTTTGTCTGCCAAGAGCATCTCCTCCGACTGAAAAAGGCCCCCCCCCCCAACCCCCATTTAAGCAATCGCCTATAGGGTAATATGCTAATTAGACTGGGTCAACCAGCCATCTTCCAGATGTCTGACTTTCTGCTGGACAAAGCCAGGGTGGTGGGGACCAAAGCAGAGGCAGTTAGGGGCAATCAGGCTGGCATGGAAGGACAGTTGGGGGCGAGATCAGGCCAGCAGGGGAGGGCAGTTGGGGGCAACCAGGCCGGCAGGGCTGAGCAGTTAGGAGTGATCAGACAGGCAGGCAGAGGCAGTTAGGGGCCATCAGGAAGGCAGGCAGAGAGGTTAGGGGCTATCAGGCAGGCAGGCAGAGACAGTTAGGGGCCATCAGGCAGGTAGGCAGGTGAGCAGTTAGGCCCAGTGGTCCCTGATTGCAAGAGGGATAGCCGACTGCCACAGGGATTGGGCCTACACCGGCAGTTGGACATCCTCCGAGGGGTCCCCAATTGGAGAGGGTGCAGGCTGGGCTGAGGGAACCCACCCCCACCCACCACCCCGCACAAATTTCATGCACCAGGGCAACTAGTGCAGAGATGTTTCGGTGCCATCCCCTCTCGTTAGGATGAAGAAGTGATTCTGTCTCCGCAGGCGCCCCTCTCCCGCTAACGGGCTCTTTCCCAGGAGCCCCTCGGGTCTGCCAGCAGCCTTCTCATCTCTTTGTAGAGATGCGGCTCCCTTTTTGATATTCAGTTGCAGGCTTCCTGCTCCTTTCTGTCCATTCCCTGTTTACTTCTTAGACTAAAATGTTTCCATGGTAACAGGTTACTTTTCAAAGGGAACATCTTGTCATTTTATTTAATCCACTGCAGCTGAAGAGGCCTGAAATATTAAGTTGTAGTTGCCATGGATACTGCTTTGTTACATTGGTTTCTTTTGTATCCCATTTTATAAACAATGAATTTCTCTCCCTCTCCGCCCCCCTTTTTTTTAATACTCAAGGAGTACACACAGTGACTTACCATTATTCTTATAATTTGGCTTCTGGGACTATTATTTCATATTCCACAGCGAAGATTTGTAGAATAATGAGAACTGAGTCCCAGTTGTTTTGAAAAACATATTATTTACATTAGCCGCACAGAGAAATTCCTCCTTACTGGTGAGGATGGTGACAATATGTATTTTTTTAAGTATGATTCACAGTTAAGGATTTCTCAGAAAGGATGACCTGTACCAGAGATCCTTTAGGCAACACAGAGAAGAAAAGAAATATGTGACGAGTTAATTCCTGAACCTCATTGCCCATTAACTATGGCATTCTTTCCTTCCTTACTGTCCAGCTGTCTGTGTTATATTTTGGGGGGATTCTATTGGTCATTCAATCAGCTTTTCTAATGTCTGGCTTGCTTTCTTATCCCTAGTTTGCCTGTAATGATGTACTCAGCTAACCCCTCCTTTGACTTTTTAAAAACTTGGAATTTTTTGGGGGGCACAGGCAGTTCCTGTGCTGCCCTGCACCCTTCTCTCACGTCCCCCCAATAGGTACATTATCCGATGTAGGGCAATATCAGTACTTAGACGTTGGCACCACCATAATGCCATCTCATCACAAGCGTAGCTTGGTGTAACCACCGCCGTAATGTCCATCAGAGATTTTCCTGCCCCTCCTTCACCATTCCTAACATCTTGCCACCATAACCTGTTCGCCACCTCTGTAGTTTTGCCATTGCTACATAAATCGGCCTTTAACTTTGATAGGTTTTCTTTCCTAACGTGATTTTCAAACTTTAAAAAAAAACACCGCTCTTTTTTTATTTTGTCTTTAAATCAGGGAAGAGGATATGGCTTCTCATACTGGTTCTTTTGGTTTGGAAGTAGTTGTACAATTTTGGTTCAGTAACTTAACACTCTGCCATATTGGACTGTCATTGGGAGTTCTGACTTGGGAATTAACTAAAACTTGAGTTCCCATCCTGGTTTTCCCTTATATGATCTGTGTAATCTTTGTCAATTTCTTAACCTCTCTTAGGTTCAGTTATCTGGACAGGTAACAGTAACCCTACCTTACAAGGTCATCCTTAAGATTAGATAAGGCAATATATCTTGAATTTGCTGAGCTTTATTTGGCTTCTGTTTACCATGTAATTGTAAGATACCTGAATTTAGCACACTGTGGGAAACCCTGCGCTGGATAAAGGTGTACGTAGGTGTGTCCCGAATTATCCTGGGGTGTGAGTCTCTGCTCTCATATGTAGTATCTCTTACCTGCCTTTCCTGGGATTTACACGGGGCTTGGTCTGAGTTTTCCTTCCTTAACCCACTTTGGCTTTGCAGGTACCCACTGTGTTAATTGAGCAATGCTCTATGTCAAGCAGAAACCTGTATGTAGCTCTGTTGTTCAAACACAAGATAGAATGAGATCTGGCTCTCTGAAAATATCACTACTAATACTTGCATTACTTTCAAGATGTGAATTAAATGAATTAACATATAAAAGTAGGTAATACTGTATGTAGAGCGCTCAATTGTTAGCAGTTGTGCTACTCATCGACAGATAACCGTGGAATCTTCTGGATTAGGGGCCTTTTCAAGTTTAGCCTTCAGTATTTCCTCAAGTTCAGAATGTTTCATAAGCAGCACTTCTCAGAGTGTGGTTTGTGGGCCCCATTATACATGTCACCTGATCCCAACCCTCGAAGTCTGTCTTTGTAATGTTCTTCGGGCAGAGTGGGAAGTGATGCAGAAGACTTCCGTTGCATCCCAAAGGACATGGATTGTTTAGAAGCTTACATAGCCACCATTTTTATTGGAAAGCGTGGACACAGGCTGTAGGGTGGTAAAGGCTGAGGTAGGGCAGGGTGGGACCTGGGTGGAGGGGGGGCAATGTGAGGCGGGCTTCTGTAATACTCTCAACAATAAAGATTAAAAACAAAAACAAAAAACAGACAAACTGATTGGGCAGGCTTGGGTAACTGGCAGACACTTGATTAAAAGTGGAGGAAGGAGGCCAGCCATTTCAAGGACACAACTGATCGTCTTTGCCAATGCCAAGGGTAAAGCTTCAGAATAAGAATTAGGATTTTGAAAAACTGGACCCACCACTTTGAGCTCTCCAGCTTCTGTGAACCCACAAGCTTGAAATAAATAAATAAAATAGTCCAAAAGATCAGTGATCAAGTTTTAGATTCATAATGTGCAAAAACCTTTAAAAAACAATCACTTGTTGAGTTTTGGTGTAGTATCAAAAAGAATCTCCATAATTACGGAAAATGTGTGAAAATAGTCTTTGTTTTTCCAGTTACATATCTGGATGAGGCTAGATTTTCCTTACATTCTTTAAGCAAGGCATGTCGCAACAGATTGAACGTGGAGACAGATAGAGAATGCAGCTGTCTTCCATTACAGAGATTTGTAAAAATGGAAAAGAATGCCTTTATTTTCACTTTCTTTTTGTGTGTAAGTACAGTCCTGTTTCAGAAACAAATGTTATGCTTGGTAATATGTAATGAGCTTATTGCTTTAAATGAATAAATATTTTGAAATTTCTCAAAAATACTACTGTTAACGTAAAAAAAAAAATATTGAAACCTGTAAAGAATTTTGTTTTCGTGAGGTTATTTGAACTAAACTGTCAACAATTGCCGGAAGCAGAATCTCAGGTATTGAGATGGCGCTGCGGAGAGTGGCAGGTTTCACCTTTTGTCCATTACCATCACAGGAGGAGGTGTCAGTGGGTCACGTGAATCACTGGGGATAGATGAGCGAGGCGGGAGAAAGAAAGGGGGGTGTCTGGGATTGGATAATCAGTAAAATGATAGACACGTTTTTTACCCAGGGGGTGGAAACAGAATAGTTACCAGTAACAATGAACAGGATAACGAATGATGAAGGGGGAGGTGTGGGGGAGATTTGTGGCCTCCGCCCTGGCGCCATTGGTTGTGTGCCCCGTAAAGATCGGAACTGATCTTTGTCAGGAAGATACTGACCTCCGACCTGACTACCACCATCAACGGCTTGTTCACGGAAAGGTTTGCATTTCAGACCCTCCTCTGTGGTGACCTGAGGTCTCTTGAGGTCGCCACACAGGCCTCCCCTGAGCGACTCAGGTGAGCACGTGGCCCTTTTTTGTCCACACTACTTACTTGAGATGCTTAGTACTTTGAAGAATGTAAAGGGGCTTTTAAATATATATATATGTATATAAAATTAATTTTAGAGAGAGAGGGAGAGAGAAACATGGATTTGTTGCCGCCTGCATGCTCCTTACTGGGGATTGGGCCCACTACCCATCATGTGCTCACCTGACTGGGAATCGAACCCCTGACCTCTTGGGGCATGAGACAATGCTCAGCCAACTGAGCCACACTGGCCGGGCAGTATAAAGGGCTTTTTATGAAGATGGCACTGAATCGAATAAGGAAGCTGCCCCACCCAAAGTCAAACCCGAAGCAAAGACTTTGAAGGCAAAGAAAGCCCACGGCCGCACAAAAGGAAGATCCGCAGGTCACTCTCCGTCCAAGACCAAAGAGGCTCCATGGCAGCGGAGCGATCCGTGGCAGAGCGCTCCCGGGAGAAACGAGCTTGACCACGACACCCTCAATTCTCCCTCCCAAGCCGGCCGCGACGACGATAGAAGACAGCAGCGGTGCACTTGTGTTCCTTGTGGATGTGAAGGCCAACAGCACCAGATCAGGCAGGCTGTGAAGCAGCTCTGTGGCATTGACAGGGCCAAGGTCAACTCCCTGATGGAGACCTAAAGTCACCACTAAGGAGAGTCTGAAACCCAAACCTTGTCATTAAAAAGCAGTTGATAGCGGGTAGTCATGTCCTGGGTCAGTATCTCCCCTGACGGAGATCATGCTGGACTTCTGCTTTGGATGTTGGCAACGAAATTGGGATCATCTGAACTGAGCCCCGCTGGTTAATTCTAAATATAAACAGTTTGTTCCGTTAAAAAGAAAAAAAGGAGTGTAAAAGGGTTCTGAGACCAAAAAGGCTAAGCCTATGATTATTGAGCGTTTTTCTGCCAGCTGTCAATATTACATTTAAATAATAATTTGGGGGGGGGTTGTCAAGTTTTACATCTTAGTAGTCCAGAGATATTTATGCAGCCAAGGAACTTGTAATTTGTCCTGAATGTTTAATAATGCCAGGACTGGATTAGATTTGGGGGTTGGAGGGAAGATTTTTAAAAATGAATAAAATCTCAGTTCTGGTTCTCTAGAAGCTGACATCCCAGAGTGGCTGGAGGTAGGAAATGTCCACATAGCAGACTGTCATCCTCTGACAGTGCGGCAGGGGCCACAGAAGGAACATTCGGGAAGAAGGGATCAGGGGGACAGCGGGAGGGACGTTTGGTTGAATGCAGTTTGGATGCTGCCAGAGAAGGGCGATGGGGGATGGTTCTGTGGGTTTCAGGGCAGCTGGATGCTGGCAGGTTCCCACGAAGCCTCTTCTTGCCTTTCATCTCTGGTTCATTTTCCGGCAATTTTCTGCCCATTGCAGCCCGTTTTCTCTAATGGGGTGTGTTGCTGTCTTTTCATCTTGGACCTAAAACATATCTCTGCCATTTACTCTATATTTGGAGATCTGGGATATGGTAGCTAATGTCAGTGTCTGCTTTCCCAGGATCCTAACCTGCTCAATAATAACCGTTGTGTCTCTTATAACAACTGTAGTGTGAAATCCTAATATTTGAAAGTTGCATATGATAAAGAAATGCTTTTGTTGCCCTGGCTGGGTTGGCTCAGTGGTTAGAGTGTTGACCTGCAGACTGAAGGATCTCGGGTTTGATTCCCGTTCAAGGGCACATGCCTTGGTTGCACTTCTCCCCTCTCCCTCCTTTCTCCTCTCTCTGGAAATCAGGGGCGGGGAGGGGGTGGTATCCTCAGGTGAGGATTTAACAACAAAAATGCGTTTATTGTAAAAATCAATTTTTAAATGTTTTTAAAAAGGTTTTTTTGGTTTTAGCTTTATTTTGTACTTTTATCTACTCACCTTACAACAAAAGCATTTTTTGTTTGTTAAATCCTCACCTGAGGATACTTTTCCCCACTGATTTCCAGAGAGAGGAGAAAGGAGGGAGAGGGGAGAAGTGGAGAGAGAAAACATTGCCACGAGAGAGACATCACTCGGCTGCCCCCTGCCCGCGTCTCTGCCAGGGTACGTGCAACCAGGGTTTGGAACCAGAAACAGAGAATGAGACCTGCTGGGCTCATCCCTCACCGCTTTCTCTTCTCTGCGCGAGTTTGACTTTATTTTGTTGTTTTAACCCTCACCCGAGGAGATTTTCCCATTGATTTTTAGAGAGAGGGGAAGACAGAGAGAAACATCGATGTGAAAGAAACACATCGATTGGTTGCCTCCTGCACAAGCTCCGATCAGGGCCCGTGTAGAGCAGGAGCCTGCAACCACAGTTCTTGCCCTTGACTGTAATTGAACCTGGGACCCTTTAGTCACGCTCTATCCACTGAGCCAAACCAGCGAGGGCAAGTTTCACTTCATTAATAAGACTTTTTTGTGACTGTCCGGTATAAAAAAAAAACTGTAAAAATATTTCATTTACCATCTACTTCATTCCTTGGCCCTTACCATCATCTGACCTATTATTCATTTGTTTTTGTTTGCTTGTTTGCTTGCTTGCTTGTTTCTACCTGAATTAGAATATAAGTTGGAACTTATATTATCCCCAGTTCTAAGACAATTTCTGGCTCATAGCTGGTACTTAAGAAATATCTGTCGAGTACATGAATGAGTGACTGATCCAGTGTGTGTCTAGGAACCGTAAGTCATGTGGTTTATATTTCGTAAGGTTTACTGTAGGGCATCCGGAAATGTCTTGAAAAGAGAAGCATCTATTGGGGTCCACAGGAGGCCTCTGCTCCCTCTGAGGCAGGGAAGCATGATGGAAAGTGTGACAGGAGGCTGCAGGAGGGCTTGTTGGGAGAAAGGTTTACGATGTGTGCGGAGGGGAGTTCAGGGCTAGAAATAGTGGGTTCTTCCTGAGTTACGCTCATTTATTTGAAGTGAATTAATTTCCTTGAAAAATACGTGAACATTTATGTCAAAACTGCATTTGCTAACCAAATCTGCTCTTTCCCTGACAGGCGGCTGAACAGCACCCAGGGGGAGATTCGTGTGGGTCCCAGCCATCAGGTAAAGCACGTTCCAGCAGCTTCTTTCATGGCTTCTTATTTCTTGTTGTTCTGTTGGCCCTTTCATTCTGTTGAGCAGCAACTTAGAACTGTCGTTATCTCTACAGGAATTTTTATATAAATGCAGAGGTTTCTCTTCCCTCGCACCCTCCCCCACGACCTCATACTTTCATTTTTTAATTATGATAAAATATACATAGTATAAAATTTGTCATTCTAACCATTTTTTAAGTGTGCAATTAAGTGGCTTTAAGTACATTCATATTGTGCAATCATTACCACCTTCGACTTCCAGAAAATTTCCATCTTCCCAAACTGAAACTGTTCCCCCCTAAACACTAACTCCCCATCCTCCCGACCCTCAGCCCCTGGATCCACAATTCTCCTTCCTGTCTCATACATCTCCCTTCTCTCCCAACCTCCTCTCAGTGGCACCACACAATACTTGGCTCGTTTTACTGGGCATCATGTCTTCGGTACATAGCCATGGTGTAGCATGTGTCGGAATTCTTTCTTAGGCGTCCCTTGTATGTATAGATCGTATTTTGTTATTCATTCCCCCACCCGTAAACATTAGTTAACACGTCCTTTGATTGTAACTCTTTAAAAGCTCTGTGTCCTTCAGAAGAGGCAAGGTGGTTGGGATGCTTGTCATGTTTGGCCTCTGCCCTCCCAGGTTCCATTCCTTTCGCTGCCTTTCGCTGGGGCTCTGGTGTCATGCTTGTCCTCTCTTCCCTTGGTCTCTGTCGCTGATGCTGTGATGGGCAGGAGCAGGAAACGGGCCGCCCTTGGCTCTGTACGGTCCCACGTATCACCACGCCCTGGGCAGGCAGGACCCCCCTTGCTTCTCGGTGGCCGTGCTGTGCGTGGCCGTCCCCTGCAGGTGGGGTTCCTCCTGAGGCCGGAGCTGGGTGGCACTGCCCTAAGATGCTCTTCTCTCCTGCACACCTTCCTGTCTCTGGCGGGCTCCACTGTACACGCCGTGGGATGGTTATAACTCAGTGGGCAGCGTTTCTCCTTTCCACATGCACATGAACAGTGGTGGCTCTCACAGTGAATGAAAGCAGCAGGTGTTGAGGGAGGAAAGGGATCATCCTTCTCTCCCCTCAGAAGCAAAGAAATCCAGGTCTCCCTTAGTCCTCGCACCTCCTGGGCAGGGATTGGGTCACGTGTCCATTCTAAACCACGAGGGAAATACATAGGTTTAGCATGGTCGTCATGTAAGTTGGAAGAGATGTTGGGGAGTTAGTCACGATGGCCCACACACACTAGAGACATGACATACAGGCAACTCCTTCTAGGGATGTAGCGGTTTTAGCAATCTGTCCAGTTAGTCATTTTTCTGTTTGGTTTTGAGTATTTCTTATATGTCATTCATTTTTTTTAAAACCCATTTTAACTCTATAATGAGAAAGAAATTAATAAGAAGTAAAGAAATATTAAAACCAAAACACAGCAATAATAAGGGCATCTAATTACTAGAAGACACTTCTCATCCCAGAGGGAGGGGTATAACTGAGACAGGTAGGAAGGCTCCCCTAATGTCTGCCTGGTTCAGGCACAGTGAGTCCTCACTTAACGTTGTTGAAAGGTTCTGCGATCACGTGAAAAGACACAGTGAAATCAGGTTTCCCAGAGGCTGATGGAACCACACGAGAGTTAAGTTCCTATGGCTTCTCATCGACGTTATAATGAAATGACATTGGACGAAAGGACTGCTGTATACCCTTGTCTTGCTGTGTCTCTTAAGTAGGGCTGACTGCCATCTCTCCACTGTGTTTCCTGTCCCGTCAGCCTGACACCCATTTTAACCAAGGGATCCAGGCCTAGCCCGGTCCACTTACTACTTCTCCCTCTCTGTTCCCTCTTCCCGCTGCATTTCACACCTATTTTTTCTCCCTCTATATGTGTCTAGTATCTTGAGATCATTCTACTAGAATTTTATTGTACAGATTTTTATCTCCCTACCATAGCAGAAAAAGTGGTTTTTAATTTAGAGATACTTAAATTCTTAGAAATGAACAGATTTACTATGCTTGGATTTTTTGTATGCTTTCATTTAAAATCAGATATTATGTCAGATTTTAAATATATCCTGTATGGTTTATTTTCAAAAAGTAATGTTTTGAAGCATCAAATAGTAGAGGATCTTTTTATGAATTGGCAACATTTGCCTTCTTAAAATTTTATTTTATTTGAAAAAAGATTTTATGTAGGTCATAAGAAATAAGATTTTACGTAGGTCAACAGTAATATTTCAGATGACAAAAAAATTAGAGTTAACATTGTGATTTAGGAAAAGATATGTACGCTCTCACAAAAAAAGTTTTGAAGTAAAAAGAACCCATGCTTAAAAAGAGGTCTGCCCAGCCTCGCCAGTTTTGCTCAGTGGGTAGAGCATCAGCCCTCAGACTGAAGTGTCCTTCCTGGGTTTGAATCTGGTCAAGTATCTCAGTTGCAGGCTGAATCCCTGGCTCATGTCGGGGTGCATACGGGAGGCAACCAATCAGTGTGTCTCTCTCACATTGATGTTTTTCTCTCTCTGTCTCATCCCTTCCCCTCTGCTCTCCCAAAGAAGGTGGGCCATGCAATCAGAGGAAAATTATTTGATTTCTCTAATCCTCATTGCAACATATAGGTGATAGGTATGATAGCACCCGCCAGAGAAGGGGCAGAAGCATTAAATAAGCTAAGGCATACAAAGAATTTAGCATACTATCTCAACAAAAATTTCCCTTATAGTTACTATTATTGCATTCAGAATTGGCTAATGTTGGATTGGTATGAGATTTTATCAATCTGATTTACTTTCTTTTTATATGAATTATACTTCTCTCCATAGCATTATTGAGTTAATGTTTTTTGTTTTTATTTTTTAATAAATCTTTATTGTACAGATTATTACAATTGTTCCTCTTTTTTCTCCCCATATCTCGCCTCCACCTGGTTCCCACCCCACCCACTGACCTTACCCCCCTCCTCATTGTCCTCATCCATAGGTGTAAAATTTTGTCCAGTCTCTTCCTGCACCATACACACCACTATCCCCCTGAGAATTGTCAGTCCACTCCCTTTCTATGCCCCTGATTCTGTTATATTCACCAGTTTACTCTGTTCATCAGATTTTTTATTCACTTGATTTTTAGATTCACTGTTGATAGATATGTATTTGTTCATAATTTTTATCTTTACCTTTTTTTTTCCTTCCTCTTTTTAAAGAATACCTTTCAGCATTTCATATCATACTGGTTTGGTGGTGATGAACTTCTGTAGGTTTTTCTTATTTGTGAAGCTCTTTTTCTGCTTTCAATTCTGAATGACAGCTTTGCTGGGTAGAGTAATCTTGGTTGTAGGTTCTTGTTATTCATCACTTTGAACATTTCTTGCTACTCATGTCTGGCCTGCATAGTTTCTGTTGAGAAATTAAAATTGACAGTCATATGGGTTCTCCCTTGTAGGTACCTAACTTTTTCTCTTGCTGCTTTTGATATTCTCTTTTTGTCTTTTGCCCTTGGCATTTTAATTATGATGTGTCTTGGTGTGGTCCTCTCTGGATTCCTTTTGTTTGGGGTTCTGTGCGCTTCCTGAACTTGTAAGTCTATTTCTTTCACCAGGTGGGGGAAGTTTTCAGTCATTATTTCTTCAAATAGGTTTTCAGTATCTTGCTCTCTCTCTTCTTCTGGCACCCCCATAATTCGGATGTTGGTATGCTTGAAGTTATCCCAGAGACTCCTTACACTATCTTCATATTTTTAGATTCTTTTTGCTTTTCCGGTTGGGTGCTTTTTGCTTCTTTGTATTTCCAATCTTTGACTTGATTCTTGCGATCCTCTAGTCTGCTGTTAGATCTCTGTATAATATTTTTTTTATTTCAGTCAGTGTATATTTAATTTGTAGTTGGTCCTTTTTCATATCCTTGAAGGTCTTGCTAAATTTATCAGCCTTTTCTAGAAAATTCTTGAAAAACCTTATAACCGTGGTTTTGAACTCTATATCCAGTCATTTGCTTTCCTCCCTTTCTTTCATTTGTGACCTATTTCTTTGTCTTTGCATTTTGGCTGCTTCCCTGAGTTGATAGAGTGGTTTGGTGTGCTAGGTGTCCTATACGGCCCAGTGGCTCAGCCTCCCCCGTTACCTGAGGTGGACACTCTTGGCGCACCTCTTTGTGGGCTGTGTGCACAGTCTTGGTACTGTAGTTAAGCCTTGATTATTGTTTGTTTCACTGGGAGGAATTGACCTCCAGGCCAATTGGCTGTGAGGATCAGCTGTGTCTACGTTGCAACAACTTCTGTGCTGGAAACACCCTTATGAGACAAGACTTGCAAAAGCCTCTGTGATCAGCTTGGATGGGGCAGAGTCTCAGTGCAGAGCAGACAGCAGTGGCTTCCCATCAGCCCTGCCCTAATAGGCCCATGCGTTTCAGTGGCCCATGGTAATCACTGTATGCACCTCTGAGAGAAAGCTGCCCTCAAGCTCTGCCTGCTGCCAGACAGTCAGTCCAGTTTCTCCCCAAACGGGTCTGGGTCCCCAGAGTCTCATTCAGAACTGGAGTTCAGAGCTGTCAGGAGCTTTTGTCTCCCTCCCTCTTGAGAAAGCCAGCTCAGCTGCCAGGCCTCTCCGCGCGCGCACCTCTATCTCTGCCATCCGCAGCTCCTGTGAGTCTCAGGGTGCTTTTCTCTTTCCCTCTAGTTGTAGAATTTCCACTCGGCCAGCCTTCCTGTGGTTCTGGATGATGTCCGTTTTGTCTTTTAGTTGTAGTTCTGAAATTGTTATGCCACTGTTTTGGTTGTTTCCTTAAAGTTTTTAACTTTCTTATTAGATAAACTATTAACACATGCAAAAATAGGGAATGATTAGTACAATAAACCTCCTTAATCCATATTACCGAGCTTTCACACATAGTATAGTAAAACTTATATAATTTATGCTTTCACACCTCTCCCACCATTATTTTGAAATGAACCAGAACTGTATCCTTCACTTGTAAATATCCCAAAGATAACTCTTTCCCCCAAACCCCCCCCAAACAATCACAATATGTCATACCTAATGAAAATGAGCAATTTCTTGTGTGTGTGTGTGTGTGTGTGTATGTATGATTTATTTCAGAGAGGAAGAGAAAGGAAGAGATAGATAGAAACATCAATGATGAGAGAGAATCATTGATTGGCTGCCTCCTGCACACCCCGCACTGGGAATTGAGCCTGCAGCCCTGGCATGTGCCCCGAATGGGAATCGAACCTTGACCTTCTGGTTCATAGGTTGACACTCAACCACTGAGCTATGCTGGCTGGGCAAACATAATGAGCAATTTCTTAATATTCAAGCCTCTACTCTGTCCAGATTTTTGTAATTGCAGCTTTCTCTCTTTCTTTGTCTTTTTGGATTACAGTTCAAATTGGAATCTAAATAAGGGTTGTGCATTGCAACTGGTTGATAGGCCTCATAAATCTCTTTTAATTGGTGTTTCTCATATTTTTCTCTCCCTTTCAATGTATGTGTTGAAGAAGTGGGGAGTTTTACTCTGTAGAGTGTCCCATGGTCTGGATTAGCTGGTTGAATCTTTGTGTGTCATTAAGCTTGTTCCCTTGTCCTTGGCATATCTTGAAAATTAGTAGTTAAGTCGAGAGGTTTAATCACATTCCAGTCTGGTACCCTCGCCGGCCAGGGATAGTCCAGGGTGGTGCTCTGTGCATCTATCCGCAAGCACTTGTGTTTTTTAATGAGGATTTGCATCCTTTGCTTGTTGCTTAGACCCACTGTTTACTTAGGGGTTTCAAAACTTCTTTAATTTATTAGCTGACGACATGAAGCTTCCTCCTTAGCTATTGGTTCCCTGGTTCACAGAGGAAAGGCATGGTTAATGTTTGACTCTCCATTCTGTTTACGTTTTCACAATATGGAGTTGGTTCCTCCTCATCTTGCAGCAGTGACCGGTAGATTTAAGATAGTGTATGATCTGCTAACCAGTTGTAGTTATTCTTATTGAAGATCAAATTGTTTATTTGGGGATAGATAGAAGCCTCTCCCTGTTGTCTTTTGTGTCCCTTTGACTCGCTCGGCTCCAGGGGACTTTGGTCGGTTCCTTTTACCTGGTATGACACGGTTGTAATGTCTCATCTTGTACATTCTCTGCCCTAGACCTGGAATCACACTTTTCTCAGAGGGCCTCAGTCTTCCAGTGGGAAGTGACTTTTCCCACTGGCTGCGAGGTGTTCACTGTTAGTGGGTTGGCTACTGTTTCAGGCCTTTTTAGGGAACTGGTTAGGAAATATGCTTTGCTTTCATTTTCTCCTTTTTTAAAATATATTTTTCTTTATTGATGTCAGAGGGAGAGAGAGGGAGAGATAGAAACATCAGTGATGAGAGAGAATCATTGATTAGCTGCCTTTTACACTTCCCATACTGGAAATTGAGTCAGCAACCCGGCCATATGCTCTGACTGGGAATTGTGACCTCCTGGTTCAAAGATAGATAGATACTCAATCACTGAGCCACACTGGCCAGCCATTTTCTTCTTTTTTAAAGATAAAATATAACATGGCTTCTTTCTGATACTTGTAATTCAAATTCAAATTTTTATATAGATCTTTTATTAATTTTGTTTTTCATCCAAATCTGTATCTTTTTCTCATGTCTCAAATCTTATTTTTAAATGACATAACAAAAATATTTGCTTTAATCCCGTAATACATATATAACAGCTCAGCACAATAGTCACTGACAAAAATATGATCAAACCATCACCTTACTGTTAATTTTTTTTGGCCTTAAAATATGTCCCACTCGGGCTGTGTAGGCAAAATAACACGTTTTAACATTTCTTAAAATAGTTTCTGAAGAGGAACCAACTCAATGCATAGTTAGTGCAGTTGTTTCACTTTGCTTTAGAGTGTTTAAGGGATTATTGTTTTTAAACTTAATTTCATTTTTATAATTAGTAAATATTTACATGACTCCAAACTCAAACATATAAACAAAGTATGTTCAAAGTCTACCTTCTACCCCTGTCTCCTCTCCATGTTCCCTCCCTTCCTGAGGGATAATTGTTTTTTAACTGAAGGTTATGACTTCTTCTTATTTATGTTCCTCCACCTTCTGTTGTTAGAGAAATGGCTGCTTAGTATACACACCTGTACCCTCTTCTTCACCCTGTACCAGAGCAGCAGAGCCCCCTCGTTTCCTTTCCCCCTACTGGGACCCCACTGAGGGGCCATAGCAGCTCCTTCTCCAGCCCCTGTTGCTGGTGCTTGGCTGCTTCCAGTCTTTTGCTATTACTACAAGCAAAGCTGCAATAAGTAGCCTGTACATACACATCTTTGTATTTTTTGCCAGCATGTCTCTGGCTTATATCCCTGGGAGGGGGCTGGCTGGCTTAGGGGGCAAGCACATATGTAATTCTTAGAATACAGTGGTACCTCGAGATACGAGTACCCTAACATACGAGATTTTTGAGATACGAGCCGTGGAGTGAGCTATTTTTGCTTTGAAATACGAGCAACAGTTGAGATAGGAGTCACCGCGCGGATCGGCCGGCTGCACACGACCCACCAGTTTACCGCGACTCGAGCGTCTCATAGTTTCCCACGCCTCAAGGTGACGGAACGAATTAAACTCGTATCTCAAGGTACCACTGTATTTCAAAATTTTCCGCCATAGAGATTAGACTATTTTGCATTCATATTAGCAGAGCCTTGTATATTGTCCACTTTGAGAGTTATGTTTGCCGGATGGATGAGAAATGGCATCTCACTGCCATTGACTTATATTTCTCTTCTCAGCGAGGTGGACCATTTTTCCTACCAGGAAGGGCCACGTGCATTTCCTTCTCCGTAAACTAATTATATTTCCCAGCCCGTTTTTCTCTAGAGTAGCGGTTCTCAACCTGTGGGTCGCGACCCCTTTGGGGGTCCAACATTCCTTTCATAGGGGTCGCCTAAGACATCCTGCATCTTAGATATTTACATTACGATTTATTAATAGTAGCAAAATTACAGTTATGAAGTAGCCACGAAAATAATTTTATGTTTGGGCGTCACCACCACATGAAGAGCTGTCTTAAAGGGCCGCGGCCTTAGGAAGGTTGAGAACCACTGCTCTAGAGGGGTTGGTCCTCCCCCCAAAGGTAGTCCTTCTTAACTAACTTAACAAACCGTCACTGGGGCGCTGCTCCTCCGGCCCCTGTCCCTGGCCTGGGGAGCAGAGCTAGTGCAGATGCTGAAGGTGTTTGGACAGGAGTTTCTGTGGTTGCAGTTTTATTTCCCGACATGCACCGTATAGTAAGCACAACTAACTATGGCACCCCACGAAGTGCCGTGCAAGTTGCTCCCGAATTAAAGAAGAGCACCTTGCCGGCAGGAAGCCGGTGCTCGGCATGCGGAGGTGGCAAAGCCGGGCGGAGGCCGCGGCCGGCGGCTGTGTTGGTGCCAGAAACGAATAACCAACCCTCACGTAAGACTCAGGGTTTGGGGCTGCAGAAAAATGGGGCAAGGCACAGATGCTGATTCTTGTTCCCGAATGGCAGCGCTCCCAGGCTGGGGCAGCTCTCTCCATCTCCCCCGGGTCCCCCTCAAACTGGCCCGCCCAGTCCAGAGCCACCGCCACCGCCACCGCCACCGCCACCGGCGGCTTCGAGCACTTGCAGAGCAGCTGGTCCCGACCGGGATGTGGTTTATGTGATGTGGATGCTGGGCTATTTGAGCTGAATTATGCGGCGCTCCCGTTATTTCTCTTGGACAGAGCTGCCTTATTCTAAGCCTGCTTAATTCATTAAAGTTTTTGCCTGGATCCTGTGGAACTGGGGCTCTTAGTTAAAAATATTAGACTAATGTGTCCACGTGCAGATTTTAAGAAAACCCGAACATGTGTGTCTTACGTATGTTGGCTTCTCATAGACCTTTGAGGGGCGCGGTGGGGCCTGTTTATTTTGCCCCAGCGAGTGCGGAGGAGCAAATACATTGGAGCTGATTTTGAATCTTTGATGAGCGCTGATGTTCACACATTGATAAAAATTTTGATTGTGCTTACGTGCAGTGAGCTGTTTGTATGTTAATGTGTTCTGTTCAGTCTGTGGTGAGGGTTCGTGTGAAGACAGCCATTTCTGTGGCCTCAAAGTTCCTTCCTGCCCCTTCCCAAGCTGTCCGTCCTGAAGCCGCTGCTCATGTCATTCCTGCGCCTTCGTGTGGCGCAGCTCTGCTTTCCGTGGCGACTCCCGTTCTGTGTCTTTCGTATGTTGACCGTGGCTCAGAGGGACTCTCGTGGGAAGAGCAGTACTTTAGTAGGATCGCTCATTGAATTTTTGAGCAAACATCCTAAGGTGAGGTTTCGTTATTGGCAGATGGCTCTTGGTAAACTTGTTGTGTTGGAAATGCGTGTGTTTCTCTTTCTTTATCAGGCGGCACTCTGAGCCCCAGAGACAGTTTTTGCTTTATTTCTCTTTTCCTCACACACGTCCATTTCCGTTTCAGTCTTTGGGTCTTGCCCTGGTTTGACTTTGACACTGTTTGCTGCTTAGGAAGGAGAGATTAAGCGGCCCATTGTGAAGCACAGTGGTACCTCGAGATGCGAGTTTAATTCGTTCCATCACCTTGAGGCGTGGGAAACTATGAGACGATCGAGTCGCGGTAAACTGGTGGGTCGTGTGCAGCCGGCCGATCCCTGCGATGACTCCCATCTCAACTGTTGCTCGTATTTCAAAGCAAAAATCGCTCGCTCCACGGCTCGTATCTCAAACATCTCGTCTGTGAGGCCACTCGTATCTCGAGGCGCCACTGTATTCAGTGGGAAATGGTCCTGACACGCGCTGCAGGCGGTTCCGGGGCGCAGGGCTGCTGTTCTTTGAGTCACGCCTGCAGGTCGGCGGACAGCAGCCCGGGAAGGGCTGGTTGTGACCCCTGCACCCCTGTCTTGCAGGCCAAGCTTCCCGACCTGCAGCCGTTCCCTTCTCCAGACGGCGACACGGTGACCCAGCAGGAGGAGCTGGTCTGGATGCCCGGAGTGAATGACTGCGACCTCCTCATGTACCTGCGGGCCGCCAGGTGAGGGGAGTCCGCCAGCCTGCCCTCAGGATGGGGCGACCTGACTGATTCACAGGCAGTAAACTCTCTCCTGTCCCCCGAGTTTTATTTATACATCGGCATTCTCTGACTGCAGTTTCGTCACCCCTCTGTACTCAGCCCCCCGTTTTCCCATTATACAGTCACTTTTTTCTTCCCCCGTGTGTCCCGCCTCCGAGTTCGGAACTCTCCAGAAGGAAAGCATCTAAAATCACACATGCTGCCGAGACCGGTGTGGCTCAGTGGATAGAGCATCGGCCTGTGGACTGAAGGGTCCCAGGTTCGATTCCGGTCGGGGGCATGTACCTTGCTTGCGGGCACATCTCCACTGTGGGGCGTGCAGGAGGCGGCTGATCGATGTCTCTCTCTCATCGATGTTTCTAGCTCTCTGTCCCTCTCCCTTCCTCTCTGTGAAAAATCAATAAAATACATTAAAATCACACATGCTATTGCCGTTCCTCCTCACTGCAGTGAGTAAGGGGTCATCCAGCCATCGTTCAGTCCCATCACAGAGCTCTCCACTCCAGGCTGCTCATCGGTGCCAGGCCTCGCCCTGCGTCGTCGTGCTCACCCACGTGAGAACTGGCTCCAAACATGCCTGGGCCGCAGCAGACGTTAAATCCGCCCCGACACGCGCCGTGCGGCAGAGGCCTTGCTTGGCGGCAGTGGGTTTGTGGGTCACCGCAACCCGCCTGCGCAGCGAAAAGCCGGAACAGGCCGGCCCACGGCGGCTCAGCCCCAGCTGCGTGGTGGCCAGCGATACAGTGGAGATGAGGGTGCTGTGGCCGAGGAATGACTGCTTCTCTTTTTTACTTTTTTTTTAAAATTTATATACATTTTATTGCTTTTTTTACAGAGAGGAAGGGAGAGAGAGAGAGAGAGAGAGAGAGAGAGAGAGAGAGAGAGGGGGAGTCAGAAATAATGATGAGACACATCGATCAGCCGCCTCCTGCACGCCCCCTACTGGGGATGCGCCCACCACCAAGGTACATGCCTTTGACCGGAATCGAACCTGGGACCTTTCAGTCCGCAGGCTGACCCTCTATCCACTGAGCCAAACCGGTTTTGGCTCGTTTTTACTTTTAATTCACGTAAAAGTACTTGAGGTAGAGCATGGGAGGAATTAAGTGAAGCTTCAGAGGATTGATTTTACGTTTTCTGGAGACTTGACTTTCCAAAGAGTGAAATCTGGCTCATGGTTGTGCATAGAGTTTGGATTATTCTCGCTCTGAAAATCCGAATCCGAGTGCGGGTGAAGCTCGGGAAGGGTGACGCTGGGCGTGAGTGGAAGGAAGTCTCTTCCTAAGCGAACGAAGGAAAATCGTATGGGCGAGCGGCCGGGCTGACCGCGCGCGGAATGAAGGGACCGGTCAGGGCTGGAAGCGCGCTCTGCTAACCGCGGGTGCCATCTCCGCTCTGACGCTCCCCTTCCTGTCCCCAAGGAGCATGGCGGCGTTCGCGGGCATGTGCGACGGAGGCTCCACGGAGGATGGCTGTGTCGCTGCCTCTCGGGATGACACCACTCTCAATGCTCTGAACACGGTGAGTCTGTGGGAGCGGCCCCGGGGGTGGGTTGGGGGAGGGGAGAAGGCTCTCCTTCCCTTGTGCAGGCTGAGGGCGTGTGTGATGAGCGTGCACCTGGACGAGCCTGGGACCTCAGGCGTGAGCACTGGGGTTGGAAGATGACGCTGGTCTTGGCCTTGAACTCCACTGGCCTCGGCCATTGACGGGGCATCTCCAGGTCCACGCGCCTGCGCTCCAGGACGGTGGGGCGCTCAGAGGAGAGCCTGGGGGGGGGGGGGGCGGGCAGCCTTGACTGAGCTCACGCAGTGGCTGCTGTGCGCGGGGGACCCGGCTCCGTCCTCACGGCCCCTCTCAGGTCCTGGTGTTGCCAGTGTAGACCGAGCAGACCGTTGAGAGCCGTTAAGCCGTGACCCAGGGTCGTGCACTCTAGACTGGAAGCCGTATGGTATATGATGCGTGATTTTTACTCCTGGTCTGACTGTGTTACAAAGCATGATGGTGGTTTCTTGTATGTTGGAGATTGAATGATCTTGCTTGGGATGTGCTATGTTCTAAATAACGAAACAATTAAAAGTCGTTATTCCGAACATAGAAGGGGCCCTGCCCTTCTGTGGTCAGCGCTGGGTTTGAGTCTGAGACGCTGTCCTCAAAGTGCAGGGGACACTGGAGAAGCTAAGCGTGTTTTGTAGGTTTGACTTTGGAACCAGCTAACTGTTCCGCATGATTCTAGACAAAATTAAGTTGTGAAAATAGCATCGGTGAAAAAACCTCACTAGAACGTAACGCAGGAGCCTCCAGGTACTGAGGTGGTTGCACGACAACTCCGGTGACGACTCGCCTGACCCAGCGTCGTGTGCCCAGCAGCTCTGCTGACATCTCCTTTTCTGGAATCTTCTTTTGGGCTGTGGGTGATACCCTACAGAGCTGTTCGGGAAGCTTCACGTATTTTAAAGTTTCTTGAAGTAATTCTCCTCCGTGTGCTCACGAATGTGAAATCGTTAAATCTGACAAGTAGTAATGAATTTTTATAGATTTTCGGTGCCTTAAAAATAGTCTAGAATCTAAAATGGTCGTGTATGTATTCACACAGGATGTCAGCATGAGGCTGGAGCGACTCTGATGATTAACTAAATGTCATTTAAGCCCCTTTTTGGTTTTTCTGGAGAGGCCCTATAGTTAGAAGGGATTGGAGATCATCTGTTCCAATTTCTAGATGATAAACATCCAGGGCTCAGAAACGCCAGCTGACTTGTTGAACCCAAAAGGTTTAGAGGGGAGGGGAAGAAACAACCCCGTTTTCCAGTGGAGGGATCTTTCTACGATGTATCTTGGTTTTGTTGTTGTTGTTAATCCTCATCTGAGGATATTTTCCCATTGATTTTTTTTTAGAGAATAGAAGGAAGGGGGAGAGTCCTAGAGAGAGAGCAACATCGATGTGAGAGAGAAACATCAATTCATTGCCTCTCACAGAAGCTGGGGTACATGACCTTGACTGGAATCAAACCCGGGACCCTTCCTTCCAAGGGCCAATGCTCTTTCCACAGAGCCAAACTGGTGAAGACATATATAGCTTGTTTTTAAGGAAGTATGTAGGTATCTGAATATATGGCATATATGATGCATGATTTTTATTCCTGGTCTAATTGTGTTTCTGGGATACTACAAAACATGATGGTAGTTTCTTGTATGTTGGAGATTGAATTATCTTGCTTAGGATATTCTATGTTCTAAATAACTAAACAATTAAAAAATATTTTTATTGATTGCAGAGAGAAAGGGAGAGGGAGAGAGAGAAACATCAATGATGATAGAGAATCATGGATTGGCTGCCTCCTGCCTGCCTCACACTGGGATCGAGCCCACAACTCGGGCCTGTGCCTTGACTGGGAATTGAACCGAAACCTCCTGGTTCATAGGTAGATGCTCAACCACTGAGCCATGCCAGTCAGGCTGAACGATTTTTTACATTCCCACTTACTTTCTCACCTATTTGATACTTAGGGTTTTGTTTTTATAAAGAATCATTATTCTGAACATATAATGATAGAATCAGATTATTCTGCAAACGAGGAAACTGAGACTCAGGGACTAGTGATAGTGCGAACAATGGAGATAAATGTGTAAATTCAAAATGCCCTGAAAATTGTATGTATGTTCAAAGTGACTCTTGGACATGAGCTTGTTGCCCATTCAGTTTTTTTTTTAATAAAAACAGAGTATTTAAATGCATTCCTGGTCAAACAGTCCTTCTGGGTGTTGTACACACTCCAATGTGGCCATGCTGCAATTTTCACGTATTTTAAATCTCCATATTGTCCTGGGGCATAGGAAATACAGGTTTGTTCTAAATGGATAAATGCCTAACCCTGTTTTGATTCTACACTACCCGCTGAGAAAATAATAAATACTTCTCCCATGACAATATATTTTCTTAATTTATTACTTGACATAATGAAAAAAATTTTCCTTTCATTATTATGCTGATCAGTTGAATTTTGAATAATGAATATGTTACCATTTTTAATTAAATATATTTTTGGCACCTTCGTGAATTTAACAGATTTATTCCCATTCTACTCCAAACCCTCTACAGTTTATGGAGAAACATTCTTCTACACATAAATCATACGAGCTACTTTTGCCCATGGTCCTTTGTATCAAGTTTCTTCTGAAGTTTTCTTAATAATTGCTGGAGGGTTTTTGGTCTTAAGTTTTTATTTCTGTGAAACTGCCTGCCCCTCTTTCGAAATTCTTCTTGTCAAGTACCTTTCCCCCTCCCAGGGCTCAGGTATGTTGGGTTGTGCAATACAAAGCAGTCGGCCACCAGAGATCAGCATTTTGTGCACATATTGTGACAAGTACAGGGCTTGTACGTCACCGGTGTACGAGAGTTTTAGTTGCAGGGACTTTCTCCATTGAAAAGTAGTGAATGGAAGAGTCTTGTGAGAAGTTCAGGTTTATTTTGGCTCCCTTGGAGTAATGGAAGTTTTGAATTATGTCAAGTAATAAATTAAGAAAATACATTGTCATGGGAGAAGTATTTATTATTTTCTCAGAGCGTAGTGTAGAATCAAAACACGGTTAGGCATTTATCCACTTAGAACAAACCTGTGTCTATTTCCTATGCCCCAGGACAATATGGAGATATAAAATATGTGAAAATTGCAGCATGGCCACATTGGAGTGTGCAACACCCAGTAGGACTGTTTGACCAGAAGTGCATTTAAATACTCTGTTTTTTAAACTGCAGTCACTCATTAAAAATTTTATTTTATTTTTTTATGTATTTTATTGATTTTTTACAGAGAGGAAGAGAGAGGGATAGAGAGTTAGAAACATCGATGAGAGAGAGACAGCGATCAGCTGCCTTTTGCACGCCCCCTACTGGGAATGTGCCCACAACCAAGGTACATGCCCTTGACCGGAATCAAACCTGGGACCTTTCAGTCCGCAGACCAATGCTCTATCCACTGAGCCAAACCGGTTTCGGCTCATTAAAAATTTTTAAACTGTCAGTTCTTTATGACAAATATAATTATTTGGACCTATTTTTAAATATAAGCTCCTCTGGATTATTTATTTTGACTCCCAGGTGTTTGGGATTTTTGTTGTTGTTTTGTTTTGTTTTATCAACATGGGAGATTTTTAGTGTGCAATTTTAAAAACAACTTTCTGGGGTATAATTTATGTATACCAACTGCTCCATAAAGCATACCATTTGATGAGTTTTTCCAGAGGTTTACACCAAAGAAACTTGGACAGTGATCACTATACAAAACGTTTCCAACAGCCCTACTACAGACTAGAAGCTTCCTAGTTGGTCCTTAGGGTTTTCTGTGTGCACCGTCATGTCCTCTGCAGATGAAGACAGTTTCCGCTCTCTCTTTTTTGTGCTTTATTGCACTTGCTTGGACTTCCAGTACAATACGGAGTAGAAACGGTAAGAGTAGACACATCTTTGCCTTCTTTTTAGTCTTAGCGAGAGAACACTGTCATTCACTGTTAAGTGCGGTGTAGGGTTTTTTGTTTTTTGTTGTTTTTAAATCAAAGTGAGAATGTTCCCTTTTATATCTATGTTTATTGTGGTTTTTACCTTCAATGGGTGTTGAATTTTGTCAGGTGCTGTTTTTTCTTGTTATACTTTTATTTTGTTAATTTGGTGAACTATATCTGTTCAAGTGTAAACAAACTATGCATTCCTAGGATAAATCCTGCTTGGTTGTTATGTACTATTGGATTCAATTTGCTAATATTTTGTTAAAAACTTACATTTGTGTTTATTGAGCTGTAATCTTTCTTTGTAGTATCTTGGTCTAGTTTTGACATCAGAGCAATTAACTTCAAAAAATTAGATGGGAAGTATTTCCACCTCCTTTTTCTTAAAAAGTTTGTAAGGGTTTGATGTCTTTCCTTTGTTGGATGTTTGTTTCCCAGTGAAACCATCTGGGAATTTTTTTTATGGGAAGTTTAGAATTACAAATAAACGTAAGCTTATTAGATTGTACATTTATTCCTGTGCCAGTTGGGTAATATGTTAATCTGTGTCTTTTAAATGTTTTGTCCATTTTATCTGAATTATCAAATGGCTAAAAATTTGAATTTATTCCTATATTTTATTTTTAGTGTCTGTAGGATCTATAATTTTGACCTTTTTTCATTCCTGCCATTGCTAATTTGTTTCCTCTTCATCTAAATAGAGGTTTATCAACATTATTGACCTTGTCAGAGCTACCATTTGGTTTCATTGATTTTTCTCAGTCTGTTTTCTATCCCATTGATCTCTAGTCTTATTAGTATTTCTGTTCTATTGGAGGGGGAGGGGACTATTTTGATCAATTTTACCGTAGCTTTCTAAAGTAGGATCTTAGATAACTGATTTATCACAAATTTTGATTTGTTCTTCATTTTTGTTTTGTTAAATTATGAAAACTTTTTGTGATTTCTTCTTTTGCCTAGGGATTGTTTAGAATTAAGTTGCTTAATTACCAGAAACTGGACGTTCCTCTCCCTTTTTCTTTCTCCTCCCTCCCCTTCCGTCCCCCCCTCTATGTTATTGATTTCTGATTTAGTTCAGTTGTGCTCAGAAATTACCCAGTAAGATTTCAATCTTTTGAAATCTCTTGATGTGTGTTTCTTGGTTCAGCATGTCATTTATCTTGGTGAATGTCCCATGTGCACTGGTAATGGATGTATATTCTGAGTTATTAGGTACACTCTTCTAGAATTGTGTTTGTTTAAAACGGTTGATATGATTATTTAAATATTTTGTACCCTATTAATTCTTTTATCTTGGTGTAATGTCAGTTACTGAGAGACAGGCATTAAAGTCTTTGACTACCATGGTGGATTTGGTTCTTTTTTCTTTTTGGTTCTGTTAGTTTTGCTTCAAATATTGGCCCTGTATCATTAGGCCCATTTGAACATTTGTATGAACCTTTCTCGTGTATCCTCCCTTTACCTCTTCAGTGCGATTCTCTTTGTCTAGTAATACTCTCTCTCTTGAATCCAGTTTTGTCTGGCATTAATACAGCTACTCTAGCTTTCTCATGCTTGTCTGTGTGGCGTATCTTCTTTCAGGTTCTTAATATGAATATTGTTTTTTCTTTTAATTTAAAGCAGCGGTCGCCAACCTTTAGAACCTCACAGACCACCAGTTGGCGACCGCTGATTTCAAGTCCATCTCTTGCGTACTTAAGTTCTTTACCTGTTTCTTGCTTTTTTTATCCATCTGGCAAGCTCTCTCTTGTTTGCAGTGTTTAGTCCATTTTAATTTAATGCTGATGTTTTACAGGTTGTTTAAACATTGAGTCACATGCATACATTCTTAATAGCAGAGCGCTCATTGGAGAACACAGAAATAGTGAATATGTAAATACTAGAGGCCCGGTGCGTGATATTCGTGCACAGGTGCGGGCCCCAGGCCTGGCCAACGATCAAGTGTGAGTATCTGGCGTGGAAGGGCAAGTCCTAGTTGACCTCTTGGCCCTGGGCAGCAACTGGGCGGCCAGGCCCAGTGTACCTCTCCGCCTGAGTCAGAGCACCCAAGTCTCCACGCAGAGAGGCGGTAAGCACAGCCGGAAGCAGCGGGTCGGGGTGCAGCATGGGCCTCAGGCTGCCCAGCAGCTCAGCACAAAAGCTGGGCAGGCAGCACACTCTGTCCCGGCCGGACTAGCGGACTGGCTCCTGTGTGAACCCACGGGGAGCCCAACCAGCCCCTGGGTCCTGGCAGCTGCAGCGGCTCGCCTGGAAGAGGCCGCAGGGGTGCCGGGCAGGCTCCTTGAGGGCACCCGGCACCTGAGTGTGGGGGCTTCCCTGGTGCACGCACGAGCCCTGGCGTGCCAGGGGAAGGTGGCAGAGGGAGTGAGAGTCACACTCCCAGACACCCGCATTCTTATCCCACATCCGGTACCCAGGAGCCGGGTGGCAGCCCCGCCCCTCACCGCCACTGGTCACCGTCTGTGCGGTGATAGGGCTCTGGCTCACACCACCTTGGTCTGGTGCCACCTGTTCACCTGCTCCACCATCCTGCCAGGATGCCGAGGTCCCGCTCTCTCCAGGGCCCACCTCCCCTGCTGCCCGCTGCCAGTGCCGCATCGCCAATGCCTGCAATGTTCCGCGCCGCCCCCTCACGGTCAGCGCAGATCATGATGAGCAGCCGAAATCCCCGTTGAATAATTTGCATATTAGGCTTTTATGATATAGGATCTTGTTTTTACCTTTGGCTAGTGGTGAACTTGCACAGTAGTTAGGTACATAGTTGTGCCTTATTTGTTCATTCATGTCGAGATGTATTTGTTTTTACTTACATAAAAACAGTTTGAACAGATGTAGAGGAAGAAGATGTAATAAATGTGTTGACCTCTCTTACTGAAGGAGGAGGGTATTCCTAGTGACAGTGGGCATACTCCTTACCATATATTTGCAAAGATAAGTTTTATTATATTTTACTTTTTTAAAAAAGACTTTTTTTTTAAAGTACGTTTTTATTGATTTCGAGAGAGAGAGGAAGGGAGAGGGAGAAGGAAACACTGATCAGCTGCCTCCACAACCACCACCGTGGGAGATGCAGCCTGCAACCTGGGCATGTGCCCTGACTGGGAATTGAACCAGTGACCCCTCATGGCGTGGGACATCACTCAGCCATGAGCCATACCAGCTAGAGCTGTATTTTACTGTTTTAAATTGTGGTCATCTATAAATACAGAATCGCTTCATTTATAATTTTATGTTTTGTGAAAAATATTATGTTAAAACATGACAAAGGCAGTGGTGCTCCCTCTGGAAGATCCTAGAAGTGTTTCTGTGTGTACTGTTCCAGATGTGTTTTCTCATATGCAGTGTTACTAGGCCCCTCGGTACCCTTGAAGCTTACAAATACTTTGTAAACATAATGCTATTATATAACATATACACTGAGTGCCCAGATTGTTATGATCTCACAACACATAATAATCTGGCCATTCAGTATATATCCTACATAATAAAAGGTTAATATGCAAATTGTCCCCTTGACCAGGAGTCCAACCAGCAGGCAGGCTGGCCAACTGCCCATCTCCCCTCCCCCTGGCCAGGCTGGCCGGACCCCACCCATGCACGAATTAATGCACCGGGCCTCTAATTCTCCCTCTCTCTCTCTCTCTCTCTCTCTCTCTCTGGCCAGATTATTATGCATTCAGAGATCATAATAATTATCCATTCAATGTAGATGGCTGATATCATTCTAATCGGATTAATTCAGCTATCTTTAAGTGCTTGCATTTATTTAGTCTTTTACAAAATAGACCTTTACTAGTATATTTATGTGTACAAGCCATAGCAGAGTTCTGTAGTTTCAGACTAAGGTTTTCTAGAACATATCATGCTGAGTTATTTTTACTGCATTGATATTGGATTTCATTCTTTCTCATTTCCTAATAAAATGACTTATTTTTCTCAGAAACTTATTTGCAGTTTTATGTTTATCTTCTCTCACTAAAACTAAATATATACATATACACATATATATGTAGCTCACTTGTATGTATGTATGTGTGTGTATGTAAAATTTGTAATCATGTAGCAAGGATTTCACCTCTTTGTGGACAGTTTTATTCCTTGAAATATGGATTGCTGCTAGACATTTGGGTTAAGCTTTTTACATATTCAAGAGAGTATATGTTTGTTTGCTTACTTCTGCATATCCACAGTTCCTTCAACAAAGGATTCAGGACTTCCAATAGCTTAATAGTTAGTTTTGTATCTGTGACCTATAAATATCACTGTTTGTTAACCATTGAATATTAATCATCTTTGTTTTCTGAGCCCTAGGTCGATGGTAGGAAGGCTCCAAATAGTTGTTGAATGATTGAATAAATAAATAAATCAGGTTCAAATCCAAATGTAATGTTGTCATAGCAGAGTATGCCCATAGGCCTATTTGAAGGGTCATTTTTCATCTTTCTCTCCTTTATTCCAAAATATTAAGTCTATAGACTTTCTCTTTGTTCATCATAAATGGACTTCATTGAAGCGTCTGGCCCTGGGTCAGCTTTGCAGAGCTTAGGACTTCGGTGAACGCCACGTCTGTTCCAGCTCCAGTAAGGCATTGCCAGGAGCCCTTTTATTGCAGTTTGTCTAAAAATACGATCAGGAGCCTTTTGACATTCTTTCCACGCCGCACCCTTTACTTACAGGCTTACAGTCTTCTCTTTTTACCATTTTTCCATTCGGATCAGTCATGATTAAAAGGTTCTAGGACGGTGGTTTTTCTCTCAGGGTTTTGATGTTGGAAACAGTAATGGGAAAAGTCAATATGCTGTATGATTTCTTTTCATGGAAATCCAATAATTTTAGAACAGTGCCTTACATAAATCAATCCTGACAAACACCTTATTTTATTTATGTAATAATAGGATATTGGAGTCTACCGTGCATTATGTGTTAGATACTGAGTAAGTGAAGATGGAGAAAGATAGATACCATGCAGCTGAGGTTTCTTGATATAATCAATACCTTTTCAACTGATTATCAGCATCATAATATGTAAATTTGAGTTTTAATGTATTATACTTGGACCAATCAGAAAATTTTTTAACTTTTGTTTTGAAAAGCATTTCTTTAGAAATTTACCAATGTAGTTCTTTTTGGCCTGAGAACTTCATAAATTCACTTCTGTTCAAAACAACACTTTTAACATAAAATACATGATTTCATCTTTTTATTTCATTTAGATGAAGATGACTTTTTAAACTTAATGCTTTAGTAGTTCTGTTTCTTTTTAATAATCTGTAGCTCGACTTCAAGTTGAACTTTGTGCCCCACTTGATTCTTTCCTCTAAACATGGCAGTTTCTCAGGAGCAGGTGGGGAGCCGGAAGGCCACTCAGAGCAATGACCTCTGGTGACAGCGCCTTCCTTACCCACCGCGGCAGTAATCTCACTGGTGGTCATTTAAAGGGAAATGTCTTCGCTACCGCGGCAGCTGTTCCCAGTTGTGGCCCCCACTTTGCTGTTCCATGTGAACCACTCTCACGGTTCTTGAGCCATTTCTTTCTCTTATCTCCTTTTTATGTAATAGTTTTATTGATATACTAGAGGCCTACTGCATGAATTCATGCATGCATGGGGTCCCTCGGTGTGCCTGGCAATCAGGGCGATTGGGGCTGTCTTGCCCAGCCCTGATCGGGGCCAGCCGGCCCAGGGGGAGGGACCATAGGAAGTTGGCTGGCTGCAGGAGGGACCTCGGGAGGTTAAGTGTCTGCCCCCTGATGGTCAGCGTGTGCCATAGCTACCGGCCTGTCGTCCAGTCTTAAGGGTCGCTTAGGCTTTTATATCCTATCTAATAGAAGAAGAATATGCAAATTAACCATCACTCTGCTACACACACAAGCCATGCCCACCATCCAGTCAGGAGCAAGTGTGCAAATTAACCCAACCAAGATGGCTGCGGCCACGGAGTGGGCAGGAAGCTTGGGTTTCTCCGGCAATGGAGGAAGCCAAGCTTTCTGCACACCCTGGCCAGCCCAGGCCTCCACTCAAGGCTACAAAGTTTCAATTATGGAAGATAAATAAATCCCAACAAAAATGGCAGCAGCCATGGAGCTGGGGAGAGCAGGAGGCTTGAGTTGCCCCGGTGATGGAGGAAGCCAAGCTTCTGCAGCCCTGGCCTGCCTGGGCCTCTGCTCAAGGCTTCAGAGTTTCAATCATAGAAGATAAATAAATCCCAGATACCAGGGCCTCCACTTGGGTCGCCGGGGCACGTGACCAGCCTGCAAACCACCACAGGCCCCACACCCAGGCTGCCCCACGCCCCAAGTGATCCCCCACCCTGATCTGGGATACCCTTCAGGGCAAACCAGCTGGCTCTCACCCATGCACCAGGCCTCTATCCTATCCAATAAAAGAGTAATATGCAAATTAACCATCACTCCAACACACAAGATGGCTGCCCCCTGTGAACACAAGATGGTCAGCAGGGGAGGGCAGTTGGGGGTGATCAGGCCAGCAGGGGAGGGCAGTTGAGAGGGACCAGGTCTGCAAGGGAGGACAGGTGGGGGCAATCAAGCCTGCAGGGGAGGGCAGTTAGGGGTGACCAGGTCAGCAGAGGAGGAAGTTGGGGGTGACTGGGCTTGCAGGGAAGGGCAGTTTGAGGGGACCCAGGCCTGCAGGGGAGAGCAATTGGGGGAGACTAGGCCTACAGAGTAAGGGCAGTTTGGGGTTACCAGGCCTGCAGGGGAGGGCAGTTAGGGGGAAACAGGCTGGCAGGGCAGTGGTTAGGAGGTGATCAGGCTGGCAGGCAGAATCGGTTAAGGGCAATCAGGAAGGCAGGCAGGCGAACAGTTGGAAGCCACCAGTCCTGGATTGTGAGAGGGATGTCCCACTGCCCATTCTAGGATCAGGCCTAAACGGGCAGTTGGACATTTCTCAAGGGGTCTCAGATTGGAGAGGTGCAGGCTGGGCTGAGGGACACCCTCCCTCGCCGCCGCGCCCCTCCCCCCCCCGCCCTTGCTTGAATTTCGTGCACTGCACTTCTAGTATATAGATCAGCGGTTCTCAACCTGTGGGTCGTGACCCCTTTGGGGTTCGAACAACACTTTCACAGGGGTTGCCTAAGACCATTGGAAAACACAGATAAGATTCATAACAGTTGCTAAATGACAGTTATGAAATAGCAACAAAACTAATTTTATGGTTGGGGGTCACCACAACATAAGGAGCTGTCTTAAAGGGTCGCGGCATTAGAAAGGTTGAGAACCAGTGATATAGATAATTCACATCTATATATTTCACCCCTTCAAAGTGTACGGATTGAAGGCTTTTGGTGTGTTCACAGACTCGTGTAAACAGCATCACCATCAATTTGGGACCATTTTCATCACCCCAAAAAGAAATCTTTACTCATCAGTTACTCCTCACTTCATCTGAATAGAATTGTACAGTATGTGGTATTTTGTGACTGGCTTCTTTAACTGAGGGTAATGTTTTTGAGTTCCATCCATGGTGAAATACCAGCCATTTTATCCATAGCCATTTTATGTCTCCTCTGATGAGCTTTGTCTGTATGTCTTTTAATTTTTTTACAAGATTTTTAGAGAGAAAAACATCAATGTAAGAATGAAACATCAATAGGCTGCCTCCTGCATGCCCCTACCAGGGATTAAGCCTGGAACCCGGGCATGTGCCCTGACTGGCATTCAAACTGTCACCCTTTCAGTGCACAGGATGGCAGCCAGCTGAGCCACACTGGCCGGGGCTGTGTCTGTTAAAGCATGGCACCTCCACTGGCATAACACTCCCCACCCAGATCCGATCAGCATCGGGAGGCAAGGAGTAGCCTTTGGTTTCCTACAAGGCTATCATTGTAGTGTAAGCTTTCAGGAAGCGCAGTACATTCTTTTTTTTCTTGTGTTTTTTGCCTTGTTTTGTTTATTTTTTCTTTTTATATTTGCCTTTGCTAAACTATTTGTCTCTCACCCTCAGCTTTTTGACTGAATTTTGAGCTAGGCACAGGACCTTGAGTTGATCACTGTTCTTTTCATTTTTATAACGTAGATATCAACCTTTAGTCAGCTGCCTGGTGTCATCCACAATCAAATTAATACCAATAAAATTAAAATTTACGTATTATCTAGAGCTCATGTGTTAGGCAAAAGTTGAAGTGCTTTTTATGAATGAACTCATGTAATCTTCATCACAGTTTTATGAGGTGAAGAAGGTTCTCGCCTACAGATTACTAAGCATGCCCTGTCATGCATTTATATGCATTGTAATTTAGACTGGAGGACGGGGTAACCCTCCAGTTCCTGCACTCCTTGGCGCCTCCTTTCTTCAGGTTCAGGATGTGCTTGGACATTGCCAGTCTGTAGGCCCTTGCTTCGCTTTCTGTAGTTGTTGATGGATCTTGCCAGGACTGGGACAGATTCAGTCTCTGTGGCTTGAAATAATTCCGTTGGTGTCCCATCTACCCTGGCGGGTTATTTCTTCCCAGTACTCTCAGCGTGGCTCTCCACTGTCTAGAGTTTCAGGTTCTTGCTCCTGGAACCTTCTTCAAAGGCGTGGGCATCTTTCTGTCTCTTCTCCTAGAGGTTCAGTCTCCTGCCCCTTCCCTTCATCCTCTCCTGCTCAGAGTAAGTGCTTCCTTGTTTGGCTTTTCTGGTCTAAGTTGAATATCCTGGTATTTCTTGTTGTTTTTTTTTTAAATATTTTATTGATTTTTCACAGAGAGGAAGGAAGAGGGATAGAGAGTTAAAAACACCGATGAGAGAGAGACATCCACCTCCTACACGCCCCCTACTGGGGATGTGCCTGCAACCAGGATACATGCCCTTGACCGGAATCGAACCTGGGACCTTTCGGTCCTCAGGCCGACGCTCTATCCACTGAGCCAAACCGGTTTGGGCTTGTTTTTCTTTTTGTTGTTCCTGACATTGACTGCTGTCGTGGTTCTCGTTATCTGTGTGATAAGTGGCTGAAAAACTATGTTCCGGATCCTAACCCTGTGTTTGTGGCCTTTAACTCTAGCCTCTTGCTCATCTCTAACAACCTGTGGTGTTTCTTCTGTCCTCCATCTGGATTTTTCCTCCTTACTTTGAGGACAGCCAAGGTCAGTCACACCACACTGACTGCTGCTTTTCAAAACCTGCCCTGTGAGGTCATCTTGGTTTGCAAGACAGCAGATGCCACCCGCTCAGCCAGGGTTCCGTATTTTATGAGCGTTTGCTATTGTTAGTTTGTGTGTGAGTGCTTCGTCCTCTGAGCTGTGGCTGCCTCCTCCTGCCAGCACGCCCTCATCCCTAAAGAAGCGGGGACAGTGTGCTTGCTGTGTCACCGCGGCCGCAGATCGCCATCCTGTGCTGCTCCCGGACTGAGTCTGCCTGGAACATGGGTTCATGTGAGGACCCTCTCTCTGCTGCTTCCTTAGGGAGGTGTGGCCTCGAGCCAGATACCGGACCCCCATTTTTTGTCGGGTTTGTAGTATTTCGTCATGAAAGAGGAGTGCGAGGAATGGTGAAATCACACCCAACCTAACACATACAGTCCCTGGCTCATCTGATGCTCCGCCAACTTTGATCCCTCTCCTTTCTCTGTGACTCTGGGGAACCTTTGTTTTTTTTGTTGTTGTTTTTTTGTTTTGCCAGGGGCCATTCTGATATTTATAAAATCATTCACAGGTCAAACAAAATTACCAGCTTAAAAATGAGCCTGCTGTATCTGGCCAAACGTTTAATTAACTCACTCCTGATGCCTTGGCGGCCCGACCAAACGCTTTCGTGGGTCTTAAACGGAGGGGCCGGCATTGTCCAGCCTGCGCTAGTGGCCGGCTGCTTCTGAGCACTGTAGTCAGTCACTCGGGATCGGAGGACGGTTGGTTCAGTAATTGTGCATTTCCTTCTCCAGATTAACTGGATCTGTCCCTCAGCCCTTCCTCGGAGCAAGCAAATTTCTTGTCTTTGCCATTATCTCCAAAATCTGCTCCCATCAGAGTATTTAGCCAGATTTAGCCTCTATAGTGCTTCTGCGTGTTTTTGTTTTGGTTTTTTTGGGGGGGGGAGGGGGGATGACAGTGGCCAACAAAGATAAACACTATGTGTATTAGTTTTAGTTACAGTTCCTTAGTGTAGAGCTATATTATATTTTGAGCTTGATAATGGGTCATTGGTGATGGAGATATGAATGAAAATGCTATATTGACACCTGTGAGTCAGGGAAAAATTTTTAAATTTTGTCTGGAACAGATTTTGGCAAGATCTTTATGTCAGTGATTGAAATCATTAAAACTACAGAGAGAATTTTAAGATCTCTTCTAAATCCATTTTTTTTTTCTTTTCTAAGTTATTTTGGCAGTTTCTTACAGTATATTTTGCATTGAAACCTCCTGTTTTCAATGGATTGCCATTTAATATTTAGTGTGATCGCAGTCTAATTCAGATCGGCTTTTTCTAAGTTATCATAATAGCTGTAATTGGAAAAGGATGCTTTGGTCTACTAGAAACTGCCAGCTGCAATGCCATTTGATCTGCAAAGGTCACAGGAAGAGAGACATTGAAATTAAGTTATAAATTACAATTGAAGAACAATATTTTGATGTGTGAGCCCAGAGATGTCAGAGCAGGGAGCTGTAATTCATGGGTTCATTAGAGAACAGGGGTGCCTGACAGCTGAGCCGTGCCAGAAGGAAAATTTATTTGCAGCCGCACACAGACAGAAAATGGCAGCTCAGATGAGAAGCCAGAGCGGGAACCTGAATCCTGGCGGTAAGACGCGGTTGATGCTAATGAGGCTGCCCGCACCCCAGAGATGTTTAATGACTGCCTTCATATAAACGAGGTGGCGGGGCCTGGGCACATTTTCCATCTTATTTAAACGAAGGCCTCGCCCCTGCCCCCTGAAATAACACACTTTATAACCGGGCATTCAGGTTGATCCTCTCACCTCTCTGTCCAGTGTACAGATTTGCTGAAATCTCAGAATTGTTTAGGCAGGAGAGGTAAAGCTTGCAACCAGGTTTCCGTCCTGATCGCTTTGAGGAAGGATCTAATTTAATGTTTATAGCAATCCATGAGAAGTTCAATCATGAGTTAATTAAACTGTAGGCAGTCATTAAGTATTATTTATTCTTTCGAGAAGCTTGCCAGTAAAGCACTTATAGATATTAAATTATAGAAAGTAATAAGCAGGGAATGATTTGTCAAGCCGAGTGAGAGGAGCAGATTTAACTCGGGCAATTATGCAGAGACGTGTTTTTCTTCTGGTGGCATGATCCTTTCTTCCTGCCTGTCGCACGGAGTCAGCGGCTGTGAGAAGACAATGCAGGAGGTGTAGTCCCTGGCAGGGTGGCTGGATTGAACCCCGGCTGTTTGAATAGTCTTAGGGAAGGCTGGGTGCCCAAATATGACTCCCCAGGGGGATGCCACCATGCAGTTACAGCCCTGACATTGCAGAGTCTCTTGTCACCTGTGTCTCCTTTAATGATCGCCATTGTCCCCTGATACAGCCGGGGGATGGTGATGGTAGGCCCATTGGGCAGATGGGACCCTCCGCCCAGCTGGTTTGCGACAAAGCAGCTAACACAGTGGTTCTCAACCTTCCTAAGGCCGCGACCCTTTAAGACAGCTCCTCATGTGGTGGTGACCCCCAACCATAAAATGATTTCCGTTGCTATTTCATCACTGTCATTTTGCTACTGTTATGAACTGTAATGTAAATATCTGATATGTAGGATGTATTTTCTTTGTTACAAATTGAACATCATTAAAGCATAGTGATTAATCACAAAAACAATATGTAATTATATATTGTGAAATATTTATTTCTAATTACAAATAAATGAAACTTTTTGTCTTGAATCATGGTGTAGCATGGGTAACAGTCTTCCTATAACAACAGTAAACTACATGGCTACACTTTGCTACACCGAGGAGCGGTCTGTTGGTTCCTAAGACCATGGGAAATAGATGTTTTCTGATGGTCTTAGGCGACCCCTGTGAAGGGGTCGCGACCCACAGGTTGAGAACTGCTGAGCTAACAAGACTCAGGTCCAGCGCTGTGTTCACCCGGGCACAGAGGCACTGGCTGGGGCGATCTATGTGTAACTGGCTCAATGGTCCATTATGTGTGTGGCGGTGTCCCTGGCTCTCTGTGACCCAGGGCAGCGATTGCCTTTGGTACAGTGGAACCAGACCGAGAGTTTGTTCCAGAAGCTGCTCTGTGTTAGTACCAAGTCCCCCAGCAAGTCTGCCCCGTGAGTCCATCCCTGCGCTTCCGGCGGAAGGAGGTGCGGGGTCACGCTTGGTTGAATGAAGGGAAGGCCATGCTGAGCCGGATGACCCCCCTGGACCTCGGCACCAGAGTGTGCGGCGTGGCGGCACCGGCTGGGCCCCTGAAGGGGAAGGGCTCCCGGTTGCCCTCGCCAGGCGAAGGGATGACCACCGCTGAGCATTCCGTGGAGCGGCCCTGCGGACGAGGACAGTGCCACGGAGCGTGGCTTGAAGGGCTCATGGATCGGGGAGGTGCTTCCATTTTGTACCACATCCCCCCCCGCCCCGATCTTGGCCTGTGCCTTCGGGGCTGGTGGAGCTGGCGTGGGCAGAAGAGCAGGCATGCAGCTCAGTCACGGGGGAGCCCGTTGACAAGTCCTTGCTTCCCCGGTTCGACACGCGCTCCTGTGCAGGCGCCTTCGAAAGCCGGGGTTTCTGCGAATGACTGGCAGCGGGTGGGGATGGGGGGAGCCCAAGTGCTTCTCCTCCCAGCAGCTTGGAAGGTGAGAAGCTGATGGGTCCCTGCCTCGTGCAGTGATCTCTCCCAGTGGCTGCAAAATGGTGCAGACCCCTCTCCTCCGCCTGAAAATGGCTTTAATCCCCGATGTCGCCAGCCTCGCTCGGCTGCAGAATGGACAGACAGGTTTGTTTGTCCTGCTCTAATTGCTTTCCAGGGCTGCAGAGGGAGGCTGGAAGGCATTTGAGGGTGCACCCTCCCACCCCGCTTTGCAATTTCTCCAGGGGAATGGTAGGAAAGCTGATCCTTATTAAAGGACTTGCGCTTAGCGATGTTGGGAAGCGGAACGAGTTTCCTGGCGACATACATGTATCTATGTGGGCAAGGCCAGTTGTTTAACATCTGAAACCCACAGAATGATTTTCATGAGGTGAAATTGTTCGAATTCTTCAGAGCTGGATGCTGGCTTAGAGGGGGATGTTTTTAATGACGATTTTTGCAGATGTAAGATACTCGGTGTTAGGTAAACCTAGCCAACCCTAACTTCCGTGAAGACTAGAGTTCAAATACCTGGTTTAGCTCTTCCTCACACATTATCTGGGCCCGAGTCTGAACATAGAAATCAAGCCCCTTTCTAAAGGGCCTGCTTGTGCCCGGTGCATCGGCAAAGACGGGAGGTAAAGCCAGCCTTTGAGGAGCCTCGGATGTGGATCTGACATCTAGTTAGAGTTCATACGTACGAAGCCAGTACTTTAAACAGCACGCCGAAACCGGTCTGGCTCAGTGGATAGAGCGTCAGCCTGCGGACTGAAAGGTCCCAGGTTCGATTCCGGTCAAGGGCATGTACCTTGGTGGCGGACGCATCCCCAGTGGGGGGTGTGCAGCAGGCAGCTGATGGATGTTTCTCTCTCGTAGATGTTTCTAACTCTCTATCCCTCTCCCTTCCTTTCTGTAAAAAATCAATAAAATATATTAAAAAAATAAAAAGATAAACAGCGGTCACCAAGCGGTGGTCCGTGAGGTCCGAAAGGCTGGTCGCCGCTGCTTTACAGGTTCCCCGCCTCAGTCTGGCATTTCTGATGTCACAGCGTGCCACCCCCAGCGCCTGGAATGGGACCGGGAACAGTGTGACACTCAGTGAGTGTTTGCGGAGGCTTGAACTCCAGTAATGTCCCCCGGTGCTCAACGGGTAATCTTCATTCCTGTGAAGCGGTGTGGACCGTAACACCTTCAGGATATAAACAGCGTATGTTTAGTAAAAATAACTAAAGTGCTTCTGAAAGCGCCCCCCGTTTCCTCAGCCGGGATTCCTGGAAAGGGGAAATGAAGGTTGTCAACGTTAAGAAAGTGACTGCACCGGCCAGGCGTCTCCGTTGGTTGGAGCATCATCCTATACAGCGGCTCTCCACCTTCCTCAGGCTGCGACCCTTGCATCCAGTTCCTCATGGGGTGGTGACCCCCAACCATGAAATGTTGCTACGGTTATGCATCGTGATGTCAATATCTGCATTTTCCCATGGTCTTAGGCGACCCCGGTGAAAGGGTCGTTCGACTCCCAAAGGGGTCGCGACCCACAGGTTGAGAACCCCTGATCCCATGCAACAAAAAGGCTGCGGGTTCCATTCCAGGTCAGGACACATACCGGGGTTGCAGGTTCAATCCCTTCCTCTCTGCAAAAAATCAATAAAATCTGTCTTAAAAAAATACCTATGTGTTGTTAAACCAAAGGAAGAGGGAGGTGACTGTTGGGAAAGGTTCCAGGTGGCTCCCTTGGACGCGGGAGAGGCAGGTGGAGGCCCTTGACCGAGCTTCCGTGCTGGCCTCGCCGCGTGACCGCAGACAGCAGGGTCCCCTGCCTGAGTCTGTTCCACGCAGCTCTCCTCTGCGGGTCACACTCACTGTCCTTCTCCCCTGCGTCTCTCTGTGGGAGGGGAGAGGCAGGCCAATGAGTATTCATTGGGGGTAGGTTATGGAACAGGATATTTCCAGAAATGGGACTATTGAACAGGACAGTAGATCAGCTAGAAGGAGGCGCTGCCACAATGGGGATCAGGAGCGGAAGGAAGCTCGGTTACCCAGACATTGCGGCAGCTCCTTCAAGGGGCGGTGTGATCTCAGGTCCAGATTCGTACAGGAGGCGACAGGGCTGGGCTGTTTAGGCGGGAACGCCTCTCTCTCTAATACTAGTGAGCCCTCCCCAGAAATGCGACAGAAAGGTCTAGTGAGCCCTCCCTAGAAATGCGACAGAAGGTTCTAGCGAGCACCTCCCTAGAAATGCGACAGAAGGGGTCCTGCAAGCATCAGTCAGCCTCTGCCACTGAGACAACCCCCTGCACATGCTCAGTGAGTTCTTCCAAACATTTCATCACTTAACGCCCGCTCCCCATGTTCCCCGAGAGGCAGGCATCGTGGGAGGAATGACCTTGGGCTGCCCTTCAATCACCGTTCACCTTGCAATGGCATTTATGCTCCTATGAGGAATTTCCTGTTATCAGCTCTATAAGGTTTCACATTGTCTAAAACATTTCTGTGTACCGAACCAGAGTTTTCATCAAATTTTGTAAATGATTAACATGGGTAATAAGGTGAAACATAAGTGGTTTTTGTTTATAGTTTAACAATTATTTTTTAATATGTGTATTCTTCTTATTATTATTGATTTCGGGGAAAGGAAGGGAGAGGGGGAGATAGAAACATCAATGATGTGAGACAATCATTGATCAGTTGCTTCCCGCACGCCCCACACTGGGGATCGATTCGACAACCAGGGCATCGGTCCGTGATCTCCTGGTTCATGGGTTGACACTCAACCACTGGGCTAACCCACCTGGGCACAGTACTTTTTCTGTATCTGAGAAGACCGCTCTCTCTATCTCTAGAAAATTGATGACGATTGCTATGAGACCACTCCCTTTATGTTTTCTTTCCTATGTAAAAATACATGGCTGACACTCACTGAGCATAGTCTGTGCTAGGTACAGTCCGAAGCCATTTACATGAATCTGTTATCCTCACAAGAGCCAGAGAGCTAGGTTTATTGTGACACTCATTTTTAACCGTGATGAAATTGGGGGGTAAGGAAGTTGCTGAGGTCACACACCTGGTACGCAGGAGAGCTAGCATTTGAATCCATATTCTGGCTCCGAAGTCCACTGTTTTTCATCACTCCTTGTAATTACTCCCTACACCGTAATTACCTTTTCTGAAATGTTCGTTTGCCAGGAGCTTTTTATTAAGAATTTATAATTTGATCAACTTGAATTGATTTCAAATTATTATTAAAATGTGCGCTTTTTAAAAAATTAAATAGGCATGCAATTTTTCCTTTTATTCAGATCCAATTAAGATTGTTAATCTCTCTTTACAGATCCTCGCTATATTATAGAATTTGGCAAATACTTGCTTGGTCTGGATATTGGGCAAACTCTGAAAATCTAACTTTATTTTTATTTTACCCTTGTAAAAGAAGACTAGACAGTTTTCAAGCATTTGCAAAATATAGAACTTTGAGTATTTAGTTGTTTATTTAGTAAAGTATAGTGTATGCTTTCTTTTTAAAGTAGTGTAATTCTAAATTTTATAAAAATAAGCTAATACCCAGCATCCATATCGTACTCCCTCCCTCCTGCACACTGTACCACCACCAGAGCAAGATCCAGCATTCACCTTGCAGGCGTTTGGTCTTGCTGTAAGGTCGTCGACTTACTGTTATAATTAACAGACAGCCTTGACTTCTTTGGACAGTCTGGATTTAAAATAAATTGGGGACCTCTATAAACCGTGAGAGGGCTCAGAACATTTTCAGATGTAACGCTTTCTGTTCCCATGAATGAGAATTTGTGAAATACAGTGGTACCTCGAGATACGAGTTTAATTCGTTCCGTAACCTTGAGGCGTGGGAAACTATGAGACGCTCGAGTCGCGGTAAACTGGTGGGTCGTGTGCAGCCGGCCGATCCACGCGATGACTCCTATCTCACATGTTGCTTGTATTTCAAAGCGAAAATCGCTCGCTCAACGGCTCGTATCTCAAAACTCTCGTATGTTAGGGCACTCGTATCTCGAGGTACCACTGTATTTATTTCATTCAACAAATACTTGCCCAGCCTGGCGCTCCAGCAGTTGCTAGTAAGCAGTCCACACCCTTCTGAGACGCTTGCTCCAGAGAAGAAACCCAGGGCGCTCTCCTTGGGGGAGCCCGCAGCTCCTTGCTGCACCTCGATGAGAGTAGCCTCTGCGGCCTCCTTGGTGCTGCCATCTTGTACGTGTGGCATCCTCATAGCACATCCGCACTCGCTTGGGCGTTTTCTGGAACTGAGAACTGTGACCTAACGAGGTTGGTGACTTACTCGTACTGAGGGTGCAGCCAGTACCAGGGGTTTGTTCAAATGAGGTGTGGGAGCAAGGCGGAAAGACCAGAACTCCACTCCCCGAGGGCAGGGGCCTCGCCTGCTCTGTTGGTGCTGCATCCCCGGGTCTAGTACAGTGCCTGGTGTGTAACAGGCTCTCTGCCAAGATGAGGCTGACGGAATTCAGTAAATGGAGATGTAGATGGGGGTTCAGGCTACCTAGGGACATCCATTAAAGGCATCTAGTAATCAATTTAGAGAGTGTTTCTTCTGGACCACCTTCTGCTGCGGCCCGTGCTGGGCACCAGAGATGCAAGTCTCAGCCCGAACAGGTTCTTGTATCAGAGAAATCTGCCTGAAGGGAAAGGAGCTTTCCAGGGAGAGTTCTGGAGGAATGGCCACAATGGGGAAGGTGGATTGGGCACGAGGATCTTTCTGCCTGCTGCTTCTCTCCACTCTCTGCAAGTTGAGACTCGGGGACCAGGAGTGGGTGGGGTCACAGGAAGCAGGCCACAGACAGAGGGGCCAGTGGCGCCGGGCACGGCCTGGCCTCACACAGGATACGGAGTGAGAAAAGGTCATCAGAATGTGTAGCTAAACTAGCATCTTCATTCCTATGTTCCGAAATGCTCGTATACTGTCACAGAATTATTTGTTTCTTTGAAAACCTCTCACATTTTAGGTACGTGAGATTTTTTTTAGTGAAATTACTACAGCTTAAAGACTTAAGAGAAAGAGCATAATCTAGAGCCATGGTCGGCAAACTGTGGCTCTCGAGCCACATACGGCTGTTTGACCCCTTGAGTGTGGGTGGCTCTTCCACAAAATACCACGGCCTGGCGAGTCTGTTTGGAAGTGGCGTTAGAAGACGTTTAAGTTTACAAAGTTGGCTCTCAGAAGAAATGTCAGTCATTGTGCTGTTAGTATTTGGCTCTGGTGACTAATGAGTTTGCCGACCGCTGGGCTAGAGTGTCGTGAGGGGAATGGGGCAGAGTAAGGGTCACCTTGCTGGGGCTGAGTCTCTTGGCCCTGTTGACCGCTGGCTTCGTGTGGTGAGCACTTTACTGGACCTTTCTTTGCCTTAGTGTCCCCATCTGTGCAATGGGATGACAGTAGTGCCTCTCCCATAAGATGAAATGAGAGAATACCTTCCGGTAGGATGGAGAAAAATAATGAGTGCATGGATGTGCTTAACATCGTGCCAGGCCAGCTGTTGAATAAATATTTATTATTGTTCTTTTTAAAAAATATATATTTTATTGATTTTTTTACAGAGAGGAAGGGAGAGGGATAGAGAGTTAGAAACACTGATCAGCTGCCTCCTGCACGCCCTCCCACTGGGGATGTGCCCGCAACCAAGGCACATGCCCTTGACTGGAATCGAACCTGAGACCTTTCAGTCCACAGGCCGACGCTCTATCCACTGAGCCAAACCGGTTTCGGCTATTATTGTTCTTAATTCTATTCCTGGCATTGCCCAAAGGTTCCCTGTCCTCCCTGTCCCCCTCCCTCAGGACAGCTGGCACTGGAAGGGGCTGAGTACATTGTCCTGTGACTGAGATGGTGTGAGTCTGGGTGCCCAGTTAGCAGTCCCAGTCTATAAACGCGGGGCCTGCCTGTGTTGTTGTGCTTCCGTCTGTTGCTGTCGCAGCTCACTAACTGAGACTGTTGTTGTTTAGCTGCACGAGAGCGGATATGATGCTGGCAAAGCCCTGCAGCGCCTGGTCAAGAAGCCCGTGCCCAAGCTGATCGAGAAGTGCTGGACCGAGGACGAAGTGGTAAGCGGGGCGGAGCGGGCCTGTGGTCAGGCCCCGGGGTTTGCTTCTCCACGTGTGACCTGCTACTCGGGGGCCAGGGGTTCCGGCCACAGGCTCGGTCACGTGTACAGACCGGCCGGGGCATCCATGGGGCGAGGGAAGGAGCCCTCAGGCCTCAGACTTGTCCAGAAAGGTTTGATTTCAGTAAGCTGGCGTTCCATAGGTGGCACAGATTTTCCCAGGTTTCGCGCAAAGGGAGAGGAAGTCGAGTTATTCTTTTAAAAAGTTTGCTGGTTGGTTAGTTTTGGTACCAGCTAGTGTTTGGCACTTCCCTATGTTAAGACACAAGCCTGCTAAAACCAGTTGGGACACACAGTCACCCTACAGTAGGGCTGGTGACTTTTTCTCTTGAAGGCTGGCAGGACCCCTCAGCTGAAGGACATTCGTCAAAAGCCGGAAGCATAGACTGGATCAGATAACTCCATTGGGTCTCCCCCATGCTTCTGTTTTCATGGCCCTTAAAGCAGGTGAGAGGTCGAAATGTGCACACAGGTAGAGGCACCGACCCTCGGAGTCCTCCCAGCAGAGTCCTCAGGAAGCCAGGTCCCCATCTGTGACTTTTGAACGGTCAAAAGGAGAAACTTAGAGGGTCGAGTGCTTTTGCCAATGAGTGTCACCTACCGCTTGACATTTGCCCTGAAGGTTGAGTGAAATGCGGGTGAAGGCTGGCATTGTGACACAGTGATTGTAGGCTCCTCCTCGCCTGCATTTGAAAAGATGCCAAGAGGGCGTGTGAGATTGTCTGTGCCTTCACGATCCGCTCTTTCACCTTTTCAGCGGCATTTATTCAGTGCCAGCACTGTGCCAGGAGCCATAGCAAGAGGGACACAAGGTCCCTCCTCACAGGGCGTATGTTTTAAGACAGAGACCACCTGTGCATCAATACGTGTGCTGAGGTCTGGGGACCGGGGATTCCCCGGGGAGGGGTGCTCGCTGTCTTCGGTGAGGGACTCGGAAAGTTCTGGTTGCTACCACTTGAGCAGAGACCTCGGTGAAGCGAGGAGGTGAGCCTTTTGGGTATCGGTGATTCCGGCCCCTGATGTGGAAGAAAGCACACCTGACACGTTCAAGAGCTAGGGAGGAACCATTGTCTGAAGGTGGGGGGCAGGGGAGGGGGTCTGTTGGGCGGCAGATCAGATGTGGCCAGTGGACCTCCCGTCAGCACCTTGCCGTTCGCTCTGTGGATCCTGAGGGAGGAGGGGCTCAGTCTCCAGTGGGGGCGCTGTGCTGAGTGGAGAGAGAGCTTTGGGGGCTGCTGTGGGAGGCCAGGGCCAAGACCAGGAGTTATTAGTGCAGTGAGATCTGGGGTGCATACTGGCGGCAGAGTGTGACAGTCTGTCCATGGTTGTCTGGGGCGGGGTGGGGGCAGTTTGAGAGGAGTGGGGAAATCTGGGGTACAAGGGATGGACTGAAGTGGCCCTTGAAGGGGGGGTACTAGTAGTCCCTCAAGTTTATCAGGCACATGTGAAGTGGGTGGTGCTGTTTGAAGTTAAAATGTTTAAACCTTACGTGTTCTGAAAGTGATGGGGACATCTTAAGCAGCTGAGATGGCTCAGACAATGACCAAAGTAAAGATGTCAAACTCACCTGTTTTGAAAAGTCATTTGATGTTGTTGTTCACTGTAGACCTACGTGGTGGGGAGATGAAAGCTTTGATGGATAAAGTTTAAAATTCTCCAGTCCCTTCTAGAAGAAAGACTGAGGAGATGAAAAGGGTGGGATAAATGTGTAGATGTGACCGTTTACACTCACACACACAGTGGTGTCTCGTCCGTCTCCTCCCTCAGTTCTTGAGCTTTCCCTCCTCCCCTTTTGGTCTGTCCCCTCCGCCACCTGTGTTCCTGACGGTCCCTCCCTTTGACTCCAGCTTCCCATGTTCCTCGCTAGCCATCTCCTTCTCTCCTTTAATTTCTGCCTTCACCGTTCATTCCCTTTGGAATGTTAGAATTCCAGCTTAAAAGAAAGCCTTCCTGCTCGAGAGCGCTGGCTTCCTTTTCCTGCAGCTCCCACGGGGCACAGTGTGGACTGTGTCCCCACCTCTGCTGCATGGGACCTGAGCGGGGAGTATAGATGGGAAGGGGAGTCTCACACCGGGAGAGTCCAGCTCCGTTTGAAAAATGAACAGGACCCCAGGGCGCTGTGCTTCCCGAGTACAGGGTATGACACAGGGTGATGTTTCAGTGGGAGTTTTGAGATTTTTTTCCCCCCACTTATCTTTATTGTTAAAAGTATTATAGATGTTCCCTTTGTTTTTATTTTTCCCCCCAGTGACCCCCTCTATCCCGTACCCGCTCACTCCAGGCCTTCACCAGACTATTGTCTGTGCCCATGGGCTATGCATATCCTATATAATAAAGAGGTAATATGCTAATTGACCATCATTCCAACACAAGATGGCCACCACAAGATGGCCAGCAGGGGAGGGCAATTGTGGGTGATCAGGCCAGCAGGGGAGGGCAGTTGGGTAGAGACCAGGCCTGCAGGGGAGGGAAGTTAGGGGTGACCAGGCTGGCAGGGAAGGGCAGTTAGGGGCAATCATGCCAGCAGGGGAGCAGTTAGGTATCAATCAGGCTAGCAAGGAGGTGATTAGGCTGGCAGGTAGAAGTGGTTAGGGGCAATCAAGCAGGCAGGCAGGTGAGCAGGTGAGCAGTTGGGCCTGGATGAGGAATGTCCCAGATTGGAGAGGGTGCAGTTTGGGTTTAGGGATACACACCCCAACCCCTGTGCACAAATTTCATGCCTTTAGTATGCATATAAATTCCCCAATTAATCTCTCTCTTCCCCACCCCTTCCCTCTGAAATTCATCAGACTGGTCTACGCTTCTGTGTCTCTGGATCTATTTTGTTCATCAGATTGTACATTTGAGTGAGATCGTGTGATACTTACCTTTCTCTAACTGGCTTATTTAGCTTAGCATAATGCTCTCTGAGTCCATCCATGCTGTTGCAAATGTAAGAGTTCCTTTTTACTGCTGCATTAACATTCCATTGTGTAACTGTACCACAGCATTTTTATCCACTTATCTACTGCTGATGGGCACTTGGGCTGTTTCCAAAACTTAACTATTGTAATTGTTGCTATGAACATAGAAGTGCATCTATTACAGTGGTACCTCGAGATACGAGTGCCCTAACATACGAGATTTTTGAGATATGAGCCGTCGAGTGAGCGATTTTTGCTTTGAAATACGAGCAACATTTGAGATAGGAGTCATCGCGTGGATCGGCCGGCTGCACACGACCCATCAGTTTACCTCAGTTTACCGCGACTCGAGCGTCTCACAGTTTCCCACGCCTCAAGGTTACGGAACTAATTAAACTCGTATCTCCAGGTACCACTGTATTTCTGATTGGTGTTTCTAGTTTCTTAGGATATAGTCCTAGAATTGGGATCACTGGGTCCAATGGGAGATCCATTTGGCATTTTTTGAGGAAACTCCATGCTGTTCTCCACAGTGGCTGCATCCGTCTGCATTCCCACCAGCTGTGAACTAGTGTCCCTTTTCTCCACATCCTCGCCAGCACTTGTTGTTTGCTGATGACAGCCATTCTGATAGATGGTACCTCGTTGTTTTAATTTGCATCTCTCTGGTGATTAAGTGATGTCGAACATTTTCCATATGTCTCTTGGCCATTAGTATGTCCTTTTTGGATAAGTATCTATTTATGTCCTCTGACCTTTTTTTTAAAATTATTATTATTGTATTGTCTTTGTGCATGAGTATTTTATGTGTTTTGGAAATTAAGCCCTTATCAGATGTATTGTTGATAAATATGTTCTCCCATGAGTGGGTTTTCCTTTCATTTTGTTGATGGTTCTGTTGCTGTGCAGAAGCTTTTTATTTTTATGTTCCATTTGTTTATTTTCTTCTTCGTTTCCTTTGCCCTAGGACAGTGGTCGGCAAACTCATTAGTCTACAGAGCCAAATATCAACAGCACAACGATTGAAATTTCTTTTGAGAGCCAATTTTTTAAACTTAAAACTTCTTCTAACGCCACTTCTTCAAAATAGACTCGCCCAGGCCGAGGTATTTTGTGGAAGAGCCACACTCAAGGGGCCAAAGAGCCGCATGTGGCTCGTGAGCCAGAGTTTGCCGACCACTGCCCTAGGAGATGCATCGGTAAACATTGCTACGAGAGATGTCTGAGATTTTGCTGCCTATGGTGTCTTCTAAGATTTTTATGATTTCACCACTTACATTTTAGTCTTTTATCCATTTTAAGTTTATTCTTGTGTATGGTTAAAGTTAGTCGTCTAGTTCTTCTTTCTTTTTCTTTTAGCATGGACCTGTATAGTTTTCCCAGCATCATTTATTCATTTTGAAATATATTTTATTTTATTTTTTAATATATTTTATTGATTTTTTTTACAGAGAGAAAGGGAGAAGGATAGAGAGTTAGAAACATCGATAAGAGAAAAACATCAATCAGCTGCCTCCTGCACACCTCCTACTGGGGATGTGCCCGCAACCAAGGTACATGCCCTTGACCGGAATCGAACCTGGGACCCTTCAGTCTGCAGGCCAATGCTCTATGCACTGAGCCAAACCGGTTTTGACCCAGCATCATTTATTGAAAAGACTTTCTTTATTCTACTGCATGCTCTTCCCTCCTTTGTCAAATATTAATTGAGTATAATGGCTTGTGTTGGTTTCTAGGTTCTCTGTTCTGTCCCATTGATCTACATGCCTTTTCTTGTGCCAGTACCATGCTGGTTTGAGTACAGTGGCTTTGTATTATAACTTAATATTTGGTATTGTGATTTCTCCAACTTTGTTCTTTCTCAAGATTGCTTTGTCTTGCCAAAACCGGTTTGGCTCAGTGGCGAGAGCGTCGGCCTGCGGACTGAAAGGTCCCAGGTTCGATTCCCGTCAAGGGCATGTATCCTGGTTGTGGGAACATCCCCTGTAGGGGGCGTGCAGGAGGCGGCTGATTGATGTCTCTCTCTCATCAATGTTTCTAACTCTCTATCCCTCTCCCTTCCTCTCTGTAAAAAATCAATAAAATAAGTTTAAAAAAAAAGATTGCTTTGTCTACTCAGGGTTATTTTTTATCTCATATAAATTTTTGGAGAATTTGTTCTACATCTGTGAAATATGCCGTTGGTATTTTAATAGGGATTGCATTGAATGTAGAGATTGCTTTGGGTAGTATCGACATTTTAATAATGTTGATTCTACCAATCCATGATGTGAACATTGTTACATTTCATGCTGTCCCCAAAGTCCCTTAAACCAGCGGTTCTCAACCTGTGGGTTGCGACCCCTTTGGGGGTTGAACGACCCTTTCATAGGGGTCCCCTAAGACCATCGGAAAATGCAGATATTTACATCACGATGCATAACAGTAGCAAAATTTCATGGTTGGGGGTCACCACCACATGAGGAACTGTATGTAAGGGTCGCGGCCTTAGGAAGGTTGAGAACCACTGCCTTAAACTCTTCTCCTGCGTTTTAATTTTTTCCTTTTTCCATTTGCTGCTCTGAATGGGTGTTTATTTTTTTGTTTTTTTCTAATTTGCTGATTCAGTTCTTGGCTGCTTCTGGTCTACTGTTGAATCCTTCTGGGGTGTTCATTATTTCAGCTATGTCATTCCTCATTTCCAATTGATCCTTACTTATTGTTTCACTCTCTCTTTTCATGGTGGGGTAGCTCTCATTAAGTCCCTTATAGTTCTCATTAAGTGACTTGTAAGTCTCACTGAGTGGTTTGAGCACCTATTACCATTACTTGGAATTTTTTATTTGACTAACTGCTCGCCTCCATTTCATCTAGAGCTTTCCCTGGCGATTCCTCCCTTCCTCTCCTTTGGGAATAGTTTGTCTCCCCATTTTTGATGTCCCTTTGTCTTTGTCTCTGTGCATTAGATCAGACTGCTGCACCTCCCAGACGTGGTAGTGTGGCCTTAAGTAGTAGATGTTTTGTGGGACCAGTGGTGCAGTCTCAGACCTCCTGGGCGGGGTGCTGCAGGAGAGCCCCTTGCTTGAGTTGTTTGGGTTCTCCTGTCGTGGTGGGTCTTGAATGTTATTGTCCCTTTCACGGGTGGAATCTCCTCTCACTCTCACTGACTGTGGCTCAGCCCCGACCACATCGTGTGAGTTGTTGTGCAGGTGCGGACCGAACAGAACAAATATAGCAGCACAGAATGCAAAACAAGACAAAAACACACACAAGACTCCTCCAGCGACAACAGAACAACCACAGAGAAGAGAGAATTAGAAAAGAGACCAAGAATTTTAGAAGAAAAGAAAGAATATGAGAAAAATAAAACAAAAAACCAAAAAAGAGGGGAGGAATATGTAAGTGCAGAGCTTAAAAAAAATAAGAGTAGAGAATTAGGGGAATCGGAGAAGGAAAACAGTGTAAGATACAGGAGGAAAAAAAGAAAAAAAATTTTTGAAAAGGAAAGTAGAGGGGAAAGCAGATAGACCCAAAATAAGGAGGGAGGGGAAGGAATGAGAAAGTAGGAGAAAGAAAAAAAAAAAAAGATAGAAGAGGAAAATTAGATACAGAACAAAACAGTAGAAACCAGAATAATAAATCCATAAAGCAGTCAAAGAAGATAAATTTAAAGGGGGGGGGGAGGGGGTAAGGTGTGTGAAGTGGCATTCCTTTCTGGTTTTTTTGTGTCCCATGGGACCGCCCTTGGATCCTGCTCTCCTGATGGCTGTCT
>JAAGEH010000227.1:2642018-2718418 GCA_011751065.1 Lasiurus cinereus
CAGTAGAAACCAGAATAATAAATCCATAAAGCAGTCAAAGAAGATAATTTATAGGGGGGGGGGGAGAGAGAAAGGAGTGTGAAGTGGCATTCCTTTCAGGGAATTTCGTGTCCCATGGGACCGCCCTTGGATCCTGCTCTCCTGATGGCTGTCTGTCTGTCTGCCTGCCAGCCTGCCAGCCTGCCAGCCTGCCAGTTCTGAGCTGCCAGCACCATAGTTAGGTGCTCACCACGCCAGGAACTGTCTGTCGCACCTGCTGAAGCTCCCAGCGACCACAGGGTGTCCTTCACCCCCGGACGTGGCCGCAGCAGGAGGGGCCGGTCTGCCTCCAGCAGTGTGTTAGCAGCGGGGGCCCGGGGTGGGGTCAGCAACTCCCCTGGTCTCTCCCCCCCCCCACCCCCCACTCCCCTACCCCTCTTCCCCCTCCCGCCTTGGCCTGCTGTCAATCTTCATCACTGGGAGTCTCTTTCTGAAAGGTGTTCGCAGGGCGGGGCTGCTCCGCTTTCAGGAAATGTGGGGGTTCCCTGTCCCAGAGCTGCTGGTGGACAGAGGTCCTTGTGGGACCCCCGGGAAACACGAGCTGCTAGCCACTCTCCTGTGATGGGGGCGGCCCGCCCTCCCCGCTCCATCACTGACACTCCGGGCCTGTTCCCGCCCCTGGCCGGCCCCTGCTGGTTCCCCCTGAAGGTCGGAAGCAGGTGCGGCCGGAGGCTGCGAGGGCGGGACCTGCCCCATCTCCTGGGGCGGAGTTCCTCTAGGCCGGCCCTGAGGCTCCGGGGAGGGTTCCTCCTCTTAGAAATGGCCTCTGGGTTTGGGGACCTCAGACCAGAGGCAGGACTCCCCATTGCTGCTGTGCCCCGTCTCCCAGCAAAGCTACCCACCCCTTAGGGGTGCCGCCGGCCCCAGCCTCCCCCCCTGCATGGCCCCAGGTGGGTGCTGCAGTGAAAACGCCTGTGCACTCTCGGGGTTTAAAACAGTAAAACCTGGAGCTTTCTCCTCGGCCAGCAGCCCCGCCGCCTTTGGTGGCTGGATGTTCCGTGGCCGCTGTGGCCGGGTCTCCTCCGGGGTGCTCCGGGCTGTGGAAGCCCAACCTGGGGTTCAGGCCTCTTCCTTCTGGGGAACAGACCCGCCCCCCCTTAGCCCAGCGCCTCCTCCCTGCCGGCCTGCCCGCTGTGGGAGCTGGTCAGCTCCCGAGATCTCCCCTCTCTCCCCGCTGTTTTCTGTCCCCGCAGCTGGACCTCAGTGGGTAATTCTGGGTGTATGCTCCCCCTGTTAGTGTTGTTTCCAGCCTGAACCCGAGCAAAGCCTGCCCATCCAGCCCGGCAGGACCGAGGGGTCGCCCGGTGCCCGTATTTACCCGAAGTTCAGCTTTGCTTTCTAAAACCTCAGAAATGAGTCAGAGAGTGACTGAATAATTGATGGGCCGAAGTGTTAACGTAAAAAACAACAACATTGACACCTGTAGAGAATGTTGTGAGTTTATTGGGGCCAAACTGTCCACACACGCCGGGAAGCAGAACCTCCACGAATTGAGATCACGCTTCAGAGAACGGGGGCTACACCTGCGTTTATCCATCGCCGTCAGAGGAGGGGCGGAGGTGGGCACTTGAATTCTCTGGTGATGGATTAAGGAGGTGGGAGACAGCAAAGCGAGGGAACCCCTGGGATTGGATAAAGTGGAATGATGGACACACACTCAGGCGGGTGCAGGAACAATGAACATGTTAAGGGAGGAATTTGTGGTCTCTGTCCTGGCGCCCACCACATTGGGTTGGGCCCCAGGGGCTCCAGAGAAAGGGGAGTTACAGGTCACCCACCTGGGATGTAACTGCCCACTGTCCCTGCGTTTAGTTAATGTCAGACCCTCCTCTGCGGTGACTTAGGTCTGAGTTTGCAGACGCCACGCAGGCCTCCCCTGAGCCGTCAGGTCAGCACATGGCCCCTCTCGTCCACAGAGGGGAGCTTTTGACGACGGTATCTAGACCAAATCTTGGGGTACTTTTCACGTGGCAGTAGGCACCTGGACCAACAGGACTCCGGACCTTCGCCTGGTTCGGGCTGGGATAAAACACCTGTTAGTGCATGCGTGGCCTCCTCCTGTTGAATTTACCAGATTTTCTCATCCCGGAAGCACAGGAATAAGCAAAACAAATGGGTCCCAACTAAAATAAGGCCTTTCCCCCTCTGTTTTCTATGTACTTGGACATTCTAGTTATTTGTCTAGTTCATTACCTCCAGGGTATGAGTTTGACCTGAGTACAACATCAGTGTTGTCCTTTGCATTTATCTGAGTGAACACTGTGAGGTTGGTAGGATGGGTATCTGATGCCTGAATCCTCAGTTGGGCCCAAAAGGGCAGCTTGAGTACTTCCGGCTCCACGGGGCCACTGTTCCGGAATGGGCTGGTCTCTCCTGTGCCTTTCCAGGCCCGAACCTTCTCCGAGGCTGAGACTGCCCCTCCCGGAACTGCAGCTCCTCTGACATTTATCGGCACTTACTCCTTTGCTCTTCACGCGAGGCTTGTGCGGTCCCCAGAGCTCTGGTTCCTCAGCCTTTACTCCTGAGGCAGCCGTCCCCCTGGTTTGTAAAGTGAGGAAGAGGGAGAGTTTATTCACGGTGGGACTCACGCCTGTGAGACAACACCTCTGCCTGTGAAGGACTTGAGTAACATTTTGATGGCCCTTCGTTGAAGATCATTATTTTTAAAGATTGCTCGCTCTAATTAAGATTGCTCCTAATACAGCATTTTCAAACTTGTCATAGTTAATGATTATGCATCAGAATAAAAGAGAAACTCTTACATGCTTGAAAGTTAGACGTTTTGGAAAAAGTTTCTGAGTTACTATTAATGATACTCTCACTAACCTCTTCATGGACCTTTCAGATAGCGCACTAATTCTTGAGATGTTAGACCTCAAAATCGCATCATCTCCCACTTTCAGTAATTCCTATAAGAGTGTCTGTTGGATCGATCCTCTTCTTTTTCAAGTTGCTTGGGGGCCAAGATACTTGAAATCAGTTGAACGAAGGCAGGATCTGTGCCAGTGTCTGCCAGGTCCGAGGCCAGACAGGGTCACCTGGCCTCGGCGTTAGTGGAGTGACTGAGAACCACCTGGGGAGCGAGCTCGTCGCCAGGTCTTCCAGGCGACATAAACCGGGTCAGATCAGAGACGCGTTTGGCAAGAAGTGTCAGGCCGGTTCATGACGTTTATTACATACCGAGGCGTGGGCCAGGGTGGAGCCAGCGTGAACACTGTGGTTAACGAGCTTCTCGCACATTCTGCTAAAAACATCGTTCCTTCTCAGGGAGCCATCCCAAGCATAGAACTTAGGAAGAACAGTGCGAAAATACAGATCGGAACTGTTGTAAAAACCTGAAACCCCAGATCGTTAGGCTTTTAATTAAACATGACGAACACATTTAAATATCGCACGAAGCCCCGGGCACCTAACGGAAACGGATTAAGCCGCCCTGGCACGCGCGGCTGGTGGTTGTGTTGGTTTAGCGTGCCAGCGGAAGGCGCACATGCCGCTGTTGCCCTGTGGCCGCTGCACTGGGATTCCCGGCTGCTCGATGCTGCGCCCCTAAGGAGCACTCCGCTGGTGATGATGGAAATGCGGGGGATGCTAATGGAAATGCTTTTCCAAATTCTGGGCTTGCGTTTCCTTGTGGAGTTGGGCCTGGCTCGGGAGGTGGTAAGACTGGGCGCTCCACTGAGCAGCGCAGCGCACCCTTTGCCTCCCAGCCGTTTGGCTGGCTGTTTGCGAATGTTTTCCGTGGCGGATGAGCTCCCAGCCACGGCCCCGGTGCCGCAGAAGGAAAAGGCATTGTCGCTATTGTCGCTCAGGCTGTCCCCGCCGTGGTTCCCTTTCATCTCGGGTCGCTGTGACTTTCATCTCGCAGTCTGCCTGCCTGGAAATACCTTGCACCGGCTGTGATGGCATGCATTGAGGTGAACAACATGGGTACAAGCAACCTCTGAAAATTGTACCCAAACGTAGCTAACCCGGGTGGTGGCAAGCTTCATGGGTCATGTATGTGGCTTTTCAAACTGGGGGATTGTAAAGCCATCCTTCAACTGAAAGTTTGGTTTATCACACACATAGATGGAAATCGTGCAGAATTGGCGAGGCCTGGCTGGCAGCCTAAGTTTGTGAATCTCTGTAACCCAGTGAACCCCCGGAGGCGGCTCAGGGAATTACCCCGAACACAGCTGTCGGCGAGGTGTCTTCCTCCGCAGCCCCTTCCGAGGCCTTTGTGTGCCCCTTGGGAAGTCTGCTCCGGAAAACATCGCATTGTGCCCGCTTTCCAGCCTGGCAGGGGTGGCCAGAGGCAGGCTGCTCAGGGCGGCGGAAATCCAGGGCGTTTTATGTGCTGTGTGTGCGGCAGCTGAGAAAATGGAACCCGCAGCAAAACCAGGAGAAGGGCCTGTAGCATCGGGGGGCCCTGAGGTGAGAGCAGGGACTGGGAATTGGGAAGAGAGCCCCCCGGGCCTACTGTGGTGCCACATGTGTTTTAAGATGTCCGTGATCGTGTCTGCTTTTTAGTTTTGCATCATCCATGTGGGGGAAGGCTTCCCTGCAGAGCCTGTATTTTGGGGGCTGGCCGGATTCCCACAGTTGGGCATGGTATGTAGTCATTCAGAAAAAGCTGATGGTAGGAGAATCCAGTAGAGATTTGAATGTGAATCCGTTTGTTTTCTTCTTTTGTAGAATTTCTGTGAATTTTCCTTTGGTTAGAATGTGCTTAGTTTTCTGGTCTTGTGCTCTCTTTGCATCTTTGTTCAGGCACAAACATTGTTTTATGGAACTGTGCATGTAGCTCCATTGAATCGCACCATTGAGACTCGCACTTTCTAATGGAATTTTTGTCTGAAAATTTTGACAGTTCGCTTGGAACCGGAAATACAGACACGTCATATTTAGCGCAACACATAATAGGTACTAGTAATTTTAAATGGAATCCAAGTAGACTTTGCTCTCTGATTACTCTTCCTCTAATTTTATGCGAAATTGGTAATGTTTCCTGTGAACAACTTAATTCTTAGATATCAGAGCAGGAAAAATACGAGAAATATAAATGTTGACTTATTACACATAAGTCATACACATATTGTCTTCTTATGATGGTCCGTGGTAAAAACCAGCCTTTAATATCACAGAACGGGAATGTCCATTCAGGTAAAACTTGCCTCATGTTTCAAGAATTAATGGAATTGGACCGTTTTTCCTGTGATTGTCTCCCAGCGGCCGTGGCTTCAGACTGCTGTGTAAAGAAGTCAGCAGTGTGATAGAGTTTATTGTCAAGTCCTTTTGGAAATGAGACTGCAAATTAAAAATCAATTACATGTGCAGGAAAGTTGGTGTAAGGCAATCAATTTTGTCACTTAGTTTGCAGAAGGGTTCTTCTGTGTAACAAGCTGTAAAGAGAAATGTATTTTTAAATCCTTTGTAAGGGAGGCAGGCCACGCATTTGAAGGGGGAAGAATATTTCGGTATTTCGTGTCAGTAGAAGCTGCCTGTGGGTTAAATCTACAAAGTCAGCCGTGACCTTGCCTTTCACCGACGTGGCTTCATTGCTTCTCAGCTCCCTCGCATGCTGTGGTCAAAAACGAATGTACTTGTTTTTCTCTTTCTTTTTAAACAAGGCTGTTTTTTTCTTTGGCCAGTATGTTTGCTTTTAAGTTTCTGATCCCTTAGCCCTAATTTTAGGTGTTTTTTTTTTTTTTAAAGCCAACAATAAGTTGTTCCAGTCTTTGGGGCTTGGGCGCATATTTGTGTGCATATGTACGTGCTCAGGCCTTGGGGTGATGCGAAGTAACCCCCACATGGAACACAAGCATTCTTGCGATTCAGAATAATCTTTTAAAATCAAGAGTCGTTTTTATGGGACATTTTTCATTTTTGCTCGAAGGAGGGAAGCCTTGGGGAGAATCTCCAGCTTGGAAGATTAAGCAGCACCAGGTTGCCGAAACCCTGGTTTTCATTCTGCTTGCAAGGGCGTGTGAAAGATGGAGGCGGCATGCACTCCCCGCCGCTCCCGGCCATCCTTCTCTGCTCCTTTAAAAAATGGAACAAGACGCACGGGGGCCGGCGACAGCGCATTTGTTCTCCCCAAGACCAAGTGGTTGTTTTCTAAATGAAGAGGATGAAGAGCCCTTTCCTCCCGAGTTTCTTAGCAACGGAACCGGAGCCCGTGATGTGTGTGCGTGGAGCACTCCATGCGCAGGACATCGGGGCCCTGCGTTTCACCGGTGGACACCGGATTGGCCCGGGGACTGGAACTGGGGGGCTGGGGGCAGGAAACAGGAGGTTAGAACAACAAGTAGGATCCCTACCGTGAAAGGAAGTAAGGCGTTCAGAGCTGTCTCCTCCCCGCCCCGTGCTGGTGTGAAACCTGAGCGCCCAGGTGGAGCGATCAGGGTCCCGGAAGCCCCCCAGTTGCTACCTTCAGCGGGAGTGCCAGCTTGTGTTCTTATTTCCCGCTTCTCTCCCCCCAGCACTCTGCACGCTGCGGGATGTGACCCTCCAGCGCTGGCTTTGAGACGCTGCCCCAGGGGCCTCGATGTGGGGGAAGTTCCCGCACCTGGAAAGCAAGTCCTGGGGTGATAGGAAGCGGGGTGCTCGGTGGTCGGAAATGAGGAAGGCCATGTCCGCAGCTCACCAGGGGGGTTTCGTGCGGTTGGTGTTGGGCCTGGGCAGAGGGCCAGCCTGCGCACTCGGCACTCTTGTTGACCCCATGTGAGCACGAGGAGAGGGTGGCCTGTTGTCTGCAGGTTATGTACTCGGTTCTGGCTTTTAGATCATGGCCTGGTGTGCATTTTCTCACCCCACAAATACTTACAGGACGCCATGCTATGTGTGGAGGCACAGCCGTGACCGAGACGGACAAACCTCTTCCTTGTGGAGTTGCTGTTCTCCGGGGAAGATGGATTAAAACCGGATCGCTAAGCTCAGCGCTAGAGTGGGTGTCTGCCCCTGCGGGGTGACGGAGGTCCGGGGGTATGCCCACCCTGGACTAAGGGTCTTGAGGTGAGGGCTGCAGGCTAATCTTACTGCCTCCCAGGACGGAGCCCAGGCCCGGAGCAGGTGGATACTCAGAAGCAGTGGTTCTCAGCCTTCCTAACGCCGCGACCCTTTAAGACAGTTCCTCGTGTGGTGGTGACCCCCAACCATAACATTATTTCCGTTGCTACTTCATAACTGTCATTTTGCTACTGTTATGAATCATAATGTAAGCATCTGTTTTCCGATGGTCTGTTGTTCGACCCCCAAAGGGGTCGCGACCCACAGGTTGAGAACCGCTGCTCAGAAGCGATGGTGAGACCAGAGAAGAGGAAGCTAATAGGCGGAGTCTCTCTCTCTCTTCTCGGTAGCTGCCTTGGAATGAACATCCAGTCCCTTCCCACCACCTATGGTTTTATTTTCTGGATTAAAAGAAGCTCATTCTTTGCCATCATCAGGCAATGCTTAGTGATATATATGCTTGAAATGTTTGCTATGGGAGTGAGTGATGGAGTGAGAGGGAGGTCGGAAGGCTCAGTAGGCAGCCCACTTTCCCATGCAACCCATCACTCTTTCAGAAATAGAACCACCTTTTTGCTGACCTTTCGGAAGGGTGTCTGGGTGTCTTGGGTGGGCTTTTAGTAATACACCTTTGCTCTTAGCATATTCCTTCAAAGCTCTCGTGTACTCCCTCTAGTAGGCCACTCTGGAATGTTTCCTTCCATCGCAAAGGCTAGATGCCATGGTGTCCAGCCTGGCCATAGGAAACAGAAGAGCTAGCAAATAAATATACCGAGGAACAAATCAGGGGGGGCAAGGAAAGCTGCAGTAAAAAATGAACCCGAAAATCAGAGTGGAGCCGCGTGAAGGACATTATTCCATTCGGCCTGAGGCTAGAAAGTCTGCCAGCCCAGATTTAATCATTGAGTATGGTTTACATGTCACTCTGGACCATTGCATCACACGTCCCGGAGTATTCGGAGGGCCTGTTCTGAGAGAGAATGCCTGGGACACTGAGTCCCTGTAGCCTGGTGCTGGGGCCCAGGGTCCTGCATGCACAGAGTCCCCCCTGAAACACAGGGCGGGAGAGGAGGGAAGTTGTGTCCTCCTGTCTCCCACGGGGGGACTCATTGTTGGGGTGAGGTGGGGTTGGCGGGAGCATAGGCAAGAAGAGGCCTGTGGTTTACGGAGAGAATGCTGGCCTGCGCCAGAGGCCAGATGACAGTCCCCACCCTGTCATCAGCCAGCCTCCTTTGGGACCTTAAGGAGGTGAGATCCCCCTTTGGACCTTAGTTTTCTTGTTTCAGAAATACAGAAAGGCCCAGTGGATAGAGCGTTGGCTCAGTGGATAGAGCGTCGACCTGCAGACTGAAAGGTCCCCGGTTCGATTCCGGTCAAGGGCATGTATCCTGGTTGCAGGCACATCCTCAGTAGGGAGCGTGCAGGAGGTGGATGATCGATATCTCCCTCTCATCGATGTTTCTAACTCTCTATCCCTCTCTTTCTCTCTGTAAAAAATCAATAAAATATATTTTTAAAAAAAAGAAAGAAAGGAGGAGGGAGGAAGGGGGAAGGGATGCACTTTGCGCTGGCTGGCAGGTAAGAAATCTGGACCCGACACGAGTTTCGATCTGCTCCCTACCCACCCTTTTACGTCTGAGGTTAAAAACTCGGCAGATGTTTTATCTAAAGCGGATGGATCATCTCCGTGTAAGACATTTAAAAGCATCCACATGTTCTTCGAGTACTAAGCAGTCTTGGTTTCCCCTTGCAGCTGCTTTGTAAGTTTTTTTTTTTTAATATATTAGTTTATTGATTTTTTTACAGAGAGGAAGGGAGAGGGGTAGAGAGTTAGAAACATTGATGAGAGAGAGACATCGATCAGCTGTCTCTTGCACACCTCCTACTGGGGATGTGCCCGCAACCAAGGTACAGGCCCTTGACCGGAATCGAACCTGGGACCCTTGAGTCCATAGGCCAATGCTCTCTCCACTGAGCCAAATTGGTCAGGACTGCTTTGTAGGTTTTGATTATAAATTTGTTTTCTAATCTTTCCCATCAGCAGTAATAAAGCAAACCCTTTTGGGCTTCAGAAATGCATGTTCTGAGGGTTACCAGCCTCACCCACGTGGAGGCGAGGACGATCCGTCACCGGTGGCTATGCGCTCTGTCCTCCAGCCCTGCCTCCTGACAGCTCTGCGTCTGCTCGGGGCGCCTCTCTTCCTGTGGCCCCGGGAGGCGGCCTGTTTGCTAAAGGATGCTGTCCACGCAGGCCGTTCACCTAAATTAGTCATTGTCTCTCCACAGAGGGCCCTGACTGATTGGGTGAAAGAGCTAAGTAAGCTGGGCTATTCATTTTTGAAAGGGGGTTTTAGAAAATGAATCAAGCATAGATTTGGGGAACCGGTTGACCGGGACCCAAAAACCCGTAGATCGTTCATTTTAAAACCACATCGCTTTGCGCATAGACAGCATTGGGTCCTGTCTGTGTGTCCTCGTCCTGTGTGGCCAGCGGAACACCAGTTGGGACTCATTTCATCAGGCAAAGCGGTTCCAATTCCCCAAGCAGCTAAAGAGTGGGGCGGCAGCGAAAACTGGGTGCCCTCTCTCAGGCCAGCCCCCGGGAGTGAAATTCCCCGGTCTCTCAGCAGCAACAAAACCTAGAACATTATTCCAGACCCTCCTTTGGGACAAGCCAGTTCCGTGTCAGCTTCCCGGCTGTGGCCTCAGCACAGGCTGACCTTGGTAGTTTGCCTCCCTCTCCAGAACTCCCTGACTTAAAATCAGCTTCCATTTTCCCTTCTTCCACTTCCTTCCCCTCTTCCTTCTCCTCCTCCTTCCCTTCCTCCTCCTTCCCTTCCTCCTCCTCTGGTTTCCTCCACCCCTTCCCTGTCATACACTCCCCAAGATCCAAGTTTGATGCCTTGCTTTTAGGCAGACTTCTAACCAGATGGGTCCTCCCATTGCTCGCACATTTAGACGAGTCTCTGCATCACAGCATGATCCTCCTCTGGTTTGAAATAATGGCAGGCAGGCCAGTCCCCTGTCACAGGAAGGCATGTGGGGGGAGACGCCCCTTCAGATGAATAGCGTGACCAAAGCGGTGGTGGATTCTTCAGGCACAAAACCCAATGCTGTTTCCCGATAACCCACTCAGATTTGCCTGTAAAAACATGATACAGGAAGCTGAAGCTGGTTTAGCTCAGTGGATAGAGCGTCCGCCTGCGGACTGAAGGTTCCCGGGTTCGATTCCAGTCAAGGGCACGTATCTTGCTTGCGGGCACATCCCCAGTAGGGGCGTGCAGGAGGCGGCTGATCGATGTTTCTCTCTCATCGATGTTTCTAACTCTGTCCCTCTCTCTTTCTCTCTGTAAAAATTCAATAAAAATATATTAAAAAATATTACACAGGGAGAAAGAGAGAGGAAGGACTGTGTTCGCCTTACATCGAGCTCAATGCCACCGCACTTCCGTATGTGCTCTGTGCCAGGCTCTGCCAGGGGCTGGTGCAGCCCTTTCACCGCTGTCCACTGTGGTCCCGCTGCCTCACTGGGATCTGCAGCTCTGTTGTTGCTTGTTTGTCCTTCTGTTATTCAAGCGACTTTTTTGTCTTTAGCTTCGTTTTTCAGAAACAAGACTTTAAAACATATATTGACTCCCTTATCCAGAAGGAAGAAGACTGATCGCAGACTTCAGGCAAATAACCGCGTTTGTTCTGGAACTGCTGAGACTGTGGGCGCCTCCGCTCACCTTGATAACTGCCGGGGCTGTGGCCTCCTTGGCTGACTATGGCGTGGGCGGAAATGAGCACTTGAGTCGGATGTTGTTGCCACAGGCAACCTGGAGAGGAGATGGCAGCCGCATAACTGAAGCCCTTTTCCAGGACCTTCCACTCCTGACAGTTGGGGACATAGGGACTGGGGATGAGCACGCTGCCTCTCTCCTCGGACAGGGCGGTCAGGAAGGGTGTGAGGAGCGGGAGGTGGTGTTGGAGAGGAACCTTGAAGGAAGGCTGGGACCTCACTCGCATACGCAGTTGGTAGAGGTCAGCGGGAGACCAGAGAGAGGGAAGAACGGGGTGGGTGGCTTGTAACTGGTGCCCAGTTTGAACGAAGCTGTGGAGGGAGGCGTGTGCAAGAGAGCTGCTTCAGAGCCGCCCACTCTGTGGGAACAAGTTTATGTTTAGTAAGAAATAGAGAATAACTGCATACATTTAATGTGGGGAATGATCGGACGCCACCATCGTTGTAGATTAACTGTCAGTAACACGGGACAGATTGAAGAGGTAGAGAAGGGATCCGTGTTCTGAAGCCTGGCCGAACATTAGAGTCACTGGGGAACTAGGAAATGCCCCGCCCAGACGGCACTTCAGAGCAGCTAGAGCAAAACCTCGGGGGAGGGGGGGGCCCACATCCATGTCCCAGGCCCAGAACTTACGTGCCAGGCGCTATTCTCCGTACTCGACATGAACTGACTAATTTACTGACATCTTATAGATGTCGAAGCAGGTCACGGACCGGAGAGAGAACTTTCCCAAGGCCGCAGAGCAATTCCTAGAGCCCGCTTCCCATTCCCTCCTCCGGCTCCAGAGCCAGCTCTTCCCGCACAGCATCACGCGGCCTCTCCAGAGAAGCATGGCTGATTTGGGGGGCGGGGGAGGGAAGGGAGGGAAGAGCTGGGGAGATGCTCTTCAGATTTCTCGTCTTGGTACAGCGAGGCGTCTGGTGGTGCCTTTAATAAAAGCGTGAAACCAGAAGTACTTGCTTTCGGGCAGAACGGAAGAGTGGATTTGAATTTGAAGTGCCTGTAGAGGGTGCAGGTGGATGTAGCCGTTAGACATGAAGGGCTGAAGCTGGGAGAGCTTGCTGTTTACAGAGAACCTTCCCAGTTGAGGAAGCCGGGCGTGAGGAGATGCATTAGCGCGCTCCGGATCTCAGAGAGGAAGGGGCAGAGCCGGGATCCATGAGGTTGGCAGGGTAATGGTGCAGAGGGGGAGGGACTCGGAATTGTTGTGTTGAGAGGTAGAAGGCCGGACAAAGGGACAAAGACAGAAAAGGCGTAGCTCCAAAGGCAGGAGAACTGCTTGGATGCCATATTGTTGCTTACCGGGAAATGAGGAATAATCACCCATTTTCACTGTGGGCAATGAGGTAATGCAGTCGAAGGAGTGGGGTAGGAACTTGGTACATTGTAGGGATGCTGAGGCAGATCTTATAGTATTGATCGCTTTGTTGAAACAAGTGGTAGTGAGTACTGGGTTGCATATAGAACTTGGGGAACCAGGATCAGGTTGGTACATCAAGAAGAAATGTGCAATAAAAGGTGGCTGCCCCATAGTAAATAAAGGGAAATTTCTAGATTCCTATCTTAGAAGTTTCCACGATGTCCAGTCATAGGGACACCAAGAATTGCCGATGCAAGCAGAGTATGAGAAGGGCTATGAGCAGGATTGCTCGTGTCCCTGACAGTGGCTTCAAAAGATGGGCCAGAGCCAAAACCGGTTTGGCTTAGTGGATAGAGTGTCGGCCTGCAGACTGAAGGGTCCCGGGTTCGATTCCGGCCAACGGCATGTATTCTGGTTGCGGGCACATCCCCAGTAGGGGGCGTGCAGGAGGCGGCTGATCGATGTCTCTCATTGATGTTCCTCACTCTCTATCCCTCTCCCTTCCTCTCTGTAAAAATCAATAAAATATTTTTAAAAAATGGGCTAGAGAAGGGGACGCCGAGCTGAGGGAGATGCCGGGTCAGGACGGCTGGGTGGTGGGGGTCCATGGCTCTAGAGCTGCCCCCCTCAAGGAGCAGCCACTCCTTCCATATTTCCGTTCTTCTCAGTCAGTCAGTCCGGGCAGGTGATGCCGCCATAATCCAAGTCAGTGAGTCCAGTGTGATGAGTGTCTTTCTAATAACTTAAATGGCTTAACCCTGCCTGTGACCTGTGGAGTCGTGTCCCAGCTGCCTATGAACTGCCCCTTGTCGGGACCACATAAGAGCCTGTGAGACTGGAATCGAACCTGGGATCCTTCAGTCTATAGGCTGACGCTCTTGATCCACTGAGCCAAACCAGCCAGGGCATAACTCGTAGCTTTTGCATCTACTTCCCCATAGATTTTATTCCTAATGTAAAGCATTTTGTCTAGAGAGTCTTGCCAGATCTGCCTTTCAATACTCCTCGAAACAAAAAGGCATGTGTATCAAATATGCGTGCAAACTGTGATTTCCTTTAGAAATAAAGCTGTGTCAAAAGAAAATTTCTCTCCAATGATTATAGTGTTATAATAATTATTACTGTACAGATGAACAAGAGAAGATATCATAAATGTAGAAAATATTTTACTTTTTACTATTCATTGGAAATAAGATGGATTGAGTTTTTAAACACATTAGTCCTTGGTTGAATATCATTTATTGTTCAGTTGAGGCCATATTCTGTGTCTGTTTTATCCTTACTTATTTGTAGATATAAATGTTCAGAAATCTTGTTTACATGAACAAGTAGATGGGAATGACAGTTTTTGCAGCGTTACCAAAATATTTGAATTTTACATTGTAATGCCAAAAATGTAATTTATCATCAGACATACTTTCACCAGTTTATCAGATGACACCTTCTCCAGCTCCTCCTCCAATTTTGTGGGAAGCAAAGAATTGGAAAGTATTTGAGTTGCTAGAGGCTCTTGTGGTGAACAGAGTCACTGTGCTCACCTCCACACCCCCGTTTTGAATGGACCTGTGCTTCTGCCCTACAGTTTGGGTACAGGCCCTGCTGCTGAGCACCCCAGATGGGAGGGGGTGCCTTTGCTGATGAGGTGAGGAGAGAGTGACCCTTCACCTTCTACACAAGAGTTCATTCCAGGTGGATGCCTTGGAGAGGAAACATGGCAGTTGAAGGCGAGGAAAGGAAGGTTCCCTTAAAATTATTGCGCCCACGTGCCCTTCAGAAAGTCCGGTGCCGCACACCCCGGTTTGCAGATACTAGAGCCACACATTTCATGGCCGGGCCTCCGCTGGGCCCGGGAGGAACTCAGGAGGGCAGGACCGGTGAGACCGGGCTGGCGGTGGAGCGGGCACCCCGGAGCCTCGCACGCTCTCCAGAGTGGCCGGCTTTGGCAGTGAGCCAGGCGGGGCAGTGCTGTGGTCACTGAATAAATTGCTGTGCTGCCCTCCATTCTGTCAGAATGCCAAGGCTCTTGTTATAAAGCAAAATGAAACACGCCGCCCCCTAAACAAACCCACAGAAACCAGAACCCTCCGAGAGATCTCGGTCTCTGCGTGTCAGTGAGGTCTGCATATTGACCTTTCAGTGTTTGGGTAACTTGTTTGCAAATAACTGGTTTCCTTTTTAACCCGTGCATTTGTTTGTTTGAGGCACTTAGCACCCGTTTTTAGGAAGAGGTGAGGCTTTGCCAGGCTGCCAGGAAGGGTCCATGGCACAAAAAAAGGGGAACCCGTTCTTAGTGCTGACCTCTTCCAATAACCGCGAGGTTCCGGAGTCCCAGATGGCCGCCAGCGCAGTGGCTGCGTGGAAGGACGCTGCAGAGAAGTGACACTCTGCAGGACCGGGGTGGCACGTTGCTGGCTCGGGGCAGGCACCGGGGGTGTTTCAGATGCTGCGGCAGATGCCAGACCTCAGGTGTTGTTCCCAGGCGTCATCTGCAGGACACCAGTGTCTCCTATCATCCAGGTGACTTCAGCTTTAAGGCAGTGGTTCTCAACCTTCCTAATGCCGGGACCCTTTAAGACAGCTCCTCATGTGGTGGTGACCCCCAACCATAACATTATTTCCGTTGCTACTTCATAACTGTAATTTTGTTACTGTTGTGAATCGTAATGTAAATATCTGTGTTTTCTGATGGTCTTAGGCGACCTCTGTGATGGGATCAATGGATCCCCAAAGGGGTCGCGACCCACAGGTTGAGAACCGCTGCTTTAGGGACTCCCACCACCTGCCCATCCGCCAGGGGGCGTGCTTCCCGAGAGTCCTTGCTCTTCCTCGCCCTCTGCTGCGCCAGAACTGGGTCCAGAGAGAGCAAACCTCCCTTCTCTCCGGGTGTTCCCCCCCCCGCAGCGGAGCGTGCTCCTGGCTTCACTACTCAGCGATGGGGCCTGCGGCTTCCTGGTCCTTGTTCGGTTTGGTTCTGGGACGCGCCAGCGTTCGTTATTTTCCTGCGGGTGCTTTCTCGGGCCGCCGATTTGCTCCGCACACCAGGTCCCCTGACCCGCAGCGAGAGCCGCATGTAGATCAGGTTTCTGCGTGCTGCTGGCTTTATCTCATTTACAGCGTCACGTTCCTGTGGCCATACACCGCGCGAGCCGGGCCTCCCTGCGGCTTGGTAACAATTCCTAATGGAGCAGGAAGTGTCTTTATGACAGCGGCCTTTTGATTTTGATTTTACAATCGCGCAGTGTTTAGCCCAGAGCAGAGGTGGGGAAGTGGCTCTCTCCCCGCCACGCATTGCTGACAGAGAGAAGTCTGTTGTTTCAGCCGCTTGGCTATCTGTCAGCGCTTCTCAGACCTCCCCCTTGTGCTGGTTGCCTGGCAACCTGGGGCTGGAGCAATCAAACCGTGGCCAGTGCTTTTCCGAGCCCAGATTGGGAGATGATTTATTGGTGGAGCTGTAAGCACGGCAAACCCAAGCCTCAGAAATGGACCTTTTCTCTCCTCCTCGACCGGGAGTTGATCTGAACCACACCACGGACAAATGGAAGATGCGGAGTATCAGTTGGAGCGTGTCTTTTAAAGCTTTTACAGAATGAAATTAAGGCCCATAGTGAGCTTGTTATGTGTCTGTATATATAATCCAACTAAGCAGAAATGTAAACCTATATATATACACACACACACATACCTCTGTGTGTGTGTGTGTATGGATGGATGGATGGATGGATAGATAGATAGATAGATGGATGGGTTTACATTTCTGCTTAGTTGGATTATTACCATTTTTCCTTCACCTTCCTGGAACACTGCACAATTGAAAAGTTAGCGCTCTGTCTGGTAAATTAGGGTACGCGGGGTGCCATCTTCCCATGAGAAACTCTGCCCAGGGAATGGAAGGTAAGGGCCTGCCTGGGTCCTGGGAAGCCTGGATAGAGTCAGGCATGAACAGAGCCCAGGTTTCCTGGTCACGTGTCCGTATCTGGACTCAATGCCGTGAATACATGATGCTGAGTGCACATCTGTTTTTCAGAATTAGCTGGAAAACGCAAAGAACCCCGCCTTCCCCATGCCGGGTGAAGAGGTCAGCCCCTCTGCACGTCACGTTTTCACGTCGAGGAGGGGACACGGCCATTGCGGGACTTTCAGCTGCTTCCCACTTCTGCCTCCGCCCGCACTGCCTTCTCTGGTCCTCCTCCCCCAATTTATAATTAGTACTTTCTCTCTGAAAAGCATCCCAGATTGATTGATTTTTACTATAAAAGTTAATTTTAAAGCTCTTTATTGTGAGATGTCTCCTCACAGAGTTTCAAACCATTTCTCCCATCTGCAAATGGAAATGGAGAGAAATTGGGGTGGGGGCATCCTGCATCCAAATCGCAGCCTGACGGCCGGCGCAGGTGAAGCATTTCTTCAGCATTTCATTCGATAACGTTTAAAGAAATACTTCAGAACTCAAGCACAGTGTACCCGACTGTGTATGTCACAGTGCCATTAGCATGTGTGTGCTCCTTACAGATACACAGATCTAATCTCTGTGTGCGATTTACACACAGCTGTGTTCCTGCTCTCTTCATACCCGTATTTTCCGCCAGAGTGAGGTATCATGGGAATGCTATTGTTCCACACAAAAGCCAGCAGAGCAGCTTATGGGGGGGCCCATTCCCGGCACCCCAGGTGGGGGCTTTCCCTTGAGAGCCCCTAGTGGGAGCTGTCCGGCCTGGGGACAGCATGCAACCACCTGGTCATGAAAGGAAGACAATGACCTCCGCTAGACAGGATCGCCTGAGGACCGAGCTGCCTGCTGTCACTGAAATGCGCTCCCTTCCCTCACCCCGGGCATCTCCTGGCGGAATGATGGGTTTCCCCTCTCTCTTTGGCGATCCTTTAAAGGGAGCAACGTTAGACCCGGAGCCCTTCCGTGGCCGGAGCTGCAGGGAGGCCCTGGTGCCCGTCCGCGCCTCCGTTTGCCCTGTTGGGGGGCAGACCATGACTTCCGGGTTTGGCTGAGTTCTTCTGGGCGACAGATTTCATTTAATTTAAAACAGCAGGCTCTGGTGACTTTATTTCATTTAAGACTGTGTGATACCATTGTCCGTAATGCTAACAGTGTATTTATTTCACCTCCTAATGGAAAAGCTCCAGTGCTTTGGAACGTGTAATGTTTTACAAAACAAATAAGGACCAGAACCGGTTTGGCTCGGTGGATAGAGCGTCGGCCTGCAGACTGAAAGGTCCCAGGTTCGATTCCGGTCAAGGGCATGTACCTTGGTTCTGGGCACATCTCCAGTAGGGGGCGTGCAGGAGGCGGCTGATCGATGTCTCTCTCTCATTGATGTTTCTAACTGTCTATTCCTCTCCCTTCCTCTCTGTAAAAATTCAATAAAATACATTAAAAAAATATTTAAAAAACAAAACAAAACAAAAAAAAAATAAGGATCATTCTCGACCTGTGTGGCCTGACTCGGTAGCCACCAGCCACATGGCTGTGGAGCGCTACAGTGCGCCAGTGCAAGCCGGGATGTGTGTAAGTGTGAACTCCCTGCTGAATTCCACTGACCTAGTAGGGAACTATTTAAAACTGTTTGTATTGATTATATGCTGAATTGATAATATTTGAGCTAGATCAAGTTAAAATGGACATTAGGAACTATTATCATTAATTTTATCTGTAAAACATATGGCTACTAGAAAATTAAAGTTACCTGTTTGCTCACATTCACTTTCTGTTGGGCAGCCACTAATTTAGACTCTTAATTATAATTTTCTCAGAAGGCTTCTTCACTAAAGATTTCCATTCTTTTATTGGCTTGTAACTTACAAGCCACGTTTCTTTTTTCAGTTTATTCCTTTTTTTTTTTTTTTTTTGCTGAGATCTACTTTGTAAAAGAAGGCGAACTTTTTAACGACTGGTTTATGAGCCACTTTACAGGGACATTTACGGGGAGACTCCAAGGTGATATCAGTACTGTCACAGGGAGAGAGGAGCCTCTAACACCTCTTTGGGTTCTGTTGTTAGCATGGGGTTATTTTTAATTTGGGTGTAGCTGGGCAGCCATAATCGGCCAGAGATACTTTGCTGGCGGAATTCCTACATCTGTCAATGCTGCCGCTGTTAACTAGCCCGTTCTCATCTGACTTGAAATGTACCCAGTGGCAGTGCTTTGTGGGTCTGCATAGGGCCAGGACTTTGCGGACTCGGGGTCATCATCATACAGACAGAGATGTATGGGATGGCTCAGTGGCCGTCGCTAGTGGGCTCATCAGTTGCTATGTAAACCATCTGACAGGAGGTCATCTTCCTATGAGGCATGTGGTCTTTGTATGAAAAAATGGAGTCATTTTATTGGACATTTGAGACCCCCTGGAAAGGGTTGAGGACACAGGTGCGTTGAAAACATTCATTCCCGGCTTCATTCTGGGTGCTAGGTGGCATCACGGGGTGGCACGGGGTGGTTTCTCTGGTGGGATTTGGATGTCGGAGTGGCAGGAAAGTTGGTGTTAACCAGTTCTGTAAGTAGTAATCAGAGAGTCGGAAACTTGGCAGCGAACGCATGTCAGGGACACTGAGTCAAGACGGAGGGCCGATGGCTGGGAAGTCACATAGTGCTTTGTGACGACCAAGGTGCTCACCCCCAGATTCATTCATTCATTCATTCATTCAGCCAGTCATTCATTCAGCCAGTGATTGATTGCTGATCAGCCGCTGAGCCTATCAAGTGCTGCTTTACATGAGGCATTTGGTGTCACGTAAAGCATGTCATGTTACATGCTGATAAGAGCTGTGTGTTAAAGCAGGGTGAGGTTACAGAGAGCCAAAGGACATGCAGATGGGGAAGTCTAATTGGAGGCTTATTCGCTGGTTCATTTCATTAATAGTTGACGACAATGTAGTTTGAGTTGTTAGTAGTTTCTGCAATGAATTTCCTATTGGTTTCCTCTTATTATGTAACACATTAGGCCCAACAGCAAGGATGACCCCCGCTGTCCTGGCCGGTGGGGCTCATTGGTTGGAGCGCTGTCCCGCATACCGAAGGGCGGTGGGTTCCATTCCCGGTCAGGGCACGTGCCCAGGTCGTAGGTTTGATTCCCCAGTTGGGGTGTGTGCAGGGGGAAGCCGATTGATGTTTCTCTCTCTCCCTTAAAAAGAAAATCAATTAAAAAAATGACCATAATATTCACTTAGTACCGCTCCGCTTCTGTGGGACGAGAATTTGCAAGTGGCTCGCCTGTGGGTCCTGAGTTGGGGCTTTCGTGAGGTTGCCATCCGATGGGAGACGGGGTGGAGCCGGCTGGAAGGCTCCTTCACTCGGCAGCCCGAACCAGGAATGTCCAGCTTCTGAGGGTCCCTCTCGACCCCTGTGTGTCGCCCAGCACTGCTGGCGGCTTCCGGACAGCCAGGCTGTGCTCTGGTGGCTGGGCGGGCGCTGTGTCTGCGGGGGCAGAGCCGCGCCAAAGCTGTGTGGTACCCGCCAGCCTCGGCAGCCCGCCAGCATCGCTCTGTCCTGCTGGTCAGGCCAGTTACTGTTGGAGAGAGGCCTGCAGAGCCTTGCCGAGGACCTGGCCTAGGACACGTGACTGTCCGTGTTGAGACTGTGATGTTCGAGACGATACTCTGAATAGAAAGGGTAGTGAAGTGTGAGCTAAAGCAAACTGGCTGCTCCAGAAGAGAGATGGGACCATCATAAAAATGGGGTTATTATTTCCAATAGTTACCCCGCTTGCCTTTCTAAAACTAGAACTCCTTTAAAGAAACTATCGACTACATAGTTGACGCCTGAACAACTCAAGGGTTAGGGGCACCGACCTTCCATCCAGTTGAAAATCCAGATGTCGCTGTGTAGTTAACCTGGACTAATGCTGAGAAACTCAGAGTTACTTACAGCCAAAACCGGTTTGGCTCAGTGGGTAGAGCGTCGGTCTGCGGACTGGAAGGTCCCGGGTTCGATTCCAGTCAAGGGCATGTACCTTAGTTGCGGGCACATCCCCAGTGGGGGGCGTGCAAGAGGCAGCTGATCGATGTCTCTCTCTCATCGATGTTTCTAGCTCTCTATCCCTCTCCTTTCATCTCTGCGAAAAATCAATAAAATATGTTTTAAAAACAGTTACTTACCAAGGAGAGTCAGAAATGAGGGGCGATACACGGGGGCTCTTGGAAATGCCCACCACGACTGCTGGCAGGTCTCCTCCAGACACATTGGTTCTGGGCGCTATTTAAAGTAGTGCTTTCCACTGAGAAGACCGGTTTGGCTCAGTGGATGGAGCGTCGGCCTGCAGACTGAAAGGTCCCAGGTTCGATTCTGGTCGGGGGCATGTACCTGGTTTGCGGGCACATCTCCACAGTGGGGGGCGTGCAGGAGGCGGCTGATCGATGTCTCTCTCTCATCGATGTTTCTGACTTTCTATCCCTCTCCCTTCCTCTCTGTAAAAAAAAACAATAAAATATATATATATTTAAAGTAGTGCTTTCCTCAGTCACCTTTTCGTTAATGTGGTAAATATTTTAAGACCCAAAACCAAGTGATACTTTCCAAAACAACATCATTATTATGCCTCCAGCAAAAATAGGTTTGAGAGATGGTGACGGGAATCTCCAACACACGCAGTAGGTTCTCAGCTAACGGCTGGTCGGTAGGAGCCGCTGATGGACAGGTGGGCGCCGTGTCATACGAGTGTTCGGAAAGGCGTGGCATCAATGCTCTCTCCCCTGCTCCCTCGTGAACAGAGGCCCACGTTCAGGACTCGCCGTCGCGGTGGTTCTGCTGTCCTCGGCCCTCAGAAAAGCAGTGGGCATGCTCCTCGGGCCCTGCCTGGCTCGTGGGCTGGCACTTTCCATCTCTGGCAGGGAGCGAGGGCACCGTGGACCGCTTACTTGCAGAGATGCCTGCTCTGCAGTCCCCTGAGAACCAGTAAGTTATGAACATCAGATCTGGTGCAGAAACCAGGGGAGAGCGGGAGGAGCCATTTTCACAGTGGGAATCATTTTAATGCCGCCAGCCTTTGCCAAACGGTTACATAAGAGGGCCGAGTGAAGTCACTTTTCCAAGGCCTGGTGAGGTTCCGACTGCGACGCGCTAGTTAAAATTCACCAGAGGGAGGTGATTTTGAAAGCTCTCAGCCAGGAGTCAGTGCAGAGCTGTCTTTCAGCCATTTTTGAGGTGCAGTCCCCTTGTCCTGCCTCTCCTCTGTGCTGCGGACCCCGGTCAGATCAGCCCTGAAGATGAACCGTGTTGGGAGTTGCAGGTCCAGCTGAGGGAGATAAGTGCATCTTGTTCTTTAAGGGTCTCAGCCCTGCCCACTGCTCTGCTCTTTGCTGTCCAGAATGATTTTTTGAAATGGATAAGGCAGGTATTTTTGCCAATTTGTTTTTTTTATTATTTTTTTAAAATATATTTTATTGATTTGTTACAGAGAGGAAGGAAGAGGGACAGAGAGTTAGAAACATCGATGGGAGAGAAACATCGATCAGCTGCCTCTTACACACCTCCTACTGGGGATGTGCCCGCAACCAAGGTACATGCCCTTGACCGGAATCAAACCCGGGACCCTTCAGTCTGCAGGTTGATGCTCTATCCACTGAGCCAAACCAGTTGAGGCAATTTTTGCCAATTTAAAAGATGAAGAAATTGAGACAAGGATAAATTAAATTATAAGAACATAGCCCTTACTTGCTCACTTATAGATTTTGAGAACATTTATCTTGAAAGACAAACAAAGGCAACAGATGCCCATCGCGCCATTGCGATCTGCACCCTGTCCTGGACTCCATCTTAGGCCTCATCCCTCCCTGAGGCTGCCAGTTGTTTACATAGGTCGCCCTTGACCGTGGATTGAGGGCATGGTTCGTTTTCCTTGTGTAAAAGGGAGAGAGCAGTAGTCCCTAGGTGACTCATTGCAGGCTGGTGTTTTAGTAAGCCATCCCCAGCATGCTCAGTGCCAGCTGTGTCTGTGGTTGATCGGGTGGTGCTTCCCTGCCCGCTTCATGTCAGGACGCAGATCAGCGAAGCTGCTCCCCCCGGGCCCACCCTACCACCGAGGGTGGAGAGGGCAGCGTCTGGCTAGGTCATGGGCACGGGGCTGGGCGGCTCTGACACGGGGCAGGCCGAGCAGTAGCACCAGGGACTCTGGAACGTAGAATTTTATCATAGAGAAAGCGTTACTGCATTGTGACCCAATTATGTTTATTCCTATTAAGCATCTCCCAGTTCAAAACCAGCTGTGTCTGTAAACAGCCATGTCAGAATTCCCTTTATGGACTTCTGGGTTTGGATCTCATATTCTTTGCATTCTACCAAAAATAAGAAATAGAGCTTTCCAGAACCTATGACAGCCCAGTTTAACAGGAAATATGGTGTTTCGGTAACTCACTTTTTTAAAGCCAGAATTAAATATTCTCTACTGGGAACACTCAGATAGGTAACTCCTGATGATGACATGAAGTTTTAGCTCAGTCATGGAAAACGAGAGCAGTTTGTCCAAAAACTGGAGCATAATTATGTAGCATGACTGGGGTTCTAATTATCACTGCAGTGGCAGTCATATTACAATATATGTGCATCAAATTAACATGTACGCCTTAAATTTATACAGTGTCATATGTCAAAATACCTGAGACGAGCACAACCACAGACTAAGTTTGTAAACGAAGAAGAATCTCCTTGCCATCAGTGAACTTTATTTATATTAGGGTCTCATCTGGCTCTGAGGGTTCAGAAAGAGCAAAGGACTTGTTCTCTGCTCCCGAGGCACACACGCAGGTTGAGTGGAAACAAACACCCACAAACCCCTCGTTCCAGCTCCTGAGAGGGCCCGGCCGCAGTCTGTGGGCCATAAACCCGCTGCTGAGCACTCGGGGCAGTGACCCAGCCCCGGCCCCGCCTTTAGTGAGCACGTCTTCCTTCTCCTTCCCCCTCCCATCCTGCCATTCTAACATCTGTACCCGCCAGGAGCCAGAAAGGTAAGGGACGTGGAAATAATTCCCGAGGCCTGGCATTTCAGCGCTGGAAATGCTGCATTTCAGCTCCACGACGAAGAAACAGACCACATCTGAGCTGACATGCAGAAGCTTAGAGTACAGGCAGACCTCACAGATGTGCCCCCCACCCCCTTTTTTTTTTTAACAAATAGAAGGCAAGACCCTCCACCAGCAAAAACATTATGACTCACTTACTGCAATACAGTGGTACCTCGAGATACGAGTTTAATTCGTTCCGTCACCTTGAGGCGTGGGGAACTACGAGACGCTCGAGTCGCGGTAAACTGGTGGGTCGTGTGCAGCCGGCCGATCCGCACGATGACTCCTATCTCAACTATTGCTCGTATTTCAAAGCAAAAATCGCTCGCTCGACAGCTCGTATCTCAAAAATCTCATATGTCAGGGCACTCGTATCTCGAGGTGCCACTGTTCTTGCTTTATTGCAGTGGTCTGAAACCAAACCCGCAATATCTCCACGGCAGGCCTAGACATGTCTGTTTTTAAATCGATAATGTTAATTATTAAATTAGTCTGAAAAGACTTCCAGGCCTTCGTTGGAAGAGAACGAATTGATAGAGGGAAAGGAAATGAATTAACGGAGGGAAAGGAATGTGTAACACATTGACCTGCTCTGATCGCTGACCCACGGGGAGCGGGTTGGCTTAGTTTCGGTTTTGAAGGCCCCTCTGCATTTCTGGTAAACCACAGGTAGAGGCCGGTCTCCGAGCGGCAGATGTCTCACAGTTTTGAGGCCTTGTGGCTTTCCATAGAGAAGTAGCAGTCAGGCCACACGAAGCTTTCACTTCCTCTTTTTTTTTTTTTTTGATGGAGCCAATGGCGCTTTGCGCTTGCTGGCGTAGTCATTAAGATACATTGACCGAAGTGGTCTGTGTTCACCCTCAGATGTCAAATTCCTATTTCTAGAAGCAGTTGGAAATGTCTGAGACATTCCAGCAAGTGTGCCCAGTGGGCTTGGACCATGGATTCAGCCTTGGGAACGTCATAAGAATCCCGAAGGATGTTCAGAGCCAGGGTGCAGTGGGCGGTGTGTTGGGGGGCAGTGGGAGAGCAGCAGGAAGCCTTGAACAAAGCGGGGAAGACGCCGGCATTTAGAGGTCGAAGAGCGAATTAAGCCAGGTGACAGGAGGAGACTCGGGAGTTTCATGTCATGGAACCAAGGAAGTCAACCGGTTACCACCGCTCACAGTGAAGCTTTGACTTTTCATCATTTCCCACTGCGACCACCCTCGCCCTGTCATCACATGTTTGGTTTCACTTACATGTCAGAAACATGGGCGCTCCAACGGCCTGATGCTGTAGGGAGCAAGGAGAGTCAGATACTGTACCCATCTTCAGAGCCATGGACTATTAGTACAGGAGACCGCACACAGATAAGCACGTGCCAGGCCAAGGGGAGGGAGCTGGTTGGGTTTGAAGTAAACTGGCGGGTCTGGAGTCCACTGTAGGGAGTGGAGTGGTGGGAAAGGTAGCCCGGAGCCCAGAGTCCAGACCGTTGCAGCGTGGGCCAGTTGGCCTTACTGGGCATCTGGTTAGAAAGGTGGACAGAACCGAAACCAGTTTAGCTCAGTGGATAGAGCGTCAGCCTGCGGACTGAAAGGACATGTACCTTGGTTGCGGGCACATCCCCAGTAGGGGGCGTGCAGGAGGCAGCTGATCGATGTCTTTCTCTCATCAATGTTTCTAACACTCCCTCTCCCTTCCTCTCTGTAAAAAAATCAACAAAATATATTAAAAAAAAAAAAAAAGATGGACAGACAGGATCTGGAGGGCCCTGAGTTCAGGGCTGAGGCGTGTGCACACCACTCTGAACAGGTGAAAGCTGTCCTTAGGGAGGGCTGCGAGCAGGGCCGTGTGGGACTCGCCGTGAACGTGGTGGTTTTGAGAAATTCTCGCAGGGGCTGGTCAGTGGCTGAGTGAGAGCTGGTTAATGGGCCAGCGGGGGAGAGGGGGAGAGGCTTGGCCTGGGCTCGCACGGTAACAGGCAAGCAAGGCGGGCATGGGAAGACCTTCGGAGGAAGAAGACTGAGGACTGGGTGGCGTGATGTCCTCACAGAAAAGGGCAGAGTCGCAGCTCAGGGCACCGTGACTACACACGGGCTCCTACCTCCGTTTAGAGACGGCGCGGCAGTGGAGGCAGGGTTTTGGAGCCTGGGTTTGAATTCTGTCTTCTCCTCTGAGGCGTAGGGTGACCTTGGTCTAGTTACTTAACCACCTGGGCCTTCGCTTCCTGGTCTGTAAAATGGAGATAATGCACTTCTTTCAGGTTGCGAGGATTTTAAGTTAATACATGTAAAGTCCTGGCATAGAGTGGGCACTGAATACTGATGAGTTGAACGGATGGTGTCCAGAGGAAGAGTCAGTGTGAACTCAGGTGCTCAGCTCCGCACATCAGCTGATGATCTGAGTCACCTCCGCAGTCGCCCTCCATTGTGCCGGCTGTCCCCCGGGCCTGCTGTGGGTCCTGGGCCCGGGTCTGAAATGCCATCATCACACTCACGCCCATCCCCACGTCAGCTTCGTGCAGACTCTCCTCTCCCGTAACCGCCTCCGTCTTCCATGGAGGGCCTCCCGCACCCCCACCGCCTCCGCACACGCTGTCTGTGCTTCGGGATCTGGGGGAGCCTCAGTGTCGGGCCTGCACAGGCTGTGCCCTCGGCCTCCTTGCTGCACCGAGGAGCCGCGCTGGAGAGCGTCCTGCCTGGCCGAGGGAACCCTCAGCTTTTCGTAGTGACCACGCACGTTTGTCTCGGCTGATGTGCATCTGCTGTCATAAGGGCCGGCCGCTGTGACATGCCTCGCCGTGCTGGTGCCCAGCACACACTGAGAGCCGCGGAGGGGCGTTCATTCTGATGGCAGGCCCCCTCACCTCCCTCCTGGGTGCTCTCCCAGCCTCTCGCTCGCTGGTCCCGCCATCGTAGCCAGCCTGTCCCCGGGCCCCAGCCACACTGCCACCAGCCATCCTGGTCCGGTCTTCACGGACCCTGAGGCCTCGGCTGCTCTAAAAGGCTCCTTGCCACCCGATCCTCTCGCGCACTCCAGTCCCACCTGCTGGCACTCTCCTCCGCACACCCCGTCCTCCTCGCAGTTCCCAGAATGTTCTGGGGCCCTTCCTGGCCGGCTCCCTTGCTTCCCCGCTGCGCACACCTGGCGGCCCCTGCTCCTCGCGGCCACTTCCTCTCGGCCCCCCGCCCTGTGGCTCGCTACCCCCTCCCAGCCCCACCCCGGCCCTTTGTTCCTCGGATGCTTTCGCCCCGAGATTGATGTGTTTGCCTCTTTGCCCGGGGCTCCTGGCGGAGGGCAGCCCCTTCTCTCCCTGACCCCGGGGCGCGCCTTGCCTGGAGGCCAGGACGGTGCTGTGCTTGGAACAAATGACACTTCCGTCCCTAACGGAGGCCACTCTCTCCGGCCTGGAGGAGCCGGCCTTTCCGTGCTGGACACTCTCCCTCTGAGCTGCGGGGACTGAGGGAGGGTGGACAGGGGAGCTGACCGCGCAGGCCTCCAGGAATGGAGCGGGAGCTGCAGATGCGCCCTGCAGGCCAGCCCGCTCCTCACGGAATTTGCCCCGCCGCCCCCCCCCCGGGGGGGGGGGGGGGGGCGCCCCCCCCCCCCCGGGGCGCGGGGGGGGGGTGATTTATGAGCTGGGCAGCTTCCACGGTGATTTAGTGGTGAAGCGGCGCCTTGCGAGGTGCTGGCGGAGGCCCGGGCCTCGCGGGAGCGGCCGCCCACAATCCCGGGCCGGAAGGGACCGCGGGGGCTCGGAGGGGCCGCGGGGGGCGAGGGGCGAGGGGGCCAGCTCCCAGCTTGGAGCCGGGGCTGCAGGCCGGGCCGCCGGGAGCGGACGGGCCGGGAAGGGCCGGTGCCAGCGCGACCCCGGCCCGGGGCGCCGCCGCTCGCCGCCGCGTAGGGGGTGGCCGGGCTCGGCCGCGGGGCCCGTCCTGCGCTGCGGGGGGAGCGAGCCTCGGGGCGCCGAGTCCGCGGGGGCCGGGCCGGGCGCGGGCGCGCGGCGATCCAGGCCGCCTTTTGCAGCCGCCCGCGCCCCAGCCTCCTCCCAAGGCGCCCCCGCACCGCGAAACCCGGCCGGTCACACGCCGAGCGCCCGCCGCCCCCGCTTTGGTGGAGCCGCCGCGGGGACAGGCGCGGCCTCCCGCCCCGCGGACCTGTGGCCGCCGCCGCCCGCGCCCCCGACCCGCCACCCGCCGGCCGCGGGGGAGGCGGGCTTCCGGCCCCGCCCCGAGGTGGGGGCCGCGGGCTGGGCGCTGCCCCGCGGGGCGGGAGGGACAAAGTGAAAGTCTGGGCGGCGAAGGAAATGGGCGGGGGGCGGGGGGGCCGCGCTGCGGGAAGGAGGCAGGGGCGCTGGCGGGTCTGCGCGCGATGCCGGGGTGGCCGGAGCGCGGCGACGGCGGCGCGGCCAGCTGATGGCCCGGCCCCCGGGGGCTCCCGCCGCCCGGCCCTTCCTGGTGCGACCCCCGGGTGAGAAAAGGGGTGCATTCCCCGGGTGAGAAACGGGGTGCGATCCCCGGGTGAGAAAAGGGGTGCGATCCCCGGGTACGGAGAGGGGTGCAATCCCCGGGTGAGAAAAGGGGTGCGTTCCCTGGGTGAGAAAAGGGGTGCAATCCTCGGGTACGGAGAGGGGTGCAATCCTCCGGTAAGAAGAGGGGTGCATTCCCCGGGTAAGGAAAGGGCTTAAGCCCCCGGCCGCGGAGAGAGCCCTCCAGGCGGCCGTGCCTCCCTCCTGCTCGCTCTGGAGCCTCGTTCTCAGGCGGAAACACGGGGCACGTTCGTGGTCTCTGTCTCCGCGGACCGGGGTGCAGGGCCCCGGGCGCCGCAGCCGCGCGTCCTTTCCCCAAAGCTGGGGGCCGGGGCGGGGCTCGGTGAGGGCGGCGCCGGGCCGTCCCGGTGGGGGGCCAGGTCGGTGCGGCCCCTGCTCCCGGCCGGGACTTTGTTATTCCGCCGCTTGCAGATGCGCCGCCGGCGACATCCTGTTTGTTTTCGGCTGTTACACCCGCTTGTCGTTTCCTTTCCGCAGAAGCGCTTCGTGAAGGGCCTCCGGCAGTACGGCAAGAACTTCTTCAGGATCCGGAAGGAGCTGCTTCCCAATAAGGAAACGGTGAGCGCCGCCGGGCTTTATGTAACTCGGCTTTTCCTCTCCGGCTTCATCTTGGAAATGGTTTCCTCTAGCCCCGCGCTGCGCTCCTGGCCTCCAGCATCCTCCTCGCCCTCCTTCCTCCGCAGTTTTAGATGGAGGTTCTAGCTAGCGCGGTGAGGGACTCTGTCCCCCTCCCAGAGAAAGCGGCTTCCTGCTGTAGAACTGACCTCGGGGACAGGGGGAAGGGAGGAGGTGAGGGTCAGCGTGCGGGGGAGGTCACGGCTGGTTTTAAATCCAGGGGCCGCAATAGGAAGTCTCACTCACCACTGGTTTGGGTTTGCGTTGATTGGTTTGTAGCTTCTATACTTTGAATTCTGCGGGGACTTTTTCTCTATTTAAGGTTGCTACGTTTTTTAGAGTAGTTTTAACTCTGTAATTTTCTAGCCCTAAAAGTTGGCACTTTCCGTTTGCGAGATGCCTAAGAATTGTATAAATTGCCAAATGAGGCTTTGAAAGACTCCTGATATTTCACAGAGCTGCGAGTCAGAGCTGATGAGCGCTCTTACTCAAGGCGAGGGGTAGGAGAGTTTCCTGAGAACATTTCAGAGGGAAGTTATATGCAGAAAATATGAGCAAGGGGTTCTGTTCCATTTACCTGTGGTTTCCTGCAGGTACTATTGAGGGGGGATGTCCTCTGGCTAGGTCAGAGAATAGTGGAGGCTGGGGGTGCAGGAGGACCTGGGCCTGTGCCCTGACGCCCCGTGTCTGTGGCTGAAGTGCTCTGGAGGCCTGGGGGGTGGGGTGAATAGTTAGGCATTTTCTCCAGGAGGGGAAGGGGGGATGGGTGAAGAATATTCATTGTAAAAGTTTTTATGTTGCTAAGTTGGGTTTGGTTTTTTGGTTTTCTAATTGGGTTTTGTGTATTGATTTCTTCTTTGGTTTTGATTATTTTTGGTTTTTAATGAATGTTTCTGGACACTTTCTGAAACAGCGGTAACATAATAGGGGAAAGCGGGTTCTGATATCTCAAGTATAACCTCCCATAAATCGGTGGTTTGCATCATCAGTCATTACTAGATTAGATTTTTAATATTTATTATACATCTAAATATGCTGAGAGATGGGTCATGAGAATGGTTAAAAAAAAAAGAAAACTGTTCACAGACATAACAAATATGTAATAATAAAGCCAACTTATTTTTTTTATCTTCCCAGGACAAAGTGGAAAGAGGTATTTAATGTAGAACAGTGAAAGTTTTTTGAGGATTTCACTTATTTGAAGTTTGATATCTATTTTTAAAAACTAAAATGCCTTTACCTGAGTGTAGGAATTTTGGTTTGGCCAAGTTGGTGTGACACTGAGAAAGATCAGTGAGTAGCTTTGACCTGATGTGATGGGCTAGATCATAACCTCCTCTCAACTCAAGTTTTATGTATCCCTGTGTGCTGCTACAACTTGCAAACCATGAAGAATGTGACATGAGATATGGCTGGGCAATTACTTTATCCTTCTGTTTTTTAAAAAAATGTATAATAGCAAGATTAAGCACTAAATCTAAAATCTGGCTAGCGTTTGGAAATGCTCCTTTCCATCTAGTTTTAACTCTCAAGTAGGATGCTCAAACCTAAATCTTTGATTCTGTGTTTCTTCTTGCTCTTGGTTCCTCCTCCTCCTCCTCTTCCTTCTTTTTAAAATATATTTTTATTGCTATCAGAGAGGAAGAGAGAAAGAGAAACATCAATGAGAGAGAATCAGTGATCAGCTACCTCCTGTACTCCCCACACTGGAGATCAAGCCTGCAACTTGGGCATGCGCCCTGACTGGGAATCGAATTGTAACCTCCTGGTTCACAGGTCAATGCTCAACCACTGAGCCCCACCAGCCGTCTGTTCCTTATTCTTAACTGACGATGTCAAACTCAGTAAGGAGCGCTTTCTCATGACACCAACTTGTAAGCTGGTGGCCTGTTTTTCCAGCATCTCTTTCCCGGGACCCTTCCCCACCACCGCTCTGCCATCTCAGTCTCCTGGTCGTGTGGCTCCTCTCTCTCCTTCTCTGGACCCCAGAAATCTTCCTGTTTTAGCCTCTTCGGGGCCTGGCATCGGAGCTCCTGGGAGGGTTGCTTGCTTCACCGGAAGGTTTACATGGCTGACTGGCTACCTGTTCCTGTGCCCGGTGTCTTTGCACAGAATGGAGGAGTTTGTTAGGAGAGTAAAGCTCTAAGTATTCTAATCAGCTGGGAGAGGCACTCCTGTTTTCCTTAGCTATCAGCAGAGGCAAGCTAATCATTCACCGCCCCGGGGAGGGGAGGGCAAAGGTCCCTTTCCACTTTTGCTGGGGACGATGAAATGTGCAGACGCCAGGGTTCGGGGTTGCAAACTTCCTGGGCAGAAACCTTCAGACGGTTGTGCCTCTTTGCTGGCCCCTCCTGAGCTACTTTCCCACCTTCTGTTCTATTTACCAAAATCATTAACTCATTTCGTTGCTATTCTCGACTGCCCTGAAACTTCAGAAGGGTGGCAGCTTCCAGAGAACACACGCTTGGGGGGCCTGGCCCTGGGTCAGCAGACCGTGCTCTATTCTTGGTTTCCCGGTAACTGGAGTCCGTGATGATCTGCTTTGGCCGTGCGGGCTGCTTTGAGCTGTTGTTGGGACGTTCAGGGCAAATCCTGGCAAGGACTGGGGAATTAGTTTCTCTACATGGTGTTTCTTTGCAGGAGCATGTTAGGGGTGTTCCATACAATCTTTATCCCATGTCCTCACACTTTGGACTGTCACTGTGCCTGAGAGCAAACCGATGGTTCTCACACCTTTGCCACTAAGCCTGGCTGGGGTCTTATACAGATTATTCGGTCTCTCTGTTTGTTAGTGTCTGTGTCTGTAACATGGGCTGATTCTCCTACTCCTAAGAATATAGTTTTGAGCCTTAGCCAGTTTGGCTCAGTGGATAGAGCATTGGCCTGCGGACTGAAGGGTCCCGGGTTTGATTCCAGTCAAGGGCACATGCCCAGGTTGTAGACTTGATCCCTAGTATAGGTGTTGGCAGGAGGCAGCCAATCAGTGATTCTCTCTCATCATTGATGTTTCTCTTTTCTCCCTCTCCCTTCCTCTTTGAAATCAATAAAAAGTATATTTTTAAAAAATAAAATTTTTTTAAAAGAGTAGTTTTGAGAATTTAAACGAGATACTATCGATAAAGAGTGCCTCAAAACACTTGCAAGATGATTGTTCTTCCCATCTATCCCAAATACTACAGAGTAGCTAAATGCTATGAAAGTACATCATTATTTTCTTCTTATAAACAAACGGAATCTTTATAAAAAACAAAGTACCTATTTTTTCTTATTAGTCTCACTTGCCAACAATTATTTTAGTTGAAAAACTGGGAAGGGGTGGAGGGCAGTGCCTGGTTTGTCTGGAAGCTTTGTTGAGGAGACTTCCCTTCTTACCAGTCCTTCAGTGAGTTGTGCAGACACAGGTCCTGGTGGATGTGGACAGAAACGGCTCCTTGCACAGGCACTGCCTCTGACCACTGCTGCCCATTGAAGTGGGCAGAGTGGTGTGAGTGTGGAGAACCAGCTGTTTATGGAGGTTTCGTTGAGCGGGTGTTGCATGTTAACCTCATGATACCCAGGAGAGGAACCGCAAGTCAAATATGTCAGTGTCATGGTTGTACAGATATCCTGAAGTTTATTATCCTTCTCTGCGCCCTTCCATTTGTCTCCCTCGATAATTAGAAGTAAATAGAGTAAAGATTTCTCTGCCGAGTGGATCGGATTCTGCTTGGCTGTGCACTTTTCCCTCAAGACACTATTGTGCCTAAACCACATGACGTATTGGGCATGAGTGCATTTGTGTAAGTCACAGTATAGTACGTGTCCCTAGCTGGGATTCTGAGGATGATCGGAGCCAGGCCCCTGGGGTTCTGCATTAGGGACTTGGGGTGCTCTTTGGATGAATGAGTTCCGCTAAGGTAATGCCTGAAAAATGAGAGACCAGTTAGAGTTGATGCCTGAAAAATGAGAGACCAGTTAGAGTTAATGCCTGAAAAATGAGAGACCAGTTAGAGTTGAATCTTAACTACCAGGAGGCAAAACCATGTTATGTATGAAGAATACAAAATCATGGGTGTTCCAAAATAGTCTTTTATACAGACCTTGCAATTTTCTTCACAATTACGAGATGATTACTCAGGTGACGGTGACATTTATCTTTTGTGCTGAAAACATGGTGGCGGTGTTTGAACCAAAGCCTTTCTGTAGCTGACACCTGAATGATTGTCCCTGGAGTCCTGGCCGGACTTTGTGTGTGGCGCTCTCTGTGTGCTGTTGCTCAGGCCAATTTAGTGTCGTCGGATCATAGACTGGGGGCACTCTCTCAGCGACCTGTCTCAGAGCAGCTAATAGGAGTGAGAGGACAATTTGATTGGCTCCGAGTTGGGAGAGAGAAGAAATGCCCCCCAAATTGTAATTAGCCGGTGGAGGAAGGAGGTGAAAAGACGCCCATCCTTAACCGCCTTTCTCGTCTCTGTAGTTTTATTTTTGAGAGCCTAGTCCAGTAGAAATTGAGCTCATGTTACTTGTAAACCCGGTTGCTGGTACATTCATGTTTACTGTACTACAAATTCACTTGCTCCATTTCCCATGTTTGGAGCTAAGCATTCCAGAGAGTTCAGTTTCTAGAAATGTCGCTGCAGTGGGCAGAGAGTCTAAAGAGAAGAAGCCAGGTGCCACCAGGCCCTGCAGGCAAGAACCCTTTGCCTGTGCTCAGGGTCCTCCTTGGCGGAGCGGCCTTCAGTGTGCAGAGGCCGGGGGCTTCTGGAAGGCTCTCTGAGAGTGTAGTGTTGGCCCTGAACTTCGAAGGAAGGATGCATATTTGACAGGCCGAGCTTGGGAGGGAGGTGGAGGAAAAGCGACTTTCCAGCTGTTGGAAATCGCACGAGCAAAGGCATGGAGACGGGAAATTGCAAAACATGCCCAGCGAGCGCACAGGATGGCCGCGGCGAGGCTGCATCAGGCCGTGCAGTAGGCCTTGGGCCAGAGTTCCGGCTTGCAGGTGACTTTGGGGGACCTTAGAGTGCGTTTGGAGACCCCCACCTCCCCTCTTGGGAGGCTTTTAAAGAGAAAAAAGTGAGAGCATCCCAGCTGAGGTCTGAAAGCTTGTTCTTGTGATAACTCAGTCTTGTATGAGACCAAACGGGAGCTGACAGTGGCTTAGGAAACTGGAAGTCTGTCTGATGGTGCTTTTCTCTATGGAAAATGTGTCACTTTTTAATGGGACCAGGAGCCCAATGAACGGGTAAGTGCTTTTGATGGTTAGTTATTGTTTTTTAACTTGGGGTGATAGGATGAAAAGTATTAGAGATTTACAATTTTAATTCGAGAAATAACATGAAAATCAACCACCTTTCTCAGCCACATTTCTGGGAATGAGTTCTGTTAAATATGTACATAACTATTGAATACTAATTGTTCATTTCTTTGGACGAAACATCTTTTGCAGAGAGCCTGTTCTCCCAGCAAAGAATGACTAGTATCGGACAGGGCTTTAGGACTGAGTAATCGAGATTCTGTTAATATTAAGAGGTTAAAAATTACTCTAGCCTTCAATTTGAGCGTTCAGCATGAAGTTTTACCCAGCTTCAGATTATAACCTTAGATAAACAGTTTTCCAGCCTCATTAATGCTTAATCTGATGTTACATAACAGAGTATGGGCTTACTGAATAGGTTGATATTAATGAGGACGAATGTGTTAGAACCACATAACGATCCTCCAGGAAAACCTCCAGTTGGAAATCCTGCGAAGCTGTGTGTGTCTTCACCGCTCGCGGGGTGACCCGGGACCAGGGTCACCGCATCACCCGGTTCTCGTGCCCATCAGGCTCCAGGCTCCAGCGGGCACCTCTGGAACCGAGCCACCAGGGAGCCTGCGTTTACCTTAATTAAGCCTTGCAGCATCCGTTCGTGGAGTGATCATTGTTTTTATTCCGTGAACGTTGTAAATGGTCTCACTGTGAGGACTTGATTAGGCTTTTCATATTATTACAGAATTTTTCAAACACCCAGAGACGTATCTGGGCTGATGTTCATTTTCAATGATAGAATTTCTTAATACAGCTTCCCGCTTCCTACTTCCCCATCTTCCTTGGAAACTCAGTGGTAGCTCCTGTCATATTTCATATAAAAACGGTTGTCCTCCCGTGTGAGTTGTGACAGAGTCTTTGTGAGTCAGGCGAGGCTACACCCGGTTTGTTTCTAATAGAAACCTTTTTATTTGAGAGGATGACTTCTTATTAATCTGAAGTTTACATACTTAACACTACAGACGTTTCTTTTCCTGGCACACCTTAAAGGTGAATCAGAAACACAAGTGCTTTGAAGCTGGCAAGATTGGGTAAAAGGGTAGACATTTAAGTGCCGTGCCTTTTCTCTTAATTACTTGTCCTCCGGTAAATACAGAGCTGGAATTTTCCACGCGAGGCGGAAGTGGCCGCTAGAAACAGGCACTGCATTTGGGGGGCAGGTACTTCGGGTGATCCTCTCGTTATCCCCATGTAGGGGTTGTTCCCATTAACATGGAGCAGAGGTTTGAATCTCTTCGTTCTGATAGTCTCACCTGTATGTTTGGGCAGTGGTCCAGTTTTGACTGGGGTCATCGAAGAGAGATTGGCTGATTCCTTGTGTAAGTGAAGCAGTTAGAATTTGCATGTAAGAAATGTTTGGCAGAAACCGGTGTGGCTCAATGGATAGAGCGTCGTCGGCCTGCGGACTGAAGGGTCCCAGGTTCGATTCCAGTCAAGGGCATGTACCATGCTTGCGGGCACATCCCCAGTAGGGGGCGTGCAGGAGGCAGCTGATCGATGTCTCTCATCAATGTTTCTAACTCTCTATCCCTCTCCCTTCCTCTCTGTAAAAATCAATAAAGTATATTAAAAAAGAAAGAAAGAAATGTTTGGTGTTGATATTGAGAAGGGGAAAGAAGGTCTTAAAAATTAAGAAGGTTTTAAAACCAGGGACCTTGTATGTTTGCTGCTCTCAGCATTAACGTCTTGGGCCTGTCTCTGGCCTCACCTGCAGACCTGGTGGCGATGGCTGAGAGAGCCTGTAGACTCTGCACTTGGGAACGGCCTTGGACTCTGACACTGTTACCGAGAACGTGCTGCTTACAAGGACCAGTTTTATTTATTTGCTGATGGTGTTTGCTAACCCAGGTTACTTAGGACCCAGCTGGATCTGGGTTACCTGGGGACTTTGGGATGGAGACATTTGTGACTTTTAAGCCGAAAGAGACTCGCCCATTTTATTAGCTAGTAAAACCAATGAATGGTTTGAACCGGTCTTAAAAAGACTTAACCGTTGTGATTACTCTGGTTATAGTCAGTGAGTTTATTCAGAGGTCATACGTTATGTCGCTAATAGATGTTTTTTAACCTTACTTAGATCTGTGAAGCCATCCTAACTTTGAAAATTCAGTTTGCTGAAGTTTTAAAAAATACATCTCGTCTGTTAAAAGCTAACATTAAAAAGAAGTTTCAAAACACATCTGAAATCATAATCCTTGTGTAATTGGTTCATCTTAATTTGAAGTTATGCCCTTGAGTAACACTTAGAAAGTAGAGTAGAAATTAATTGCATTGTTTTAAGAAAACATTCACTTCAGTCTTATTCACAGCTTGCCAGTGGTAGGAAAACCATGCCCCCTCCACCCACCCGTGACATTTTTCTGGTATGTAATTGGAAAACCATTACTTGTATTATAAACATAGGAAATGCAAGCAGGAGAAGCCTTGCTTGAGACCCAGAATTCCGTTAAGCTAAGTTTTCTTTCTGAGATGTTGAATTTAAAAAATATATATATATATTTTATTGTTTTGTTTTTTTATAGAGAGGAAGCAAGAGGGATAGAGAGTTAGAAACATCGATGAGAGAGAGAGACATCAATCAGCCGCCTCCTGCATACCTCCTACTGGGGATGTGCCTGCAACCAAGATACATGCCCTTGACCGGAATCGAACCTGGGACCCTTCAGTCCGCAGGCCGACGCTCTATCCACTGAGCCAAACCGGTTCGGCTTAATATTCTTTATGTCACCTTTAGTGCCCTCCAACAGGCCCTTGATATCTGTTAAAAATGAAATTGTGTGTGTGTATTCACACATGTGTAAATGAGGGATAAAGATACATGGTAGCACATATGAGCCTAAAAGATGAAAGCTTCTCTGTTTTCAAGGGGACGTTTGCCTCCCCTTTTGCTCTCTGTGTTGGTTTCCAAGCTCTTTGGTGCGGCTTTGAAGACCAGTGGGAACCTGGCCACCCCGGCTTTAGGCCGGTGAGTGGGCAGAAAATCCTGGCTAACTCATGTGCCAGGACAGGGAGACCGGGGCTTGGGGTTCACTGTGCCACCTTGGACTTGCCTTTCTGTTGACCATGGGCAGTAAGTCACCGCCGCTGTTTGCACAGTAATTCTGTTTTCTAGATTATTTATAAGATTGAAGCCCATTGTTTATTTTTCTCAGCAGGTTTATTGAGCAAGTCAAGAATAAAATATTGTTTTAGCTGTAGAGTAAGCCATTAGCCAATTGCAGCCTGCCTTCAAACTGGTCACTGGTGTGTGTGTGTGTGTGTGTGTGTGTGTGTGTGTGTGTGTATGTGCATGTGTGTGTGTGTGCACACTAGAGGTGAGAGCCAGGCGAGGTGGAGGAGTTCGCTGTTGCCAGATTCTGCAGCTTTTCAAGGTTCCTGCGACTGTTTATGGATTTTTCTCCCTTTTAGTCAGTTCGTGAGTCACCATCATATGCCGTTTTATTATCTTGAAAACAGTCTGGAATTTTTATCCTGTGTCTTTGCTTATGAGTGAAGCACCACGGAGGATGTTGGACCAATATTCAGCTGCAGCTTTTGTACAGCGCTTGGGCTGTGCATCTTCAGCTGCAGCCATTGTACCTTTGTTCCCTGGACAAGGGTCGGGTTTTCCTGAGTTTGGAAGAAGCGGTGACTTCGTGTTTTATTGTTGCAGAGGCTGGGCAGCCACGGTCCGGCGCCTTGGGGATCGGGTGGTTCTGTATTCGAGCACACACCTCGGGGTCGGAACTTTGGAATCAGGCGAGAGGTCTGTGGCCTTGAGTTGTCGTGGCAGGTGTGTGAGTTTTGGAGGAAGAATTTGGAATTTGCGGACCAATGAAATTCTAAAGGAAATAGGCCCAGTGAATCTGTATACCTGGCCAGCTTTAGCGGAGCTAGTGAATTGGGCAAACTCTAGACGTTCTGGAAAATGTGGGATTAAAGAAAAAGCCAGTCAATGTTAATCCTCATTGGAGGACATTTTTCCCATGGATTTTGAGAGAGAGAGAGAGAGAGAGAGAGAGAGAGAGAGAGAGAGAGAGAGAGGGGACAGACAGAGATACACATCAAGTGGTTGCCTCCCTCACTTCCCCAGACTGGGGCCTGAGATTGAACCCGAGACCCTTCAGGCTAACACTAACCATTAAGCCACACAAGTCAGGGCAAACTTTTTTTTTTTTAAATCCTCACCTAAGGGTATGTTTTTAAAGGAAGGAAGGGCAGGGAGAGAAACATCAACCAGTTGCCTCTCGCACCCTAACCTGGAATTGAACCTGCAATCTGAGTATGTGCCCTGACCAGAATCAGACCCACAATCTTTCTCTGTACGGGACAAAGCTCCATCCTGCTGTGCATAAGACAAAACTTCTGGTTGGCGTGTACACCAAAAGGTTGTGGGTTCAATTCCTGGTCAAGGCACATACCCAGGTTGTGGGTTCGTTCCCCAGGCAGAGCAGGTAAGGGAGGCAACCAATCAATGTTTCTCACATCGGTGTCTCTCTCTCCCTCTTCCTCTCTCTTTAAAATCAATAAAAACCTATACTTGGGTGAAGATTTTGAAAAGAAGCTTGAAGTCTTTATTTCCTTTTTAAATATTTTTTATTGATTTTGAGAGAGAGAGAGTGACTGAGAGAGAAACGTCGATGTGAAAGCAGAACCTTTTGGAACATTGATCGGCTGCCTCCTGCATGCCCCCTACCAGAGATCGAGCCAGAAACACAGGCCTGTGCCCTGTCTGGAATCAAACCAGCATCCTTCCAGAACACAGGATGATGCCCAACCAACTGAGCTACACCAGCTAGGGCGGAAGCCCTTATATCTCTGACCATGTAAGCTGTTAGGTGACTCAGGAGAAGAGTCCATGTGCTTCTCTGTACATGTTGTGTCCCCAGATGGTCAGGCAGAATGATAGAGTTGAAGGTAGGGTGTTTCTTACATAGTCAATAGTATGTAAACTAAAATGTGCAAATTTACCAAGTAGGTGGGTACGTGTACCCATTTGTCCAGTATATTTGTCTTAGACTCATACTCATGCATATTCTTTTCTTTTGCCCCATTTTCTATTCTAAGTACTAATTTCCCAAATGCTAAGTGCCTTACTAAGTATGTCTTATAAGTGTTATAACGTTTTTCTAGAAATCAGTGGCTTAGCCAGTGTAAATGTAAGATCTTAACACATTAATAGTCAGCAAATGCCAAGTTCATGGAGTGATGAGAAGATCAGAGATGTGTCCTGCTTTCTGGGGACCTCCGACTGGTGATCACATGTGAGTTGGCATGAACCCAAGAGCTGAGCTCTGTGGTGTGGCCATGAAGTGGTAATGGAGTTGGGGTTGCTGGCGATGAGGGCCGAGGGAATTGCGTGCATCCTGGAAGTGTGCGGTCAGGGCTAGGAGCTGACTGAAGGACAGGTATTGGAAAGGGTAAAAACTTGCTTGAAACACCTTGCCCCAAAGAGTCCCTGAAGTACCCTCGTTGTCTAGTAAGGAAATCCCAGTACCCGAGTCCCTCTTGTCAATTGGCTGCCCTACTGTCCTGGGAACTGGTGACATTGAGCTCATTAAAGATGACTGTGCTGGCTTTGGACAGTTCCCGTGTTGTGACATGTTCTCTTTTTATTCAGCTGGAATCTGAGTCCCTTCACTTCCTATACCTTGTCCTGGTCACGTCCCTTGATTGCGTAGAAATGATTGCCAGGACCTTCCCGGAGGCTCTTACGATGGGGCAGAGTATTGGCACATCCTTGCCTGCGGCCGCACCCCCACCACACATTCGAGGGAGTGTCAGGAGCCGGGTAGCTCTGCCCCTTGCCCGCTCCTTTACCAGCAGCAGGCAGGCACTCTGCCCTGAGTAGCAGAAAGTTGCATTATAGGTGTTGTTCATTCTTTTGCGTTTAACTTACTAAAGTGAGCATGTTTAGCCTACCTCTCACTTCCTACAACAAAAAAGCATTCATATTAGGATCTAGTGTAGACGACACCGGACAGAGCAGCGCATGCTTAGACTAATCGTCCGCTAGGCCAGGGATCGGCACACTGCGGCTCTGTTGACTAATGCGTTTGCCGACCACGGAGTTAGGCCATTTTAACACGTCATGGGCCTGAGCGAAGATGGTTCCAGCGACAAACCACAGCCCGATCGTGCCTGAAACAGCAGGTTCCTTCCTGTGGGCTAGACCCTCCGCCACAGTCACTGTCCAGACCCCAGGCCTGGTAGTCGGGGCTGGGTCAGTCCCTCAGCCCATCCCCCTGTTGGTAAACGGGCCGAAGATAAGATGGCTGGCACGTAACAGGCTGTGCCTTCATCTCTTCTGCTGCTTTTGTTTCAAGCCTTCTCCCCCCAAACAAAGGTCCAGAAATGGGGTGTTCCCGGCCTGAACTGGGAGCCCTGGATCTTAAGGGGAAATCATTGCTCTGGTGCTTGCTGCCTTTTCCCTCCCGAGATCCCTCCCACTTCTTTCCAAGCACCCCACCCCCCCCCCCGCGCGCTGCAGAATAATTGTGTCCAGACCCACGCATGGGTAGTCTGCTTGCCTCCCGCTGCCTCACCTGGCTGTGGTCACCAACTGAGCGGGTCGGCTGGCATCTCCTTCTGGATTTTCCCGCTTCATTGGGATGCTGACTGTTGCCGGGTGACCTACAGGCAAGGTCAGAAGGTCTGTGACCGCTCTGGGCCCTGCCTTGGATGAGCACCAGTCCTCAGCTCGGGGGTTCGCCGCTCCTGTTCCCAGATGCTGTGCTCCCCCTGCTGGTTCAGAGGGCTGGTGCTGCCCGGCGTGGGAGATGACGCAGCCGTTTCCCAGGCCTCCCGCTGGGCACGGTGCAGGGCAAACCAGAGCTCTTCCGGCCCTGGGAAGTGATTTCAGCCCTCAGACCCGGAGAGCAAGGCGTAAGTGTGAGAGAACTTCCTTTCTAGTAACGCGTTCCCCTTGCTAGCATCCTGCTCCTAAAACAGCACAAGGCGTTGTAACTTGTTGGGGTGCCCCAGGCTGAGCCGCTGCTCTTGGGCTTTTTGTTCACGCCCCCTGGTTTCTTTCCCATCACCCCGGCCCCGGCCCGGCCTCCGGGTCCCCCAGGCGCTCACCGCAGGAGCCGTTTTTATGGCTCAGTGGCTCACCTGACCTTTCAACCAGAGAAAGCGCGTTGCTTGTAACAGAATGAACGTCGCTGCTTTTATCTGGAAAAATCCTCCCTGTTTCATGAGGAGGAGATGCGGCTGAAAGCCTCTTCCAAGGAGGCGTTTGTGCGTCCCAGAGGAACTTCGATTTATTTCCTCCCCTCGGCCCCCTTCCTCTGCGGGCCGAGCCCTTTAATGATCTGTGAAGCCTGAGGCCAGGGCGGGAAACAGTGGTGGTTTTATGAACCCCCTGACATGAAAGGCGCCGGTGGGGGGCTCCCTGGCCGGTGGGGGGCTCCCTGGCAGGTTTTGGTTGTGCAGCAGCGGGGCAGCCCAGATTGGGGACCACTAGTGCTTCTGTGAAATATGCGTGTCCCCTCCCCCCCTCTTTGAAAAGCTGCAGTGAAAACCCCGGCCCCGGGCCAGCGCGGGCCGGGATGCAGTAGAAATGTTTCTGGTGCCCTTTGTCACTGTTTGGCTTGGATCAGCCTCATTTCCTGTCCGCTTCATTTTGCGCTCCGCCCCCCGCTCCCCCAAGACACACACACACACTTTTATGGCAAAGGCGATGGATTTAGCCAAGTTGAAGCGTTTGATTATGCAAGTGCCCTAGCCTTACACAGCCACTGGGCCGGAAGGAGACCAGGCCGGACAACGTTGCCCGACATGTTTGCCTTCCTCCCTCCCAAGGCCGCCTCTTAACCCTGAACGGCTGCGTTCGTGGAAGACCAACAAGCTCCGCGGGCTGTGGCTTTGCTCCGTCTCTTCCGCCCGGGGTGAACCGGGAAACCCTGGCACAGCTTCCCTTGCCAGCTGGTTAACAACCGCTCTGGTTAACAACCACTCTGCTCTGGTTAACAATCACTCTGGTTAACAACCGCTCTGGTTAACAACCACTCTGCTCTGGTTAACAACCACTTTGGCTAACAACCACTCTGGTTAACAACCGCTCTGACAACCACTCTGCTCTGGTTAACAACCACTCTGGTTAACAACCGCTCTGGTTAACCACTCTGGTTAACAACAGCTCTGGCTAACAATCACTCTGGTTAACAGCCACTCTGGTTAACAACAGCTCTGGCTAACAATCACTCTGGTTAACAGCCACTCTGGTTAACAACTGCTCTGCTCTGGTTAACAACCACTCTGGTTAACAATCACTCTGGTTAACAACCGCTCTGCTCTGGTTAACAACCGCTCTGGTTAACAACCACTCTGGTTAACAATCACTGGTTAACAATCGCTCTGGTTAACAACCACTCTGCTCTGGCTAACAACCACTCTGGCGAACAACCACTCTGCTCTGGTTAACAACCACTCTGGTGAACAATCGCTCTGGTTAACAACCACTCTGGTGAACAACCATTCTGGCTAACAACCACTCTGGCTAACAACCGCTCTGGTTAACTATCGCTCTGGTTAACAACCACTCTGGTGAACAACCACTCTGACTAACAACCGCTCTGGCTAACAACCGCTCTGGTTAACATCCGCTCTGGTTAACATCCGCTCTGGTTAACAACTGCTCTGGTTAACTATCACTCTGGCTAACAACCACTCTGGCGAAAAATCGCTCTGGTTAACTATCGCTCTGGCTAACAACCGCTCTGGTTAACAACTGCTCTGGTTAACAACCACTCTGGCTAACAACCACTCTGGTTAACAACCGCTCTGACAACCACTCTGGTTAACAACTGCTCTGCTCTGGTTAACAACCACTCTGGTTAACAACTGTTCTGGTTAACAACCACTCTGCTCTGGTTAACAACCACTCTGGTTAACAACCGCTCTGGTTAACAACTGCTCTGGTTAACAATCGCTCTGGTTAACAGCCACTCTGGTGAACAGCCACTCTGGTGAACAATCACTCTGGTTAACAACTGCTCTGGTTAACAACCGCTCTGGTTAACAACCGCTCTGATAACTACTCTGCTCTGGTTAACAACCACTCTGGCTAACAACCACTCTGGTTAACAACCGCTCTGACAACCACTCTGCTCTGGTTAACAATCACTCTGGTTAACAATCACTCTAACCACTCTGGCGAACAACCACTCTGGCTAACAACCGCTCTGGCTAACAACCGCTCTGGTTAACAACTGCTCTGGTTAACAACCACTCTGGTGAACAACCACTCTGGCTAACAACCGCTCTGGTTAACAAGCGCTCTGGTTAACAACTGCTCTGGTTAACTATCGCTCTGGCTAACAACCGCTCTGGCTAACAATCACCCTGGCGAACAACCACGGCCGCCTCGCCCCGGGGTTTCTGCCAGGTGTGGGAGCAGCCGGCAGCAGACAGCGCCACTGCTTTGATCCGCCTTGTGGTTCTCCAGTTCAAAAGGCAGAAGTGGCTGCAGCTTGAAAATGTTCTTTACGCCGCTTTGACTTTGTAGTTCCAGCCCTTTTCATCCTTGCAAATTAGAACGCTTTGCCCGCGTTATTTCACCGGTTCTCCTGATAAACCGGCGGCGGTACCCGTGTGCTGTGGCCCAAGGACGGGGGAGGAAACTGAGGCCCAGGGACACTAGAGGTACCGGCCTTCAGAGGCACCGTCCACGTCAGGGCTGGGGGTGAGCCACGAGCAGAGCAGAGCCTTTGGGGGAGAGCTTCCTGAGGTTTGGGGCCATGCTTTTCAGCGGAGGAGAGTGAGGTTTGATCACAGAAATGCTTTGCTCACAGCGGGATCCTTGGCCGCTTACGTATCGGTGATGAAGTGTAAGTCCAGGTATCGCTAGCAAAGGGCATGTGCCGGAAGCTTTCAGCCGTGTCCCGGAGTCTGCCCAGCCTCTTACAAACATGCGGCCTCTTCCTTCTGGGTTAGATGCTGGAGCCTGTCACCGTTCTGTCACCGAGAAGACAGACTTCTGTGATGGCCAGTAAGCGTCCTCTTTTCTCGGTGCTGTATGAAAATGGGCGGCCTCCCAGCCGGCATGTGGTTTCAGAGAGCCGCGCTGAGTGGGCTTGCCCAGCTAACTCTGGCCCACCCCGAAACCCTGCAGGCAGCACTGGCCTCGCCCTCAGTCTCCATGAACTTGCCCTGGACTTAACCGTTCTTACCAGTGTCGTTCTGGCCCTGTTTTAATGAAGTGGATTTCTTTAAACATTTTTTTATTAATGTTACCAAGGAAGGAAGAGGGCGATAGAGATAGAGACATCCGTGAGGAGAGAGAATCATTGATCAGCTGCCTCCTGCACGACCCACACTGGGGATCGAGCCCACAACCCAGGCACGTGTCCTGACCGGAATCGAACCGTGACCTCCAGGTTCATAGGTAGACGCTCAACCACTGAGCCGTGCCAACCGGGCAGTGAAGTGGACTTTTGAGCCTTAGGTTTTGTTGCTGCTTCCTGTGGGTAATGAGAGCTCTCTAGGTCAGCGGTCGCCACCTTTTGGATCTTGCGGAGTGACCACCGGTCTGAAGAAGAGAGGCAAAACGTTCAACAGGCTCTCTCCGGGCGATGAAGTTAATTATCTGGTGATTTACGCTTTCCTGGGAAAAACTACTAAAAACACACCTACAGCGCCTAAAGTTAGGTGCACTAAGATTTTAACTAAAGGAGTAGGGTTCGGGGTCAGCCACCTAGGTATTTTTAAGCAGAAGGTGGCAATAATACAGCTTTTATTTAAAAAACGAAACAAAAATTGTGCATGCTATAGTATATTCAGAAATAACAGGTCTGTAACCTACCCTCAGAGGAAAAACACCACACAGATGGCTATTACAGGAGAATTAAAAGCAATGTGATGAAATGTTAATATTTAGGGAATTGGGTAAGAGCTGTATGGGAATTCTTTGTGTCATGCTTGCAGCTTTTCTTTAAAATATTCAAAACAGTAATTGTGCACAAGAATAATCCAAACTTTAAAAACTTACAGTATCACACATGCAGATGTTTGTGCGTGCCTCCATGCCTGTGTGATAGAGAACAGATGGGAATAAGTAGAAGCTTGAGATTCCTCTTCCATTTAGTCCAAGAAGATTCCTTAAAATTCTAAGGCAGGCCAAAACCGGTTTGACTCAGTGGATAGAGCATCGGTCTGCGGACTGGAAGGTCCCGGGTTCGATTCCGATCAAGGGCATGTACCTTGGTGGTGGGCACATCCCCAGTAGGGGGCGTGCAAGAGGCAGCAGATCGATGTCTCTCTCGATGTTTCTAACTCTCTATTCCTCCTCTCCCTTCATCTCTGTAAAAAAATCAATAAAATATATTTAAAAAAAAATTCTAAGGCAGCCTTCGCCAACCGGTGGTCCGCGAGGTTCGAAATGTTGACATCCGCTGCTCCAGACTGTTTTTAGGCATTTATCAGTAAATATTTTCAACAGAAGTGGCCTCATTCGGTTTTGTTATCTACCATTTTTAAACTGACTTTAACATTAAACATGTATCTATGTCATTGTTTTTGATGGCTGTACTTTAAAAAGATACAACTTCCACTTTTGAGCATTTAAGTTACTTCTAGTTTCCAGGTTTTGGACTTTTTTTTCACTGTTAACATTTTTTTCCTTGATGAACAGCTTTGTCTTATTTTGAGGTCTTGTCTGTTTATTTCATACTAGAGGCCCAGCACACAAAATTTATGCACGGGGGAGGAGTCCCTTCAGCCCAGCCTGCACCCTCTCCATTCAGGGACCTCTTGGGGGATGTCCAACTGCTGGTTTAGGCCTGATCCCAGGGACATCTCTCTCACAATCCTGGACCATTGGCTCCTAATCGCTCACCTGTCTGGTCGCCCCTAACTGCCCCCCCTGCTGCCGACCAGGTTGCCCCCAACTGCCCCCCATCCCCCCGCTGGCCTGGTCACTCCTAACTCCAAACCCCCCCACCCCCCACGCCAATGGCCTGGTCTCCTGTGACTGCTGACTTGGTTGCCTCACACAGCCTGCTGTTCAGTTATTTGGTCATCCCTCACTAACCCTTCTTCCAGCCTGGTCACCCCACTCAGCCTACTTGTTCAGTCATTTGGTCGTCCTTCACTAACCCCCCCTGCTGGCCTGGTTGTAGGCAGCCATCTTGTGAGGGTGTGAGGGTCAATTTGCATATTATCTCTTTATTATATACTAGAGGCCCGATGCATGAAATTTGTGCACAGTGGGGGTGTGTCCTTCCCTCTCCAATCTGGGAACCCTTGAGGGATGTCTGACTTCCTGTTTAGGCTCGCTCTGATTGGGCTGGTGGGCTCACCTGCATGCCTGCCTGATTGATGCCTAACTGCTCCCCTGCCAGCCTGTTTGCCCCTAACTGCCCTAACCTGTGGGCCTGGTCATCACTAACAGCCCTCCCCTTTGCAGGCCTGGTCCCTGCCAACTGCCCTCCCCTGCTGGCCATCTTGTGTCCACATGGGGGCAGTCATCTTTTGTGTTGGAGTGATGGTCAATCTGTACATTACTCTTTTATGAGATAGGGTAGAGGCCTGCTGCAAGGGCAGGGGCCAGCTGGTTTTCCCTGAAGGGTGCCCTGGATCAGATGGGTGTTCCCTTGGGGCCTGGGCGAGGGGCCTGTGGTGGTTTGCAATCTGGCCACACACCCCATTGACCCAAGGGGAAGGGCCTGGTATCTGGGATTTATTTATCTTATACAATTGAAACTTTGTAGCCTGGAGCGAAGCCAAGTCTTCTACTTGCACACCCATTAAAACTTTGTTGCCTTAAGCAGAGCCCTGAGCCAGCCAGGGTGTGCAGAAAGCTTGGCTTCCTCCATTGCCAGGGGTAATCCAAGCCTCCCTCCTGCTCTCTCTGTGGCCATAGCCATCTTGGTTGGGTTAGTTTGCATACTTGCTCTGATTGGCTGGTGGGCATGGCTTGAGGGTGTAGCAGAGGTGTGGTCAATTTGCATATTACTCTTATTAGATAGGAGGATACGTTGACTTTTTTTACATTTTTACTTTCATGTGTGATTTTGCTTAGTTTGGTAAGTGTGACCACGAAGTTTTTGTTCTGTGGTAGAGAAGCAGACAGTTGGGTTCAAAGTCCAGCTCTGCCATTCATTCCCTGGGGGCTTTTGATAAGTCTCTCAGATACTGGAGCATTTAGGTTACTCACTAGTAAAATGAGGACACAATTAGAACCTCCTTCAAGGTGTGGTAAATTAACTCTTTCATGGTGAAAATTAAATAAGGGGGCAGTAATTACAGGTAATATAAATTGAGTACTTATGTCTGGGTGCTGTTTTTTAAAAATAAGTTTTTATTAATTTTAGAGAAGAGAGGGAGGGAGGGGCAATGGGAGAGAGAGAGAGAGAGAGAAAGAGAGAGAGAGAGAGAGAGAGAGAGAGGAGAGAAACATCAACTATGAGAATCATGGATTGGCTGCCTCCTGCACGCCCCACACTGGGCATCAAGTCCAAAACCTAGGCATGTCCCCTTGGCCAGAATCAAACCTGGGACCTTTCTGTCCACAGGGGGCTGATCTCTCCACTGAGCCGAATCTGCTAGGGCTCCCGGTTGCTATTTTCAGCCCTTAAATTGTTTAATCTTCATAGCAACCGCAGGAGGTGTGAGCACTGTTGAAGTCGGTGCTCTATTCCATTACCTGTGAGGAAACAGAGGCAGAAAAGTTCCCTTAGTTGTCCAGAGGTGCACATAGTTCACGCTGAATCAATTTGAACTTGGACAGTGGCTGCGGAAAACCAGTCTTAGCCGCTGTGTTCTTCAGTATCTGCCCCCTAGTAAATATTCACGAGCGATGGCTACTATTACTTCCTCCCAGGGAAGACACACACGTAGCTCACCAGAGCTGTCCCATCAGGTGGATAGAAAACCACAGGGCAGATCGGAAAACATACTTCTGGGTATTCGTCGCCCCTAGTCTTTGAATTTCCCTTGCCTTTAAAATAAAATATAGATTGAAAACGAAGAAAGTGGTATTTGGTGGAGAAAACAGTGCTGTAATCTCAGTGGATGCCATTTGCTTTTCCTTAAGTTCATTTGGATGCTTCGGAGGGTACTGTTTTGGAACAGGTAGAGGTGCCCGCTGCACACACTGTGAATGTACTGACTGCGTCTGAATTGTGTACTGCAAAGTGGTTGTTTGGAGTGTGAAAGTGTAATTACAAAGAGGAGTAGTGGGTGATCCTTCAGAGTGTTAGACTTAAACCAGATTTCTTGGACTGCCGATGGCTCCCTTGTCCTCCACAGCTGAAGAGGTGCGAAAATCCTGCTTGTGGCTGACTGGTCTTTATAATTCAGCTGCATACCTCCCAAACTCCAAGAATAAAAGATTTAATTACAGGGGACTGAGCCCAAGAGGATAGACACGTTTTCTGTGAGTTTTCAAATCACGTTTATATACAACTTCATCATCTTTGGAATTTTGGCACCGAGAGCCAGCCTCACACTGAATGCCGATCTAGAAGCTGGCGTTCATGTTGGTGCCACAGAAATAGTGTCAGCACAGAATAGGCCCCATGCCATCCCACAGCAGCCCTGCGCCCTGGGAGTTGGTGTGTCCCCGCGGACAGCAGTCATCAGGTGGTGCCCAGACATTTGTATGCCCAGTGGGGGTTTTGTTTATTTTTTAATCCTCACCCGAGAATATTTTCTTATTGAAGACAGAGAGAGAAACAGCAGAGTGAGAAAGAAACATCCATCGGCCACTTCCCATATGTGCCCCAACTGGTGATCAAACCCACTGCCTAGGTACGTGCCCTGGCCTGGAATCGAACCTTCCATCTTCTGGTGCACGGGGCAACACTCCGACCATCTGTGCCTTCTTGGGAATTGCTAGGCTCTTAGCACTGGCTTGAAGATGTTTGCTAACTGAACAGCTCATGGAATGGCCATCCTTTTAAGCGGAGAGGGGCAGTTAACCCCAGTGCCTTGTGGGAGCAGAATAATAAATACCCAAATGATACTGTGAGCATCCCTCCTCCCAATTCCTCTGGGTACTCACTGCCCGCTCTGTCCACGTCCCTCATCCGCTAAGCCAGGCGTATGGGTCCTGATCTTTGCTCGGTCCTCCCATTGCCCGCATTCGTGTGAAGGCTGTCGGGTTTTTCTCTCCCTGTTCAGAAACACACATGTCTTACGTCGCCGCACAAGAATTTTGGAAATCAACCTGTTTACAAAAACATCTTGACGAACTTGACATTGTTTCCTCCAAGCACCTTGTTCAGGGTCCTGAGCAGAGAGGCTGCCCTTCTGGTCAAGCACCCGCCGCTGTGGCATCTTCGGCCTCCCGTGTCCTCAGATGCCTGCTCGCTGAGCAGGAAGGAAGGCTCCTCTCTGCCCTAAACTAGTAAAGCAAACAGCGCAAAGAGGAAGCGGCTCATTCCTTGGTATTATTAGGGTTATTTTTAGTTTCTTGGTACTTAGCTTCTTTTGGAGGGAGGAGAGGGATAAAATGCATCTCTTATTAAGGGAAATAACTGGATACCTTCTATGAAGGTTTATAACTTAACAAACTTCCTACATTGAATGCCTTTTTTGAATGGCCCCTAAAATGTATTTTATTTTATTTTATTTACATTTGTTTATTCAGTCAGCTAGTCACTCAACAGATACTGAAATATCAGTGGGTTTTTATTTTTATTTAAAAAAAATATATATATATATTATTGATTTTTTTTTTTTTTTACAGAGAGGAAGGAAGAGAGAAGAGAGGGTTAGAAACATTGATGAGAAACATCGATCAGCTGTCTCCTGCACGCCCCCTACTGGGGATATGCCCACAACCAAGGTACGTGCCCTTGACCGGAGTCGAACGTGTAGGACCTTTCAGTCTGCAGGCTGACGCTCTATCCACTGAGCCACACCGGTTTGGGCTGTTAGCGGCGTTTAGACGGTTGGCAGGAGAAGGGAGGTGTGTGCTGTCATACTGTGGCTCCAGTTGGAAGAAGATACAGATGCCGGGGCTCAGGCCGCATCAAATGGGACACCGCGTCCTCTTTGACCTTTATTTCCCTACATGGGGATGGAGATGAGAACTGTTACATTTGGATCCTTCCAGAACAATTAGTGAACTTAAGGAAAAGGCTGCAAACTAAACAATTCACAGAAGTTACTGGAAACGTAAGACACAGGAGAGCATAATGTTGGGCAATACAGTGGTACCTCGAGATATGAGCACCCTAACATACGAGATTTTTGAGATACGAGCCATCAAGCGAGCGATATTTGCTTTGAAATACAAGCAACATTTGAGATAGGAGTCATCGGACGGATCGGCCGGCTGCACACGACACACCAGTTTACCGCGACTTGAGCATCTCATAGTTTCCCACGCCTCAAGGTTACCGAACAAATTAAACTCGCATCTCGAGGTACCGCTGTATCTGGGAAAGAACTGCCCTGTTGGGGAGGTCAAGTGTCCGGTCCTCAGGGGCTAACCCTACAGAAGCGCAGTCTGAGGGTCTCCCTATACCTTCTTCTGAGTAAGCCCGCCACGTGGGCCTCATACTCCACACAAAATATTCACTGCCTTTTTAGTGTCCATCTTCGCTGGGTAGTGTCCAGCTGTATTTGTGACCACTCTATATAGTCAGAGTTTCTGCATTTCTTTCTATAAAATAGCCTTGAAAATGCTCCCAGAGATGACATCCTGTCCTCTAAAGCCCTGTCCTTCTGTGCATGTCACTTGCATTAGTCCGTGTCCCCTCACAAATGACTGAAACTTTGATCACAAACATCTCTTCGGGTTTGAAGTTTTCCAGACAAGATAGGCCCAGTTGATAGAAGTGTCTTTTCCACAGCCTTGCAGCAGCGGTTTGCTGTGAGTGTCCTGTCTGAGCAGGTGCCAGTCGGGACACCTGAGTGTCTCCACAGCCCTCTTACATGGACTTTTATTCGTGCGACTCCTGAAGGCTTTGGAACCGGAAGTAAAGCTACTAAAGAGAAGGATGGAAGTGCTGAATGAGACCCAGGAAAGAGGAGAAGGCTTCCTTCCTGAGCTTGTTATTATATATTTATCCATCTGGTGAAATTCATGCACTGGGTTGTGGGGGGGGGGGCGTCCCTCAACCCAGCCTGCACCCTGTGGCAGTGCAGGAGCCGTTGGATGATGTCTTCAGACATCCTTAGTGCTCCTGCCACCACCGCTGCACTGGCCAGCCATGAGCCCCGACTTCTGGTCCTCTATGGGAGCGCACTGACCACCGGGGGCAGCTCCTGTGTTGAGCATCTGCCCCCTGGTGGTCATTGCGCATCATAGCAACAGGTTGTTGGGCTGTCAGGCCCAAACTGGCTCTCCAACATCCCCTGAAGGGACCCAAATTGCAAGAGGGCACAGGCCAGACCAAGGGACCCCACCAGTGCACAGTTGGGGCCAGGGAGAGACACAGGAGGTTGGCCAGCTGGGAAGGGACTGCGGGAGGGCTCCAGGGAGTGTCCAGCCTATCTCGCTCAGTCCCAATAAGCCAGATCCCAGCAGCAAGCTCACCTACTGGTCGGAGCATCTGCCCCCTGGTGGTCAGTGCACGTCATGGCGAACATTTGAGTGGCCTTAGCATATCATTAGCATATTACGCTTTGATTGGTTGAATGGACGACTGGACACTTAGTATATTAGGCTTTTATTATATAGGATATTCAGTGTCCAGATTAGATAAAATTATCAGAATTAAAATAAAATCATCAAGAAAGGATTTTGTTAGATTGGATATTTTTTTCTTCTTTCAATTGTATAATTTGTTGATTTCTATTTCTTATAGTGGCCTTCTGTGAGAGTTTTTTTCTGAAAAGAATGAGGCATTATGCTCAACTTGTAACTTCCTGTGTATGTTGCAAATTATTTTTAAGTTACTTTTTTTTTAATATATTTTATTGACTTTTTACAGAGAGGAAGGGAGAGAGATAGAAAGTCAGAAACATCGATCAGCCGCCTCCTGCACGCCCCACATTGGAGATGTGCCCGCAAGTAAGGTACATGCCCCCGACCGGAATTGAACCTGGGACCTTTCAGTCCTCAAGCCGACGGTCTATCCACTGAGTCAAACCGGTCTTGGCAAGTTATTTCTTAAAAGAGAAATCAAGTTGGCATTAAATGCTCTTGTACTCATTCAATTTGTAAATGTTTATTGATGACCTACAGAATGCTGAATATTGCGTTAAGAGTTAGAAGTGTAGCACTCAACTAAAAGTACATGCTCTTGATTCATGGAATTTTAAATCTATGAAGAAAACAGGTTAAGTGAATAATCCCTTAAGTATAGACAGTAAGTCCTAACTCAGCATCAGGTAGATTCTTGGAAACTGCAACTTTAAGAAAGGACATAAAAGCCAATTTTACCTATAAGCTAATTGGTATAAATAATTTTTAAGTTTCTAGGGTATACAGGAAATAAAAACCTAAAACACTTCAATTAAACATTTATTTTAAACGTGAGCTATCCATAGATTTAAGAACTATTAATATAAACATGTAAATAATTCTTTTCCAGCGCTCATTCCAGTTCAGGGTCAAGGGTTGCTGGAGCCTATTATGGTAGCCCCAGACACCAGGTGGGACAGGACCCCCCTCCATCTCAGGGCCATTCCCACCTACACTCACTCAGTCTAGCACACATTTAGACACACCAATTCACCTGTGTGCACACGTTTGAGATGGAGTAGGAGACTAAGACCTGGAGAGAACCCGCGCTGACATGGGAAACACGTGTCAGCTCCACTCCACAGACAGTAGTCCCAGCCGGGAACTGACCCACACCTCCCCCCATCTAATCAACATTATAACTAGTTGAACAAAATTACACTAGTTGAGAACTGCTGTCCTATATAATAAAAGCGTAATACGCCATTTAGACCAGATGTCCTTCCGAAAATCCTTCCAGACAAAGCCGGGGCTGCGAGGGAAGCCAGGGTCCCCGGTGCCAGAGAGCAGCCAGTGCCCACAGCTGGGGAAGGAAGGCCTACTCTTGCATGAATTCCGTGCACCGGGCCTCCAGTTATACATATAGTATTGAATATACAGGGTGGTGCGAAAGTAGGCTTACAGTTGTTCATATGGCAGATAATACAATCATTAACGAATCATACAAGAATAAACTGTTTTGCATACTCATATCTGCAAACCTACGTTTATCCCACCCTGTGTGACAGAGGGACCTGACTTCACTAATGATACGCCTGAAGGTGTGTCCTTTCAGTTCAGACCCCAGGGGAAAGGGTGGACTCCCAGGAGCCCCCCGGGGCAGCAGATCCGCCTGCACAGAGGCCCTGGCATAGCATGAGCTGCAGCCTCAGGTCGAACTAAAAGAAAGGAAGTGCAGCCGTTGGGCACTGAGCCAAAGGGAGAGTGGAGAGGGCTGAGGCCGAGGCGCTGGGGGGTCAGAGGGGCGCTCTTCACGCCCCAGCAGGCGTCATGGCGGGTCCTGGGGGCCTCTGAGGCCTCAGGCCTGGCTCTAGGCACTTTGCAGGCACTGATTGGTTGACTTCCTAAACTCGGGGCGATGGAGCTGGCCCAAGTTGATGAAGTAACAGCCGAGATGTGAGCTGAGGCCGCCTGGCTTTAGAACCCGTGCTCCTAAACACCTCATTATGTTTTTATGCCGAGAAACACGATAAGCCATTAAGGAAATTCCAACAGGGAAGTAATATCAGTAGCTTTTCCTTTTATTCTTCGTTTTTTCAGGGGCAGTTAAGGAAACCGGTGGTAGCAGGCCAAGAGTGCGAGTTAAGAAACTGGGCAGCCCTGGGTGCCTGTTGGCCCCCGCGTGGGTGCATCCGCAGAGCCAGACGCAAAATAATTAAATAATTAAATAGACCAGTGGGCTGGCCAGGAGGTGTCCGGCACGTCAGTGACTGAAGAGCAGGAAGTGACACGGACCCAGCAGGTGTTGGGGATGAGGACTTAGCACCTTGTCTTCCCAGATACGTGTTTAGAGGTTGACCCGAGTTCAGGGACATAGTCTTTGCGCAGCGCGAGGCCACTCGGCCCGCAGATGAGCTAATTTGGAAACGGTTGACATCTGTGGATAGTCATTTGGCCTTTTCCAGTCGCACAGCGCGGCTATTTTAAGCCGATCCGAATAATTGTGAAGGCTCATCCTTCTCCGCACACATAGAGTTCCTACAGCGTCATTTCAGGAGCACTGCCCGTAAGCTGTTCACACACCCGGGAAAACAGTGATTCCCACACGGGGCCAGGAGGAAAGGAAAGTCAGACCCGAGGCTGCGTTTGCATTTGACGAGTAGATGCAAGAGAGCCGGGGGTGAGCGGCCTGTCGTGGGCGTGCCAGGCGGCTCAGACTGCCCCGGCGACTTAGAAAAGTGAGCAGGAGCCGAAACCGGTTTGGCTCAGTGGATAGAGCGTTGGCCTGCAGACTGAAAGGTCCCAGGTTCGATTCTGGTCAAGGGAATGTATATCCTGGTTGCGGGCACATCTCCAGTAGGGGGCGTGCAGGAGGCAGCTGATCAATGTCTCTCTCTCTCATCGATGTTTCTAACTCTATCCCCCTCTCCCTTCCTCTCTGTGTAAAAAATCAATAAAATATATCTTTTTAAAAAGAAAAAGAAAAGTGAGCAGGAGCAGAATGAGCCCCTTACCCTGCTGTCCAGTGACCTGGAAGTACTTGCATCAGCTGCCAGATGCTCTGCAGAGATGAGAAGCCTTTTCCAGCGGCAGGATTGGGATGCTGGACCATCTTCTGGGTGTGCTTTGTTTCAGTAAATGTTGTGGCATTACAAAAGTACCTTTATAAGATACGTGTTTGGTATAAAAGTAAGAACACTAGAATTCCCACGTGCCACCGTGAAGTTTAAGATTATAGCAGTCGGGTATTACTATTATTCATTCAGCTATTTGTTTATGTGTCTGATCCATTTTGATTTGTGTGCTTTTTTAGACAATGAACGTGGTAAATTCTAAAATATAATTAGAGCAGTTTGGGAGTTACATTTCCCTTGTGCTGTTTCTAAAGAGCAGCACAGGCCCGAGGCCACGCTGACCTAGTCTTGCTGGGAATGCTGGGGACGGGGGATGAGGTGTCGATGGCCGCCACGGCTGGGGGCGGGCAGGCCCTGGAGGGGAGAGTGTGGCAACAGGGCCTGTCGGAGGCCGCTCGGGGCTCAGTTTCAGGCGGTTGGTGCCGGCACCGCGGTCTCCATCAGCTGAGAAATGTGCCCGGACTGGCATAGCGGTGGCCAGTGTTAACCTCTGTCACCCAGAGCGAGGTTTTCCATCCTCCCTCCTGCCCTCGGGGTGAGACATGGGGTTGAGCTGGTCCCCTGAGAATTGAAGCCATGGGCCTGAAAAGCCTGGAGCTGGTCTTTATTAAAAGCGACCAGAGTTGTGGCGGTTTCTGTAACGAGAGGGCGCAGAACGTGCCTTCGGAGCATCTGACAGTGGCACGGGAGCCTTTCCGATGCGGATCGCGGGGTCCGGGAATTCCTACCCGTTTCCTCTCCTCTGGGCTAGTTGACAACTCTGGTCTCTGCTGTTGCCTCGAGCAGCGAAGCTCTGTGTTTGCTGCCACATGGCAGTCTGTTGAAATGACGCTTTAGTTCCCAGGAGAGGGTCCCTCCCCTCCTTATTAGCGCCGTGTTAGGGTGCGGGTGCCTCAGTGCTGTCCCTCAGAGCGGCACGAGGATTTGCACACAGCGCCCAGCCCCCCAGCAGGAGAGTACTCGGGAACTGACATGTGTCCTGACATGTGTCCTGGAGGGAAGAGTGGGACAGTGAACGAGGACCTGTGTAACTCGGGGTGGAATGAACTTCACGGGCGTCCCAGCTCACACATTTCCTGCCGGCACAGAACGCAGAGGGACAGCCGCTTGCTCATAGAGCCCGCATCCCCAGGGTGAGTGGGCCCCGGGATGCGTGAGGGTGGAACCGTGAGCTGGACGCCCCAGTTTCCATCCTCAGCTGAGCATCAGCAACACAGATTTTTTGACTTCAACCTCCAGAGAGGCTTTCAGACTTGGTGCTTAACGAGTTTGTGATCCACGCCAGCCATTTTCAGCCCAAGGTTTGTGACATTAGAACGCCCCGCACTGTTAGGAGAGAATGTGTTTAAAGGTCAGCAGTGGAGTTCATTATAGTGAGGCGTGATGCTTAACCGAAGTGCATGGCCTCTGACACTTTCACGAGTGGAGTGGATGGTGTCCTGACCATGAAGAATGGGATGTTGCGAGCCCCTGAGCTGGGCCTCTTCAGCTCGCCCCCCAGCTCTGCATCGCGCTGTCAGCTCTGTGGGTAAACCCCGGGCAGCCTCCACAGATTAGCAGGACACTCTCTTGGGTTTTCCTCCTTCCTCCTGAAACGTTAATGAGACTCTGCATTCTCATTATCTCGCTGATTATCGGAGGGCAGGCCTGGGCAAGGCAGAGACCAGACCTTGAAGTTGCCTCAGCGAGGCCGTTAGGTAGGGATTGGTGTTCAGGTGGTTCTGTCTGGGATCCTCAGGGAGAAGGCTGAGCTCTTTGACCTGAGTTATGTCTCACACTGTGAACTTACTGAAACACGTCATTCACCGGTCCCGGCCTGCCCCTGGTCCTTGGACCGGATGGAGTGCCTGTCGTTTTCTGGGGGACACATGATAGAGGAAGAAAGTCATGTACAGTGGTACCTCGATATACGAGTTTAATTCGTTCCATAACCTTGAGGCATGGGAAACTATGAGATGCTCGAGTCGCGGTAAACTGGTGGGTCGTGTGCAGCCGGCCGATCCGCGCGATGACTCCCATCTCAAATGTTGCTCGTATTTCAAAGCAAAAATCACTCGCTCGATGGCTCGTATCTCAAAAATCTCGTATGTTAGGGCACTGGTATCTCGAGGTACCGCTGTATTAAATCAGTACTATTCTATTAAACTAGTACTTTCTCCAAGTGGAAACAGAATAAAAATAATAGCTGTCACTTATTGGCCTACGTGCCAGGCCTCTCTTGAGCACTTCAATCCACAGCCCTGTCAAGGAGCGAGCTGCTTTTGCACCGTCCCTGGTCTGCAGCAGAGGACGGGTCTCCAAGAGGTTCCTTCGCCTTCCTGTGGACACGTCGCTGGCAGGGGAGGGGGGCTGGGAAGGGCTTGGTACAGGGACAGGGATTTAGCAATAAAACCTCATGGGTTCCTGGATTCCAGAGGTGCATTCCGCTCACAATCTCTGTGCTGTGGATAGGTTAGCGGGTTCTGAGGAGAAGCTGTCATTCGAAGCGGACAGTGCTGGCTAGGCTGTGGACACCCTGGTGAGGTTTCTGGCCGGCCGGTGACTCCGGGGATAGGTGTAGCCTGTCCGGAAATCCAGCCAGTTCATCTCCTGGGCCTCTGAAGCCTTTGGATCGTTCAGGTTCTTATTTCTTCGTAAATACTAGAGGCCCAGTGAACGAATTCGTGCACGAGTGGGGTCCAGCCAGCCTGCCCTGATCAGGGCCGATTGAGCTGGGGGAGGGGGTGGCGGGAGACATGGGAGGTTGGCTGGCCGGCTGTCCCACACCCGTTGGGGCCAGGGAGGAGGCCTATGGGGGGGGGAGCTGTAGGAGGTTGGGGGGGATCGGAGTCCTCATTGGGCCAGTTGGCTGCTGCAGTGCACATCATAGTGACCGGCCATTCCATTGTTCCAGTCGCTTGGCTTTTATATATATAGAGTCTTCCCACCCAGTTCAGAGTTCAACTCAGTTCTGCTTTTTAGTCATATTTTTAAAAAGATGTAATGCTTTTCTGTTTCTAGAAATACTGAGTGTTTTACCGGTGACAGGGATGCAGTTGTTTTCTAGTCGAGCCAGGAAGCACGCGCTGCTCCCGTCCCCGTCACTGGGACCTGGGTAACCGACCCGAGGCTGCCAGCTCCTGGCTGCCTTTCTCGTGTTGGTTCTGGGAGTCAGGCCGGGTGTGCTGAGCTTCCATTGATGTGATGTGTCAACAGGTTTCTTGTTCGTCTAGAAAGGTGCTTGTCGTGGTCCCTTCCTAGGTACTTGAAGAGATTAGTCCCTTCATTTGTCTGAGTTCTGGGGTTCACATGAGAAACTCCACTTGAGAAGGACTAGACAGGCAGTGGGTTCACGTTTTTCTACCATTTTCTTCCTCAATAGCATGTGCAACCCACCTCTAACACCTCCTCCCCCCCAAACACCCACACACACCCACACCCACTCTGTTTGGCCATATTATCAAAGCACAGCCTAACTGGGGTGTGAGCTTTCTCACTGGGCAGAGGAGCTCTGGTGTCACCTGGTTCTGCTGGCACTGGGTGCTGTGGGCACCGAGGTGACCCTGAGGTCTCGGCAGCCCAGCCGTGGAGCGTGGGGCTGCTCGGGCGATGATTTGTCCCAGTGGCGCGCCAGGCCGCAGCCCAGCAGGCTGGCCTTTCTCCGTCCGGTTTTGTTTCCTTAAAAGTCTAGCAGAACAGCTAGCGTGGAGCGCAGGCCCGGGCCTCCTGGTCCCGTTGGCAGCAAGCTGTGTGGGCGCCGGTGCCCGAAAGGAAGGGGTGCTCTGGCTCTGAGCTTAGGGCCTCCCTGAGCCTTAGAAGAAGGTCCCGCTGTAACCACGTGACGTCCTGTTCTGTCAGATTCGGTGACATCTGAGCCACGCAGGGCCCGTGATGAAGCACGAGTTGCTATTCATGCAGAGAGACTCGTGAGAAGCTCTCCCTGTGGTCAGGGAAGTCAGTGTGACTCGGTGGCGTGTATGAGGGGGTGCCCTAAGAGGTGGCTAGGGTTCCCACCGAGGGTGGGGGAGCGGGCTGACGCCCCCAGGAGAGAAGCTTTTCGGGGGCCTGCACCGAGGCCCAGGCCCGCAGGCAGGACCCGTGGCCGGGCCCCAGCCCCCCTGTCCCAGGGTGACTGTCGGAGGGGATGGAGGCTCTCAGGGTGTCGGAGAGCATTTTCAGGACCAGGACTGAGGGACAGGCGCTCTGATCATCCGCTTCTCGCCCTGGCTTCGCTCCTGCCGGCACAGTAAGGCTTCCTGGCCGAGAGCTCACGTCTGAAGTCGCCGCCCAGAGCATCTCCCTCACCGCGAAGGGAAGTGGCCGGGAACCGGACCAAGACCCGTTTCGGGCTTCTGCCAGGGGGAGCTGGTCAGCTCGTAGGCTCTTCAGTTCGTGAGCAGCGCGCGGACTCTCTGGAGTTGTTCTGGGATCTGCGGTTTGGATAACGAGAACGCACAGCTCGTCCCTATGGGTGACTGTGAGAGCTGGTGAATGCCGGGGGGTGATTCCTTCCCAAAGCAGACCAAAAACACCTCCTGCCCCACACCCATCTCAGCGTAAAATTCAGGGGTGCCTAAGGTATCCCAGGAGCACTTTGCCACACCTCTTTCTGCCGTCCCCCACAGCAGGCCAGGGGGTGAGGGGGCCAGAGTCGAGTGACGGGGGGGACTCCTGTGATGACAACATTGGTGCTTGTCTCCAGATCAAGAGCTGCGAGGACTTCGATCAAACGGGAGGCATGTTCATTATCAGGCTGCGCCCTCCTGCGTTTGCAGGAATGGATCCCAGTCAGCCCGGTATTCTTCTACCCCCCCCCACACACACACACACCCCCCATGCTGTTTGCCTCAGACCTGGAGCGTCCCTCTTCTCAATGCCGTGGAATGGCCCGGAAGCTCCAGCTCTTCCCTGTCCATCAGCGCCATTGCACCTACAGCTCACCCCCGCTCAAGTGCCCTTGGGTAGGAGTGCCAGCCACAAGCTCCTCGACCTCCTTGGGGGGCCCAGCCAGTGCGGCTCAGTGATTGAGCATTGACCTATGAACCAGGAGGTCACGGTTTGATTCCCTGTCCGGGCCCATGCCCGGGTTGCAGGCTCGATCCCCAGTAGAGGGGGTATGCAGCTAGGCGGTCGATCAAAGATTCTCTCTCATCATGGATGTTTCTATCTCTCCCTTCTCTGAAATCAATGCATACATACATGCTTGCTTGCTTGCTTATTTATTTGTTTGTTTGTTTGTTTATTTAGAACTCTTAGGGGAACCTAGATAGGAGCCAGGCGCAATGAGCCTTCTGATCCCGCATCACCAACTGTGATCCGTTATTTTCCTGAGCCACATCCCAAGCCCCCGGTGGGTCGGGGGGGTGTGTTTTCTAAGCTGCGGGTGTGCCTGTTGGTGTGAGTGACCCAGAACAGTCTCGTGGAGACCCTGGGGCCACCAGGCTGCTGCGGTCAGAGTCCTTTGCACGCAGAATCCAAAAGTCAGGTGACAGAGACGGCGTGTTTGGTGTCTGAGGAGGAGGATGTGGTGTATTTGTGTTTCTGTACTGGGAAAGATGTTTGCTTCTGTTTCTTTTATTAAACAAATGTGATACAACAACAGAATTAAACACCCTTGCCCTCCTTTCTTTGTCATGAGGGAGTCTGTTCTTTATGTTGAAGTTCAGCTCGCAGAAATGGATTCTCCTTGATGATTTGCTGTGTCCATAAAAGCCATAAACTAGAAGCAGCCGCGTTGCTGGAGTAGCCGCTCTCGTTTCCTGGCGGTCATTATCTCTCCCACTGCAAACACATTTTCTCCGAGCTGTCCTCTCTGCGCTCCCAACGGCTCTCTCTCAGCCCGTCATTCACTGACACCGCGGGAAATGCACGGATGTAAGCGATGGCCCCTTTAACACCTGCAGCATGCCATGCTCCATCCTTCATCCCACCCGGCCTGGCACTGAACGTTAGTGCCACTGTGTGTCTATAGGCCGACCCTGCCGGGTGTCACTTTGATACTGTGCGGGGATAATAAGATGGCACATATAATGGAAGGCCGATAAAGAGAAAAATGTTTACGAGATGGAGAATGGCGGTTTTTAACAGTTTTATGGCTCTCTCTCTCTTTCTCTATCCCCCCTCCTCTTCCCCCTCTCCCCAAACCTTTTCTGATAGAATCACGGAAGGGTGATGTGATACGCTAGAACTGGCAGCAGTTGTTGTGCCCAGAGTTCGGGGTCCCCAATAATCCACCACTAAGGAGCCTTTTCCGATGCAAAAGCAAAGAGTCTTTATTCAAACCCGGGTTTGGCTCTCAGCCTCTTTCTGACGCAGCAGCGAGGTGAGAGAGCGGACCGGGCGGGAACAATGAGTTTTATGGGGTAGGATAATTGGGGGGCTTAGGAAAGTGATGAAGGCTACAGAGATTGGTCGCTTGAATTGGGGTCTTTCTGTGGTTTAGCCTAATTAGGACCTTAGCTGTGTCCCTGGAGCTTCATTGGTCCATTTGGGTGGGGGTCGGGGAAGTTAAGACATGGCTGGCACACCTGTGGCCCCTCCCAGAAAAGGGAGAGGGTTTAGGCAGGGGTCCCAGCCCTAGAGGACAAGATGGAGGGCAGTTCATTTCCTTTCACAGTGACATCACACGTGCCCTGTCGCTGAACTGCAATAAAGCGAGTTCAGGAAATAAGGAAGTTCTCACTCGTGGGGAGAGCACTGATCTGGGTGAATGAGTTCCTGAGGTTTGGAGCCTACAGAGAGAGCGAGTTTGCCAGCGACGGCGTTGTCATGTTTAAAATGGGAACAGTCGTCAGCTAAACAGCCAGCGCAGTGAAACCGGACTGAAGGCCCCCAAGTGTGTGTGGCTTCTGGTTCAGTGAGGGCCAGGCTCGTCCTTGTGTCAGGACGGCCCAGCTTCTGTGGCCCCAGCGTGGCTGGAGCCCCTCGGTGCAGGCTGGGCTTCCGACCGGTCAGTGTTTGACCTGTTTCCAAACAGTCTTTTCCAAATCTGGCTTTTTCTTTATTGTCATTTTTGGTGAAGTGGACAGTCCTTCTGTTGCTTGAGTGACAAACAGGTTTAATGGAACTGCATGGACAGGTGGCAGCAAGCGTGTAGAGTTCAGGTTGGCCACCCAGCAGCCCCGGCCGCCTCCCTGATGGTGAGCCAGGGCAGAGTCTCAGCTGTAGATGCTTCAGCTCAAGGCGTAGATGGAAGATGCTCTGTAGCGTGTGCAGAAGTCTTTCCTGCGGGGCCTCTGTTTGATATAAACTCTAGACCAGCGGTTCTCAACCTTCCTAAGGCCGCGACCCTGGCATACAGTTCCTCATGGGGTGGTGACCCCCAACCATGAAATGTTGCTACTGTGATGCATCGTGATGTAAATATCTGCATTTTCCGATGGTCTTAGGCGACCCCTGTGAAAGGGTCGTTCAACCCTCAAAGGGGTTGCGACCCACAGGTTGAGAACCGCTGCTCCAGACCGTCCTTAGGAGAGGACGAGGCACTGCTTTGGGGCCAAGAAGGCCACTTGCCCGGCGCATCTCTGTGTCATAGGCCGCCTGGAGGCCAGAGGAGGCCAGAGGGCTCCCAGTGTCAGCGCGTGATGGCCTGAGGCCTGGTGGGCAGGCCGTGAGGGGGTGCTCGTGGCGGGCTCCCCAGTCTTTCTCAGTCCGTGCAGGGTGTGGTTGGTGTGGGAAGTGGAAACGGTTTATCCAGATTGGTGCAGAGTGCCGATCGGGCACTCAGACCTGCCAGATGGGCTTCTGATCTGGGTTCCCCTGAAGTTGCTTCAGGTTCTGTAATCCCTGGGTGCTGGCAGTGGTTCACCCCGAGGCGGGTCAGAAACGCACTGTGCTCCTCAGCCTCAGCCATTTAGGGTCCAGGTAAGAGGTGTAAGTCGCCATGGCACTGAGTTCCACAGATAAAAGACAACTCACGTTTGAGCCTCTGGCTTAGAAAAGCATGGATGACTATTCGCCTCAAGTGGATAAGATCATGAGACTCTGGGACCAACCCCTCCGCCCCCCGGGCAGTGCCATGATGCTGGGTGGGCTTGACCACATGACCTGTCTCCGGTGGCTTTGCGAAGCGGGGAGAATGAAGACTTTATTAGGTGCCAGGAAGATGACATGCATTAAGGAATGGGGAGTGCATAGTTAGTGCTCGGCTCTCATGGTAGATTCTGCGGCCAATGAAAGGCGGCTGGTCTGTAAATGGAGGCTCTGCGAGAGGAAGGGGCGGCCTGCGATGCCTAAGCCTCCTGCCAGCCCCGGCGCAGGCGCGTGGGTCACACTTTCACTGGCCCATGGGAGATGGAAAATGGTGCCCATGTACTTGTGTCCACAGCACTGAGGAAGCAGATTGAGGGCCCTTCTTTGGAGGTTATCTATCTGTTCTTAGAAATAAAAAGTCATGCCCTAACCGGTGTGGCTCAGTGGATAGAGAGTCGGCCTGCAGACTGAAGGGTCCCAGGTTCGATTCCGGTTATAGGCATGGACTTTGGTTGCAGGCACGTCCCCAGTAGGGAGTGTGCAGGAGGCAGCTGATTGATATTTCTCTCTCATCGATGTTTCTAGCTCTCTATCCCTCTCTCTCCCTTGCTCTGTGTAAAAAAATAAATAAATAAAATATATATATATATTTAAAAAGTCATTTCTCTTATGAAATAATGGTGAGATCAGGCGGCAGTTATTTTTAATGACTGTAGTTGGCAACATAGAAAGTTGGTAATATATCTATTTCTCACAACCTTTATCCTTCAGAGTTAATTTCAGGTGGTTTTTATGCTCACGAAGCTCTCGTTTTGTCAGAAGTTTCATGAATACTCACTGTGTTCAAGATGTGGTGCTAGACCCTGTGGCACCACAGAGGAAGGGGCGTAGGCGTGGGGAGGGGGGCCGCTCATTCCTGATAACAGTCCAGGGGGGCCTGTGTGTCCTGGGGAGGCAGCGGGGAAGGTGGTGCCGGCGACCTCAGGATGCCCTCCGGTGCTGGGGAGAAGGCACAGGAAGGCTTCCTGGAACGATGACATCTGTGAGGAGGACCCTGCTCAGACTGAGGACACGGAGTGGGGAGGGGTTTCTAGGGCTACGTCCCATGGGCAAGCTGGCCGGCCTGTTCGGAAGTTCGAGGCAGCTGGGCCTTGGTTCCGTTGGCCTGGAGGAGCCTCTGTCATTGGAGAGGGGGGTCAGCCCGAGCCGGGCTTTGGGGAGACTGATGGGGTATCTGCCGGGGAGGGGCAGGCCAGGCCCTCAGTTCTGGACATGGAGGTGGAGTGGGGACCAAAGGCAGGATCGGCAGGTGGCTGAGGCCAGTCTCTAACGCAGCGGAGAGCTTTCTCACTACGACTTTGGTTGGGAGCAAACAGCACACACCCAGTCTCTCAGTCCTTCGCAGCGTACAAAGGAGGGGGTCACGATTGTTCAAAAAGTGTTTGCTAACCTGCCAACTGGGTTTTGTTTTTTTGTTTGTTTGTTTGTTTTTTAATATATTTTATTGATTTTTTACAGAGAGGAAGGGAGAGGGATAGAGTGTTAGAAACATCGATGAGAGAGAGACATCGATCAGCCGCCTCCTGCACACCCCACACTGGAGATGTGCCCACAAGCAAGGCACATGCCCTTGACCGGAATCGAACCCAGGACCTTGCAGTCCGCAGGCCGACGCTCTATCCACTGAGCCAAACGGGTATCGGCCCAACTGGGGTTTTTAATGGTGGGGGGGGGGGGAGTTCCCTGGTTCCGGAGCATCTTCCTGTGGCCTCATCGTTACAAGTGAAACCCAGGCACCTCCACAGACTTCAGCTCTTCCAGCCCTCCCCTCCCCTCCCCGTTCTCCAGGAGCCGAGCTGGAGGGGGCAGAGGGTCTGCCCAGAAGCAGCCCCCCATCGGCACCCCTTGTGCTGCGTGTTGGGCAGGTGCCTTCCAGCCTCAGCTTTAGGAGGCTGTGATCCTGCTGTGACTCCCAGCGGGTCCTCCTCCTACCGGAGGCGCTCCGAGCCCACAGCGGTGGTCCTTAGCCTGCAGCTGCAGAGCCGCTGGCGGGGGTCAGGCTCCTTCGGGGGTTCAGCTGGTTAACAGAAGGAGCCCAGGAGAGCGCCGCCCTAATTCCGGAGTCGGCGCTGGAAGACACCCAGTCGGCGGCCGGGAAAAGCCGTGTTAGGGTGCTCTCTAAACACAGCGCCGCCTCTCCCTCCGATGTTCCGAGCAGGGTCGCAGCCGGCCTGGCTCCGGGATGGAAGGAGTGACCTGCGCCGAGGGCTGTGCCAGCAAATGTACGGACTTGCTTCACTGCCCTTGGTTTAACGGCTTTTGCCAGGGAACAGTGTGGCTGTGAATCCAGGCAGGGCGGTCGTGGAAGTCAGAGGCCACACTCCGCTGCAGGTCCCGGCTCTCCCCAGGGGACAGCCTCCTGCCGACCTGCCGGGACCGGCTCCCGCAGCCGAGTCTCGTGTTCTCGGGGCCCCGGGCAGGGGGCGCAGTCTGAGCAGTTCTCTGCCAGGTTTCCGTCTCCCCCCTGCCCTTCTGGGTTTGGGCCCTTGTTTGTTGCTTCCTGGAATTCTCCTTGGGAACAAACACCTTTAAAACGTTGTTTTAGATCTCGCCATCCTCTCCGGAAAGCAGGTGGTGGGTTCCTTTACCTCTTTATCTGGACCTCCTTGGAGGAGGCAGAGGGTAACTGAAGGATTCTTGAAAAGTTTTAGAGATTACCTCGATTCTAACCGATTCTACTTTAGCAGGTAGACTTAAGGCGTTGCATAGAGATCATTTAACTGTGCTTTCTCTTCATATCAATGTTTGAATGTGTATTTGGCATCAGAACAGTTAAAATATGTCTTACAGAAAGCATTAAGGGAATGTCTTCTACACGCTCGCTTTCTCACCTGCAAGGGGTGTCAGGTGCACAGTGGCACATGTGCCAGCACTGCATATGGGGGTGTGTCCATTTGGCTGGCAACAGTAGGTGGGCCCAAAAAGGCCTGTAAAATGCTTCAGAGAGATGCACATCCTATTAATAACCCTATATAATAAAGAGGTAATACGCAAATTGACCATTATTCCAACACACAAGATGACTGCCCCCATGTGGTCAAAGATGGCAGCCACAAGATGACCAGCAGGGGAGGGCAGTTGTGAGCGATCAGGCCAGCAGGGGAGTGCAGTTGGGAGGAACCAGGCCTGTAAGGGGGGGCAATAAGGGGTAACCAGGCAAGCAGGGGAGGACATTGGGGGAGGAGGGGCAGGCCAGCAGGGGAGGGTAGTTGGGAACAATCAGGTCAGCAGGGGAGCAGTTAGGTATCGGATCAGGCTGGCAGGGGAGTGGTTAGAGGGTGATCAGGCTGGCAGGCAGGCAGGCAGGTGAGCGGTTGGGATCCTGGATTATGAGAGGGATCCCAAATCGGAGAGTTTCGTGCACTGGGCCTCTGGTGTATTTATAATTGTTTATAATTATCGTGAGCAGCTTCCACACTGCCTCCCCATCCCATCTCCTCTGCTGCCCTCTTTGTAGTAGGTGGTGCTTGGGCCACAGAGGATGCCTTTTGAAACTTCAGAGGCGAAGAAGCAATCGGTGGGAGCATTCCCTCCCCAGCAGGGGCGGCCTCTATTGGGTACCTGCTGAGGGTGGGACTCCCAGGAGTGGCTGACTTCCCACAGCCCCACTCTTACTTGTATGGGAGGAGGAGGCGAGGCTTGCCTTAGCACAACTGTAACGCCAGTGGCATCCTTTCTCTCTGCTGGCCCCAGAACATGTTGTGAGAATGGAAGGTAACGAAACACTCTTTCTATACACTGACTTACAGGGGGTGTGTGTGTACAGGGTTATTTCTGAAGGACAAGGTCTGCCATGGCTCATAAGCGAACAGGTGCTAGTAGGTGGCAAGCTGCAGGCACCCTGGACTTGTGTGCTGGGGCCTCTGCACCTCATCTTCTAGCACATACCCCCACCCCGTTCAGGTGTCCAGACTTTTTTGAGTGGTTGTGGCAATGGTCCTATATAATAAAGCCCTACTATGCTCAGTGTCTGACTGTTCGACCAGTTGCTATGACATACACTGGCCACCAGGGGGCAGATGCTCCCAACAGTAGGCTAGCTGGCTGCTGAGGTCCAGCAGATCGGGACTGGGTGAGACAGGCTGGACATGCCCTGGAGCCCTCGGTGCACCGGTGGGGTCCCTCGGCCTGGCCGGTGCCCTCTCACAATCTGGGACCCCTTGGGGGATGTTGGAGACCCGGATTCAGCCTGACCCCCACAGCCCAGGCCGAGGGACCCCACTGGTGCACTGATTGTGCACCAGGCCTATAGTCTGTTATAATCACAAACATTTGGACTCGATCGAGCTTGGGTGTGCCCTTGTGATCCAGTATGGGGCCAGAAGAATTGCCTCCCTCTTCTTGCTTCTATGTCAGGTCCCCAGAGACCTGTCTGAGGAGTGTGGTGCCGGGCACCTGCCTCTGTGCTCAGAACGGCGGACAGACACGTTGCTGAGAACGAGCCTCTGATACTTGAAATGCTTCCAGCACCTCCCTCTTCGACACTTAGTTCTCTGCTTTCATTTCCCCGCAGTCCCTGAGAGGGAAGCGATGCAGTGTGTCTTACCTTAAAAAGGAAATTAATGGGGCGGGCCAGGTTGCAGGCTCCCTGTCTTAGCAGGGCCGTGCGGGAGGGAGACTGAAGAGCGGTTATGTTTGTGGCTGCCACATGCCTGCAGGTAACGGACCCGCTGTGGGCGGGAAGGAGGCCCAGGCAGGGTTTCTCCTGCGGCCGGTTGCCAGCTCCCACCTGCCCACCCCTGCTGGCGCCCACTCGGGCCCTGGATCGTGTCTCCGGGCTGCGTCCCTGAGCTAAAGCCGAGCTGGGCCCAGGCCGTCAGGCAGGTCTTACTGGAAGGGATTTCTGCCGAAAGCCACCTGTAAGGACTGCGCGGCGCAGTTGCTTCTGTTCCGTGTGCGTGAACTGGGTGGACTCGCAGGGGGCACAGGGGGAGCTGGTGGCTGAGGAGGAGCCCTCCCTCCTGCCAGTCCCAGGAGCGGCCTGTGATGGAGCGCTGGTGCCCGAGCCTCTGTCAACCCGACTCTCCTCTGGGTCTGTCTGTCTTTCTGTCCTCCTGCCCCGCTGCCTCCCCCACCCCCCAGATAGATAACTCGTCTTCTTCCCTCACTCCCTCTGCGTGGCACCCGCGCCCCTGTTTTCATTGGTGGGAGATCTGGGTGCTGCCTGGCTCCCCCCTGGCAGGGACTGCCACCTAGATCCAGAGCCAGTCTCTTCCTGCCGTGGCTCTGTGCGTGGCCTGTCACTCAAATCCAGAGGACCCTCCCCCCTCATCACCACCAAGAGGAAAGGCGAAAGAGCTGGGGGGAGGAAAGAGAGAATCTGGTAAACATCGCCATGGACGAGAGCGCCCCTCTTGGCCGGAGCGCCAGCCCAGTGCTGGCGATCGGGGACTTCACCCCTTCTTCCCCTCTCCGCCCGGCACTTAACCCGTTCAGTCCCTCCGGGTCAGTCCCTGGGGCTGCGCAGTTAGAGTTTGAGAGGTGAGGGTGCTGACGTTGAGGCCTTGTTGTGCGACGAGGGAACAAAGTGGTCGTTACAGGCCATCATGTCGCCAGCGTGCGTGCCTGTCTCCCGGCAGCGCAAGCAGGAGCTCGTTGGCGAGCTGCCTTTGTGGGCGCTTTGATCAATGGCTGCCGGTGCTAATGTCCCAGCGGGCTATTGATCTCGCGGCGGCTTTTGTTCCCCGGATTGCTGTGCCGGGGCCTCCGCACCACACACTCTGCATGTTCGATTAAAGTTCAGTTGACTCCGCTCCCGGCGTGGCCTTTTGTTTGTGCTCAAGACCCAGCCACCCGTGCGCTCACCAATATGCTGGCTAATCCTCCTGGATTTGCTCCATTCCAGTGTCTAATCCCTCGCAGACATCACAGCGCGCGAGGGGCCGCTCAGAAAACCTGGTCTGGACTGGCATTTCTGCATTTATTTTGGGATCAACCGTTTCTACATGAGAAGAATGTACTTGCTTTGCGTGCGCAGTTCAGCGAGTTTTGACAGCTGTATAAAGCCATGTAAATACCAGAGGTGATTTATAGAATATTCCCGTCACCCCAGAAGGTTTCCTGGGGTCCTTTTATAAGCACTTTTCCTGCTCTCCGGCCTCCAGGCAACCACTGACTTCCTTTAGTGATCACAGGTTTGCCTTTTTGAGGACGGAATTATAGAGCGTGTGCCCTTCTGCGTCTGGCCGCTGTCATTCACACGATGCTTTTCCGATTCGTCCATATTGTGTGTCTGGTTCGTTCCTCTTTACTGCCGAGTAGTGTTCCAGTGGGCGGGGTGTTCCCCAGTGTCATTCATTCTCGGTGGGGGGGGAGGGGGTCTGGGTTGTTTCTGTGAACCTTTGTGTACAATCCTGCATGAACACATGTTCTTCTTTCTCTTTGGTAAATAGCAGGAGCGGAATAATTGCGGGGTCATGCGGTAGTGTTTGTCTAGCTTTCTAAGAGTTGCCAAACGGCTTTACAGAGTGGTTTCACCATCTTACATTTCTAGGAGGTGACATCGCCCATCTTCCCTGATTCTGACATTTCTGCTCCGGCGTTTCTCATCAGCTAGCTTAGACTTGCGAGGGAGGGAGCGTGCTGCTGGCTTGGTCAGTTTGATCCCTGTCACTCCGATGATGGAATCCCTGCTGGTCACGTTCTTTTTAAGAAGCTGTGACTTAAAAGGTGACAAAAAGTGGATGTTTATTTCAGCATTGTTTTTTCCCAAGTCCTGGCTGGAGGAGGAGGGCCTGGCGCATCACTGGGGTTGGGAAGTGTGAGCTGAGCTTGTCCGAGCCTTCCTTCTGTTTGGTGTTATGCATTGGGCCAGTGCAGAGCCTCGCTAAAAATATATTATATATATATATATATTTTTTTTTTTTTTCACAGAGAGGAAGGGAGAAAGAGAAATTTAGAAATGAGAGAGAAACATCAATCAGCTGCTTCCTGCACACCCTCTACTGGAGATGTGCCAGCAACCAAGGTACATGCCCCTGACTGGAATCGAACCTAGGATCCCTCGATCCGAGGGCCGACGCTCTACCCACGGAGCCACACCGGTTTCAGCAGGGTGGCTGCTTTCTAACAGCCTTGAATCAGACTGAGGTTTGACAGAGACCCTGGTGGCACCCCTCCACCTGATTTTCTCTCCGTTTTTATTTCCTTCCATGTCCTGTGGCTCCCCCCCCCCTGACCCCAGGCCTCCACACCCACTGGCACTGAAAGGGGGCGCTGGAAGGAACCTCCCTGGGTCTTCTCGTTCTTCCTTCAACCCCGGGTCGGGCTCCGGTTGACCGCACCGGTCGCCCTTCGGCGCGGATGCGCAGGCCACCCTGCAGCTGCTTGGCAGAGTGACGGTCACCTGCCGTGGCTTCTGCGCTGGTTTTTCATGAGAAAACCTGAGTCAGATCAGTTTCCTGGTGGGACGCGTCTCTTACTCTCCTGGGGGATTTGTGGGTTTGTTCCCTGCCACCAGCCCGCGCCAGGCTGACGTGCCAGGTGGGGAAGGTGGGAGCCACGCCGTTCTGGTATCTGGGCCTCAGGGCTCAGGATGCTCCAGTCACCACAGGGACCGTTGGCTGCGTCTGTAGAATAGGTGAGAGACAGCTACCTTCTCCCCTCGTTGAGTCAGTTACCTTCTCCTGCAGCCAAAAAGGGCCTGGGGAGTGGCTGGCTCCTGTCTCCATTGCCTGGGGTCCGACTTCCTCCGCTAAATGGGGGCAGGCACGGGCATCTTGTTGAGTGGCGTTTGGAGAGAAGCACACCCCCACTCTGAGCGAGACGTGCTGTAGGCTTGTGCTGATCCTCTAGGCCCCTTGAGTGTGGCTCTTCCACAAAACACCACGGCCTGAGCAAGTCTATTTTGAAGAAGTGGCGTTAGAAGAAGTTTACGTTCAGAAAATTTGGCTCTCCAAAGAAGTACGGCGAGGTCCCAGGTTCAATTCCGATCAAGGGCATGTACCTTGGTTGCGGGCACATCCCCAGCAGAGGACGTGCAGGAGGCGGCTGATCCATGTTTCTCTCTCATCAATGTTTCTAACTCTCTATCCCTCTCCCTTCCTCTCTGTAAAAAAAGTCAAAATATATTTTTAAAAAATAAAGTGCTCAGAACAGGGTGGCATCTGGCATGTAGTAGGCATCCAGAAATCCGTGTCGAGTGAAGGGATCTTCTGAGGTCTGGAAGGTATGCTCTCGGGGCAGAGGTGACAGCCCCAGCTGCCCAGCCTTCGGGCAGCTCGGCCAAGTCTGGAGCAGGCCGCCCTCCGCTCCAGGAGCAACCGTTCTTGGTCCCGGTGTCCGGGAGAGAGAGAGCTGTTAGAGCCCCAGTTCCCCTCCCAGCGGAGGGGCCTCAGACCCTCCCTCACCGGCGGCCTCTGCTTGCAGGGGGAGCTGATCACCTTCTATTACTACTGGAAGAAGACGCCCGAGGCCGCCAGCTCCCGCGCCCACCGCAGGCACCGCAGGCAGGCGGTGTTCCGCAGGATCAAGACCCGCACTGCGTCCACACCCGTCAACACCCCGTCCAGACCCCCCTCCAGCGAATTCTGTAAGTGGGGGTTCGCACGCTAGGTCCCAGGGCTGGAGCTGATGACGGGGACCCGTGTGCGCACGTGCACGTGTGTGCCAGCGCACAGCCGGCCTGGGTGTCACTGATTGGATGGCCAGAGCCTTCCACAGGTCATTCATTCATTCCAGCTTTCCTAGTGAACGCACGTCGTTTAAGTTTTACAACAGTAAGTCCTGGCTTCGGCTGAGGGTTTGGTGACGCAGGAGGTGGTGGCACTCGGTCGCCGGTGCCCTGTTTGAGTGTCATTGCACTTGGGTGGTGGGAGCCGTAAGAGCAGATTCACATTTTGTCTTTCTCCTCCTGCCACACCAAGCTCTTCCTCTTGGTCCCGTGTGACTGTGCTATGCCAGGGAAGCCACCCCTACTCCCGGGTCCCTAAAGCTGCGCACGCAAACCAGCCGCTGCCCAGTCACCCAGGCTGGCTGGTGGCGGGGGGCACGGGGCCAGAGGCAGGTCCTGGGGGCTGCGTGGGACAGGCAGGCACCACGGGGCGCTGCGCCCTGTTCAGACTCACCAATGGTGGGTGCCCACCACCCAGGCTCCAGGTGCGACCCCAGCCCCCCGCAGTCTAGCAGGGCCGGCTCGTGGGTGCGTCCCTCCCACAGTACTCTGCTCTGAGACATCCAGAGGCCCCACCTCAGCCGCTGCACCCCTCAGCCTGGCGGCTCAGCGCCTGGGCAGGCGAGTGTGACGGTCCCCAACCCTCACCCTGTTGTGTGCCTGCCCTGCCCAGTGGACCTGAGCTCCGCCAGCGAGGACGACTTTGACAGTGAGGACAGCGAGCAGGAGCTGAAGGGGTACGCCTGCCGCCACTGCTTCAGCACCGGTGAGTGGGCTCTGGCCTTGGCTTCGGGCTGTGCGTGGGGGTCACCGCAGGAAGTTGAGGTTTTACCTTCCTTCACCCCCTCCCCATCCCCCATAAAGTCAATACAGAATGCTGATCAGTGGGCAGGACAGGCTTGGTCAAGGTGGGGCCCAGGGCAACTATTGTCGCTCCTCCTGGGTACCCCAACATAAAAGGGGCGGGGTTCCTGGGAGACAGCATGCGGCGCCCGCACCTGAGTGCCAGGTGTCAGCCCGAGCCCAGAACAGCGCGGCTCTCGTGGCACCCGGTTGGTTGAGCCCCCTGCTTGAGGACACGGGTTTTGAGGTGTGGCCCCCCTCTGCCCTCACGCAGCCTCCAAAGACTGGCACCACGGCGGCCGGGAGAACATTCTGCTCTGCACCGACTGCCGCATCCACTTCAAGAAGTACGGCGAGCTGCCGCCCATCGAGAAGCCGCTGGACCCCCCGCCCTTTATGTTCAAACCCGTCAAAGAGGAGGACGATGGGCTCAGCGGGAAGCATAGCATGAGGACGCGGCGGAGTCGAGGCTCGGTGAGTCCCGGGCCGCCCTCCAGCTTCTCCTGTGGGGGGCAGCGCCCCTCTTCGCCTCCCGCCCTCCTCCTTGGGGAGTTCGTGGGGCCATGGTCTCACGTCCCTCAACCTCCCTCTGGCCCGTGGGCCGGTCTCCTCCGGGGCATAGCTCTGCTGTTTGAAACTTGCTGGCTTTCTTCTTTCTTTTTGTTAAATATATTTTATTGATTTTTTACAGAGAGGAAGGGGGAGAGATAGAGAGAGAGAAACATGGATGAGAGAGAGAAACATCGATCAGCCGCCTCCTGCACGCCCCCTCCTGGGGACGTGCCTGCAACCAAGATACATGCCCTTGATTGGAATCGAACCTGGGACCTTTCAGTCCGCAGGCCGACGCTCTATCCACTGAGCCAAACCGGTTTCAGTTTTTTCTTTTTGTTCCAGTTTGGGGACATTTAGGTGCATGTTTCTACTCACAGGATAGCCTCGTCCTTCCACAAAGAGACCGTTTTCCAGGTGGGAAATGGAGCCGGGACCTTTGAGAGCGAGGGTTTCCCAGGTCCGGCCTTTTAGGCAAGTGGGTGGCACCGCCACCTGCCTCGGACCCCAGTGTCCCGCCTGCCGCTCGCTCACAGGAGCGGGGGGAGCGGCGCGGAGCCCCGGGGCCTGGCGGGAACGTGCGCCGAGCCCGGGGCTGAGGAGCTGAGCTGCGTACTCACAGCTCGTGGGCCTGGGCCCGCCCGGCCGGCCGCTGGAAGCAGCAGGTGCTTGTGGGGGGCAGTTCTGGGGGTCAGCACGTGGCGTGGTGACGGAGCTGCTCTGTGTATTGTCATCCGGAGCGCGTGGCGAGCGGGCTGTCCCCGCCGACCGAGGCCCCCCAGAAAGCCTGCTCACTGCCCGCGACCTCACTCGGGGGTCCCGGAGGCGGTGCCTTGGGTGGAAGCCGAGAGTTGCTTTTCCCCACGAACCCCCCCCCCCCCCCCCCCCCCCCCCCTCCCCCCCGCCCCTGTCCGGGGGGGGGGGCCAGGCCGGGTTGGCCGGGCTGGCATTGGGGAGGGAACCCGGGGGGGGGGTCTGTGCTTGATGCCCCGTGGGGCGCTGGGGTCCAGTCTCACCACCTCGGTTTGGGGGCAGATGTCTACACTGCGCAGCGGTCGGAAGAAGCAGCCAGCCAGCCCCGATGGTCGCGCCTCGCCCACCAACGAAGACATCCGCTCCAGCGGCCGCAACTCGCCCAGCGCTGCCAGCACCTCCAGCAACGACAGCAAAGCAGAGACCGTGAAGAAGCTGGCCAAGGTGCGACGTGGGGGTAACGAGGGGGTGGGGGCTGCTGGCCCGCCCCCTCACGGCAGCCTGATCGTTGGGGCTGGCGCGCAGCTCCTCCATGGAGCCTCTGGGGCTGCAGCCTGGGGCCTGGAGACGGGTGGGAGGAGGGGGAGCCGCTCAGCTCCTGGCACTAACTTTGGGGGCTCCCAGGGCCGCAGAGGCGGAGGATGCAGGGGTGATTGGAGAGGCTTCCTCCTCCCATCCAGATCTTGTTCCAGAGCTTTCTGCTTCTGGAGATGGGACTCGGACTGGGGGACGGGGTGTCGGTCGCCTGCCCCCGAGGCTGAGGGGACCCCTCTCGGCTGACCCCCATGCGCTGTCCTCCGCAGAAGGTGAAGGAGGGCGCCTCGTCACCGCTGAAGAGCACCAAGCGCCAGCGGGAGAAGGCGGCCTCGGACACGGAGGAGGCCGACAGGACCAGCTCCAAGAAGACGAAAACCCAGGTGCGTCTCCCTGCAGCCCCGGCCCCGGAGCCCCCCCAGTCCGGCCCCTGGGGCCGCGGCCGGCAAACTCATTCATCAGTCCCAGAGCCAAATGTCCACGGCACCGCGACGGACGTTTGTGTGGGAGCCACACTGTTTACACTTACACTTCTAGCGCCACTTCTTCAACACAGACTCGCCCAGGCCGGGGTGTTTGGAGGAAGAGCCACACTCAAGGGGCCAAAGAGCCGCCTGTGGCTCGAGAGCCGCACTTTGCCGCCACGGCTCTAGCGGGCAGCAGTGCCCTCTCTCCCAGGGAGGGGGGGTCGGGCAGGGCCGCTGGTCCCGGAGGCCCAGCGCGCTGCCTCTGGGCACGGGCCAGGCGCTGGCCACCGGGCAGCCCCGAGCGCCTCCTGCCTGTCCCCTAGGAGATCAGCCGGCCCAACTCGCCGTCCGAAGGCGAGGGCGAGAGCTCGGACAGCCGCAGCGTCAACGATGAGGGCAGCAGCGACCCCAAAGACATCGACCAGGACAACCGCAGCACGTCGCCCAGCATCCCCAGCCCCCAGGACAATGAGAGCGACTCGGACTCCTCTGCGCAGCAGCAGACGCTGCAGGCCCAGCCGCCGGCCTTGCAGGCTCCCGGCGGGGCGGCCCCCGCGCCCTCCGCCGCCCCCCCGGGCGCGCCCCCGCTTCCCGCCCCGGGGCCCGCGCCCGCCACCGGCCCGCCCCAGGGCTCCCCCTCGGCCCCGCAGCCCTCCAGCCAGGCCCCGCCGGCCTCCGCTGCCCACGCCCATGTCCAGCAGGCGCCCGCTCTGCACCCCCAGCGCCTGCCCTCCCCGCACCCCCCGCTGCAGCCTCTGACCGGGCCGGCCGGCCAGACCCCCGCCCCGCCGCACCCCCAGCCGCCCCTGCACAGCCAGGGCCCGCCCGGCGCCCACAGCCTGCAGGCCGGGCCCCTGCTGCAGCACCCCGGCCCCCCTCAGCCCTTCGGCCTCCCCCCGCAGGCCGCGCAGGCGGCCGCTCACGCTCACACCGCCCTGCAGCCCCCCGCCTCTCAGTCAGTCTTGCAGCCCCAGCAGCCCCCCAGGGAGCAGCCCCTGCCGCCCGCCCCCCTGGCCATGCCTCACATCAAGCCGCCCCCCACGACGCCCATCCCCCAGCTGCCAGCCCCGCAGGCCCACAAGCACCCACCGCACCTCTCGGGGCCCTCGCCCTTCTCCATGAACGCCAACCTGCCGCCCCCGCCCGCCCTCAAGCCCCTGAGCTCGCTGTCCACGCACCACCCGCCCTCGGCGCACCCCCCGCCGCTGCAGCTCATGCCGCAGAGCCAGCCGCTGCCCTCCTCGCCCGCCCAGCCGCCCGTGCTCACCCAGAGCCAGAGCCTGCCGCCCGCCGCCGCCCTCCACCCGGCGCCCCCCCAGCCCTCGTTCGCTCAGCACCCCTTTGTCCCCGGGGGCCCCCCTCCTATCACCCCTCCGTCCTGTCCCTCCACTTCGGCTCCGCTCCCGGGACCCGGCCCGGCGGCCCCGCCGCCCTGCTCCGCGGCCGTTTCCTCGGGGGGCAGCACGCCCGTGGGGGCCGCCTGCCCGCTGCCCCCCGTGCAGATCAAGGAAGAGGCCCTGGATGAGGCCGAGGAGCCCGAGAGCCCCCCGCCGCCGCCCAGGAGCCCGTCCCCTGAGCCCACCGTGGTGGACACCCCCAGCCACGCCAGCCAGTCGGCCAGGTATTGTCTCGGGGGGCCGGGCATCCGGGGCGGGCTCGGCGGGGCAGGGCCCCAATGGCAGACGTGCCTTTCCAGGTTCTACAAGCACCTGGACCGCGGCTACAATTCATGTGCGCGGGCCGACCTGTACTTCATGCCGCTGGCGGGGTCCAAGCTGGCCAAGAAGAGGGAGGAGGCCGTCGAGAAGGCCAAGCGCGAGGCCGAGCAGAAGGCCCGGGAGGAGCGCGAGCGCGAGAAGGAGAAGGAGAAGGAGCGCGAGCGGGAGCGGGAGCGCGAGCGGGAGGCTGAGCGCGCGGCCGTGAGTGCTCCTTCCCGGCTCCTTCCCGGCTCCTTCCCGCCGGCGGGTGGCAGGTGGTGTGTGTGCAGCGGGGCCGGCCCTGCCAGCCGGGGACACGGCCACCTGCTCTGTGCGAGGCTGTTTGCTCCACTGGCAGCGGGAGGGTCCAGAGCTGTGGGAGCCCATCCTAGGCTTCTCAGAGATTGCTGCTCATCCCTGAGCCAGCCCAGGGCCCCCCGCCCCCAGAGCCACCAAGCACCTCCCCCTTTCCCTAAACCCCGCCTCCTTCCCCTAAACTCCTCCCCCAGAGCTCACCATGCACCTCCTCCTTCCCTAAACCCCTCCCCCAGAGCTCACCAAACACCTCCTCCTTCCCTAAACCCCGCCTCCTTCCCTAACCCCTCCCCCAGAGCTCACCAAGCACCTCCCCTTCCC
>JAAGEH010000227.1:2718518-2735063 GCA_011751065.1 Lasiurus cinereus
CTGGCAGGTTCAGACTGGTTGACCAGCAGCCCGTAGCCTTGTCTCCTGTAACTGCAGAGAAACTGAAAGGGGGAGAGCCAGGCATTAGGGGCCTTAACCTGCCCCATCTTGCCCTGTCCTGGGCACTCCATGGGCAGGCCACCCAGCGCCTCCCTTGGGAGGGGACCCTCCCGTGCAGTGCCTGCCCCCCAGGTCCAGGAGCCACTCAGGACACAGGAAGCTGCAGACAGAGACCGGCACCGGGGTCTGGGCCAGTCCTTGTCCCAGGCCGGCCTGAGGCCGCTCGGTGTGGGGGGAGGGACCCAGGGGACTGGCCCGTGCGGGATGGCACAGGGCAGAGCCGCCTCCCCAGGAACACTGGGCAGCTGGTCCCCCCACCCCCTCTCCGCAGCAGAAGGCGTCCAGCTCAGCACACGAAGGCCGCCTCAGCGACCCCCAGCTCGGCGGGCCCAGCCACCTGCGGCCGTCCTTCGAGCCGCCGCCCACCACCATTGCCGCCGTGCCGCCCTACATCGGGCCCGACACCCCGGCCCTGCGGACTCTGAGCGAGTATGCCCGGCCGCACGTCATGTCGCCCACCAACCGCAACCACCCCTTCTACATGCCCCTCAACCCCACCGACCCGCTGCTGGCCTACCACATGCCCGGCCTCTACAACGTGGACCCCACCATCCGCGAGCGGGAGCTGCGGGAGCGGGAGATCCGCGAGCGGGAGATCCGGGAGCGGGAGCTGCGGGAGCGGATGAAGCCGGGCTTCGAGGTGAAGCCCCCCGAGCTGGACCCCCTGCACCCAGCCACCAACCCCATGGAGCACTTCGCCCGGCACAGCGCCCTCACCATCCCCCCCACCGCGGGCCCCCACCCGTTCGCTTCATTCCACCCGGGCCTGAACCCCCTGGAGCGGGAGAGACTGGCCCTGGCGGGCCCCCAGCTGCGGCCCGAGATGAGCTACCCCGACAGACTGGCGGCCGAGCGCATTCACGCCGAGCGGATGGCCTCGCTGACCAGCGACCCGCTGGCCCGGCTGCAGATGTTCAACGTGACTCCACACCACCACCAGCACTCACACATCCACTCGCACCTCCACCTCCACCAGCAGGACCCCCTCCACCAAGGTGGGTGCCGGGCCGCTGAGGGCCTGCGGGTTGGCCCTGGGGTGGGAGGCGCGGCCCAGAGACAGAGCCGCCGGACCGGAGCGGAGACGTCTTTCCTGAACGCGTCCCAGTCCGGGCAGATGTGGGACGTCCGGCAGGCGGCGCCCAGTGTGCTCGAGGCTTCGCGGCCGCTCCCCGGGCGCCTGGGTCTGCCCAACCCGCGGCTCCAGAGCTGCAGGTCCCCAGAAAGCCGCCCCCGGCACCCCTGCACCTCCGGGGTAACGCTGAGCTTCCTGCCCTGGGCCGGTGGGCCCGAGAGAAGCAGCCTGTGTCACCAGGCGGGCTCAGGGCGGGGCCTCGGGAGCCAGCTGGAGCCGCTGGGACCCCCGAGAGGCAGGCTGGAGGGTGTGGTGGAGTGAGACCCTAGAGAAGCATCTTCCTTCCCCCGTCGGGATGAGGCTGAGGCTGAGGCTCACCCACCAGGGCTGCCAGCCCGGCTCGCTCTGGACACGAGTGCCTGCCTGGCCAGCTCGGGGGGCAGGCTGGTGTGAGGAGACGGGCACAGCTGGAGCCCTGTGCCCTCCGGAGCTCTGCAGGCCAGGCAGATGGGAGAAGGGTGCTCTGACCCGCTCTGCAGGGGGCGGGGTGCCTGCTCCCGGGGACAAGGGCGGCGGGGGAGGGACTTCCTCATGGACTGGCCCCCGTGCCAGGGGGAGGCGGCTGATGGAGCAGGACCCTGGGAGGGCAGGCTGCACCTGCTTCCTCCCGGGTGCCCGCCCTGACAGGCGGCCTAGGGAAGCCAAGGAGCCGTCACCTTTGCCCCGTGGCCCTGACATCTGCAAGTGTCATGCCACCCAGTGTCCCCAGCAGACGGCCTGGCACTGTGGGATAGGCAGGCAGTCGGACATGCATGGGCCAGGTGTGTGCTGGGCACTGCTGAGGAGCCGGCGCAGGAGGTGCTGGACCAGCCTGGGCTATGAAGTGTCAGTGTCCTGGAGGACGGGAAGCAGGGAGAGGGGACAGGGCCATGGGGCGAAGCTGGCATTAGAAAAAGGCGGGCAAAGGGGGAGGCATTGGCAGGAGCATCTCTGCGCAGAAGGAGGGGGCAGCGATGAGCTGCAGAAGGGCGAGCCCACAGGCTGAGCCGCGACCCTGCCACAGCGGTCTGCCGCCGCCTTCGGGCTGTGGGTGCAGGCGGCCTGGGCGAGGCATGCCAGCCAGGGCGGTCGCCAGGTGGGCTGTGCTGGTCCCAGCCTCAGCAGAGCGGATTGGGGGACGTGCCTGTCGGGGTGCTCACCGTCCGCTCTGCACTTGCGTTTCACTCTGGAGCTCCCCTGCAGATGGGTGGGGGCCGGAAGACGGTCACTCTGGGTCAAGGTCACTGGCCTGGTGGTGAGGGGCCCTGGTTCAGCCAGGAGGCAGCCACCCGCGTCTGGACTTCTGCCCCTTCTTTCAGGCTCAGCAGGCCCCGTGCACCCGCTGGTGGACCCCCTGACGGCCGGCCCTCACCTGGCTCGCTTCCCCTACCCCCCTGGAACCCTCCCCAACCCTCTGCTTGGACAGCCCCCCCATGAGCACGAGATGCTTCGTCACCCGGTTTTCGGTAAGATGCACCTGGGGAGGGCGGGGTCCAGTGTTCCTTCCACGCATGTGCCTTCTTTGGGGTGGTGGTGCACGTGTGTAACAAGAGCCCAGATGGGAGCAGCGGGAGTGCAGGAGCACAGAGGCTCCGCTTTAAATCCAAAGAAGAAACACCAGGCTGAGGCCACTCGGCAGGGAGGGGGCAGGACTCGGCACCCTCCCGGGGTCTCCTGGTCCCTGCAGCTCGGCCTGGTCTTGTTTGTTCCGCTGGACTTCTGCTCAGGAGACTGTTGCGTTTGCAGGCACCCCCTATCCCCGCGACCTGCCCGGGGCCATCCCACCCCCCATGTCAGCGGCCCACCAGCTGCAGGCCATGCACGCCCAGTCGGCCGAGCTGCAGAGACTGGCCATGGAGCAGCAGTGGCTGCACGCACACCCCCACATGCATGGCAGTCACCTCCCAAGCCAGGAAGATTATTACAGGTGAGGGGGGGCCGAGGGGGACTGGGGCTCCCACCTACCCCCTGCGGGCCACTGCCCCAGCCTGCGGGCCGCGCTCCTGGCTGTGCCCAGGATCTCCTCCCCTGGCCACATGGGGCCCTGTTCCTGGCCCTCGAGGGGACCCCCACAGAGCCTTCTTGGGGGGCGGGCTAGATGCTTGGGAGCCCCTTTCCGGTGCTGAAGACGCTCTCCTCTGCTTCTCTTTGCAGTCGACTGAAGAAAGAAGGTGACAAGCAGTTATAATTATTTATTGATAACGCTGGCCGGAAGCCCCAGGTCTTGGGGGGATAAACAGGACTTTTTACATACAATAGGAGCTGCAAAAGCAAAGGAATATCTTCTAAAGATTCCTTTCTATATTTAAGAGCCCACGACTAAAAATGTATCCGCATAATAGTGTTCGTTTTTAGAGAGGACTCCTTGAGACTGGTTTGGGCCTCCCTGCATGACAGTCCCCCAGAAACTTAGCGAGTCCTGGACTGGACTGAACATCCAGAAAAACTACCCAGCAATCTTGGGGTTCGGCTTTCGTCTCCTTCCCTTCCTCGACTTCTCAGTAGGTGCTAGAACCCAGTCACCCCCTCACTGTGCGTGCAGACACACTCAGTCACGTGTGCCAAAACCCGCGGGGTTGCAGATCGAGGCGGCCTAGGAGTTGGGGACCCCAGAGCTATACTTTTCGAAGAGTCTTTTATTTTACTACGCTGTTGGGAAGCTCTCATTGGAGGAAGCTCTGCAGCCCGCTCTTCACGTCTGTAAATAATCGAGAGCAGCCTTTTCTTTCTCCCCAAACTGCTGTCCGATCTATTTTTTCCAGCCATGTCACTAATTGTGAATTCCTATCGGCTATTGACAGAATACAGAGTTGATTTTTTAATAAAAAGTTATATATAATTATCCCTTTAATTAAAGGGAACAGATGGGCGTTACTAATTACAAATGGGCAAAAGCTCGGGACGGGGCTGGTCGCAGCAGTGAGCGTCCAGGGTTTGGCAGGGACGACGTTACACACGGTTTTTGTTTCGCTGCTTTGGTTTTCCTCTTCTGTCTGGTCCTGGCTGTGCGCAGACACCTGCTGGTGGCTCTCCTGTCGTGGCACAGGAGCGCAGGTTCCGTGTCTGCCGGAGAGAAAGCACATGTGTGTGTGTGTGCGGCTGCAGGTCTCCTGACAGGTTTCTGGGCGCGCGTGTTTGTTCTGTCCGAACTGCCCTCCTCGCTCTGACAATGGCTAGACCTTCTCGAAAGTGAGGCCCTACCAGTGACGCGGTGCGTGTGCTGGCCGGAGGGATCCGTGAGCAGTCTGCCCTTTCGTGTGTCCTCACGCGCGTGGCCCGGGGCTGCCGACCGGGTGGGGGAGACCCGGGTTGGCACGGCTGTGAGTGGCGGCCTGTGTGTCTACCGGGAGCACGGTGACCGTGTCAGATGGGGACTCCGTGTGAGTCCCACCTTCATCCCAAAGTGGGCGCTGGAGTGGCAGCCGCACACGTCAGGGAAGACGCGGGGTGCCGCCTGGGGCTCCGGCCGAGCTGCAGAGGCCCCTCGGCTCTGCGTGGCCAGGCCCGGCTGGCTGCCCGTTCCTGCCAGCAGTGTGGCCACCCTCCTCTTCCTCAGACTCCGAGGCTGTTTCTGCGTTGTGTGTGGCCACATCCAGGAACTGTCAGGCGAGAGCGTGTCTGTGGGATGGGGGGGGAGAGACGTCCCGGGCCTGAGCCACGTGGGCAGGAAGGGAGGCCGGCACCGGCCCGCAGAAACCAGGTGTCCGGCGCCCGAGTCACACCCGCACTGGCCTCTCCCACCCAGGGAACCCCGCGCTGTCGCTGGGACAGACCGAGGACTGGCTTATTTGTTGGAAATGTTGGTAGTTTTTCTTTCGTTTTCTTTCATTCCATTTCTGCCTTAAATTTAGCTCCTGGAGGGGAGACAAGCTCAAAGGAACTCTGTCATCGTGCTTGTGGCCGCGTCGGCAGCGGCCTGTGTTCCCCGGGGCCCCCAGCCCCCCGCATCTGCCCCACCTCCCCCGCCCCTTGTTTTGCGTCCGGTAGGACACAGGCCCGGCCATTCCGTCAGGCCCCTCTCCTCCCGGCATCCGTTTTCCAAAGAGGGAGTCTCGTGCTTTGAGTTGTGTTGAGAGCCGTGGAAGGCAGGTCAGCCGGGCTGGGTCCCCGTCCGGGGAGCAGGGGGGTTCTGCAGGCCGAGGCCCTCGCCGGCCAGCTGAGGGGCCGGCCTTCGCGGGGTCCCCGGAGCCGGCCCCGGGTTTGCGTTTGGATTCCCGGCTTTCGTTGGGAGTTGGTTTGCTTTCCGTGTTCTGTATGTATCTCGTTCAATGTTGTCAAGGTGGCGCTTCGGGTGTCACTCCGGCGGCCGCAGGGCCAGGCGTGTCCGCGCCCGTGTCTGTATCCGAAGCTCAATGTACATACGAGTAGTTTGCCGTGAGATAACAGTGTGAGCAGCGTAGACACCAGAGATCGCGACTTCTGTGCTCTCTCCATTCGAGTATTTTGTAACTTTTGGAAATATTTGTGACATAAATAAAACCAAGCTACACTACAACAGCCCGTGTCGACCAGTGGCGAGCCCGTGGCCCGTGTCTCATTCCTGGGGCGGGCGGGCGGTGGCTGGGGGTCCTACCGGGTCCCGCTGGGTGGAGAGGGACAGAGGGGGCCTCCGGTGCCCTCAGCGGTGGCCGGCGCACTGCTCACCTTTCACAGCGGCTTCTGGAAAGATCCACGTCTGCTCTGTCTGTGAGGAAGGTGAGTACGCTTGTTCTCGGGAGATGCTCCGACCTGCAGATACCCGACATGCACGAGGCTCCCACCTGCAGAATGGCCCAGGGGGGGTGGCATTGGGACCAAGACGCCCTCTCCCAGGTCCGCCTCCCCCGCCATCACCCCCACCGCTGATGGGTGGGTCCCCGCCCCCAGGTTCCTCCTGCCCTGCCCCTTCCTGCCTCCCCTGAGCTGCCCTGCAGACTGAGGGCAGCCCACTGTGGGCTCGCACTCTGGGTCATGGGGGCGAAGGGGGCCGGGGCGGGAACGTGGGCGCAGAGCCCAGTGCCGTCTGCTGGGGAGCCAGGTCTCATGGCGAACGTGTGAGAGACGCAGCTTTGAGAGGAAACCAGCCTGTCTGGACGGGTCTGAGTTTCACTGGAGAAAGGCCTGCTTGGCACATGGTCTTAGTTTCCCAGGCCGTGCCCACTACCCGCTGCGCTCCCGCTCTGCCCTGGTGGTGCCGCCAGCAGCTCGGGCAGGGCCTGCTGGACCCTGTGGCCTCTGCTGAGCCCCTCAGGTGTGGGCACCCACGTGGGGAATTGGGGGAGAAGAGAACTGAAGGCCTCCTCCCCTCCCCGAGCTCTGAGGTCAGTCCCAGGTCCTCACCAGCACTTCCCCTCTTGGCCACCAGGTGGCAGTCTGGTCCAGACACCATCTGGGGCTGGCAGCCCCAATCCCCTTCCCCCAGATGCTCCAGGAGGAGGTGAGGGTGTGGCGTGGGGCGGGCAGGACCAGGGGTGGTGTAATGACCACGGACAGGGGGTCTCTGATTCGCGCTGCATCCTGGCACCTGGCCTGGTGGTGGTGCCCACACAGGGGAGCTGCGCAGTGAATGTCAGGAGTGGAAGGGCATCTGCAGTTGGGGATTTCCACGCATGACAGCCTCAGTGCCCAACACACACACATACACACACACACACACACACACACACACACACACACGGAGAAGCCCCACACCGCTGCCCCGCGGGCCCTGTGTGCCCCCAACTCAGGACACCTCATCTCCGAGCCTGCCAGGAGGGAGGTACTCACAGCCAGGACGAGGCCACCCCGTGCACCGTGTGGACCGCAGACGCTAGTGAGCTCTGTCCGTTCCGGCATATTCCAGGGACGCACCTCCATTCCCGCAGCCGGTAGCCCGCTGTGAGGGGGGTGTCAGATGCCACCACTGTCCCTGTGGCCCGCAGCGTGGCCCAGGGTTCGCCACCGCCAGGAAGGTGGCAGCTGTGGCTTTGCCTCTGTTCCCTCCACCGACGCCGTGTCGTCCTGGGTGCTGGGCCGGCCGCGGAGCGCAACTGACGTGCAGGTTTGCCGAGGGCCAGCCACGTGGTTCGGCATCCGTGGCCACCGTGGGTTTTGTGGTTTAGCAGCCAGGACGCAGGCCGAGCCGCTGTCCCTCCCTGAGCCCCGAGCAGGCGGTCAGGCCCCTGACACTGCTGTTGTCGGGAGTCAGATTCCCCGACGCGGGGCGCAGGTCTGCCAAGTGGGTGGGGCAGGGAGGGGCACGGGGGTGCAGACAGTGCTCAGCTCGCAGGGCGGGCCTCAGACCTAAGGAACCACCAGCATCGCTGACGTCCCCCCATCATTGCAGCTCAATTTCAAATCAGAGAGGGAGGGAGGGAGATGCTCTGAGGGGAATGAGGCGGGCGTGGCTCTCAGCCAGCCTGGGCCTCGAGGTGGCTGCCTCTGCGGTCAGCGGGGAACAGACCTGGGGTCACGAGGCCGGACGCTCTGCCAGTCACCGCCCCAAACAGCAACCAGCGCCCGGCTCAGCAGCAGCTCAGCAAAAGGCCGACGAACCCCTTGCCCAGGGACTTTGTTGGTTTGGGAAGTTCCAGGAAGAGGCCCGGGGTGTGGCCAGCCAAGGGGGCGCGCAGGGACCCCTCATCTCATACCTGACCTTCCTACAGCAAAACAGCCCTGCCCGGGAGCCCACCCTCAACACTCGCCTTTTCTTTTAATGGTTGAAAGTACGACATAGGTCCCCTTTCCTCCATTCACAGTTTCTAGAGAAACGCAAAGCTCTCCCAAGTGATAGAAACGTGGGGATGAGTCCGGAGTCCCGGGAGAGCAGGGACTGCCAGGGGCAGGAGGAGCTGTGTGACTGGGACGTCCCTGAATCTCTGTGCCACCCACACGGGGAGCAGGAATGAGAGCTGCTCTGCTTGGTTCATGGTTCCTAACCTGAAGGTAAAAGGACATGATGTGAAGGCACAGAGCAAAGACTCACAGATGCCAGCCAGGCGGGCTTCGTGGAGGAGGTGGCATTTTAGATGAACATGGCTGAATCAGAAAAGATGGCCAGAGAAGAATGGGGAGGACCTCGCCTGTGGGAAGAGCATGCGCACAGCAGGCATGGACTGTGGCTGCCTCAGACTGGGAGCGGAGGCTGAAGCCGTGCCGGGGGTGGCAGGCACAGGAGGATGGCCAGGGTCCAGGCTGGGCCTGAGGACCTTAGACTGGGCTCCTCGGTACTGGGAGTCGCAGTGGGTGTGGAAAGGGATGGGTCAGACCTGCAGGGTGGAAGGTGGGCCGTGAAGGTTGATAGACTGCAGACAGGGGTGGGTGGGCAGAGGTTCAGGACCAGGCCAAGGGGCACAGAGGTACAACCGGAGCCTCAGGAACCCTCCGCTCCGGGGGCAGCAGGCAATGGCACTAAGGAAGCCCAGGGTCAAGTCCAAGGGCAGGCATCTGCTCCTCCTCCTCGAGGTTCCCGCCTGGTGGAGCTTTGCACATCCTGAGAGTTTTGCTGCTTGTGACCCTTGAACACGCCAAGCAAGTCCCCCCTCAGGTCTCGGCCCTCCTGCTCCTCACCAGGCACTGTTCACACGGCCTCACCAGAGGCCCCTCCATTCTCCGGGCGTAGCTCCCTCTCCAACCATCACCGGTCTCCCCTGCCCTGTCTCTCACAGCACCCACTGCCGTCCTCAGCACGGACCCCGGGGTGTTCTGTCTCCTCACGTCAGCGGAATGAGGGCGGACACTTGATGCTCACAGCTCGATCTCCAGCACTTACCACTCTGCCTGCCACACCCAGGGGACTGAGGGATGGGTGGGTGGGAGGATGGGAGGGTGGAGGGTAGATGGGAAGATGGCTGGATGGAGGACAGATGGGAAGATGGCTGGATGGATATGAGAATCAATGAATGAGACCTTCGGACCCCAAAGCGTGTATGCTCTAACTCTACTCGGGGACGCAGTGTACAGTCAGGCCAGGCTCTGTCCGCCTCGGCACTGTTGACATTGGAGATGAGTGGGGTTTCACTCTTTGATGTGGGGGCCGTACTGTGCGTTGCAGGATATTTACAGCAACTCTGGACAGGAGCGGCCATCTCAGTTGTGACAACCAAAAATATCTCCAAATTTGCCAAAAGTCTTCTGGGGTGGGGTGGGGTGAGGAGCCCAAATCCCGGCCAGCTGATAACCATTGAGTTACACCTTAACCTTCAATAAATGATTCTTATTGCAAGAAAATATGAACAACTATATGCCAACCAATTTGACAACCTGGGCGAAATGGACAAATTTCTAGAAACATATGATCTTCGAAAACTCAATCGGGAAGAATCGGAAAATCTGAATAGGCCAATACCAACTAATGAAATTGAAGCAATAATCAAAATGCTCCCAGCAAAAAAAAAGTCCCGGACTAGATGGCTTAGCAGGAGAGTTGTACCTAACATTCAAAGAATACCTGTCCTCCCAAACCAGTAGAAAAAAATAAGAATTCCAAGCTTTTTTTTTTTTATCTAATTCCAAAATCAGATAAAGACACTACAAAGAAAGAAAATTACAGGCCAAAATACTTAACCTTAGCGATCTTGATGAACTTAGATGCAAAATACTCAACAAGATATCCGCAAACTGGGCCCGGCAATATATTTTTTAAAAGAGCATACACTATGACCAACAGGGATTTATTCTGGGTGTGCAAGACTGATACAATATTCACAAATCAAACATGGTACATCACTTAAGCAAAATGAAGGCTAAAAAGCACATGGTCACAGCAACAGACACAGTAAAAGCATTGATAAAACCCAGCATCCATTTATGATAAAGACGATCAGCAAAGTGGCAATAGAGGGATCATACCTCACCATGATAAAAAGCCATATATGACAAACCTATACCCAACATCATACTCGATGGGCAAAAACTAAAAGCATTTCCCTTATGATCAGGAACAGACAGGGATATCCACTTTCATCATTCTTACTCAGCATAGCACTGGAAGTCCGAGCCACAGCAATCTGACCAGAAGAAAAGCAAAGGCATTCAAACTGGGAAGGAGGAAGTAAAACTCATTATTAGCAGATGACAGATTGTCCATAGAAAACACTAAATACCACCAAAAAAACTGCTAGATTTAATGAATGGATTTGGCAAAATAGGTACAAAATTAATACCCAGAAAACAATGGCACTTTTATGTACCAATGGCGTTTTTCTCAAAGAGAAACTAACTTAAAAACCCCACTTACCATTGCAACAACAACAAAATAATAATATACTTAGGAATAAACTTAACCCAGGAGGCAAAAGACCTTTACTCAGAAAACTAGAACATTGAAAAAAAAGAAATAGAGGAACAAATAGAAGCATATACCATGTTCATGGATTTGCAGGATGAACATCATTGAAATGTCCCTGCTACCCAATCTACAGATTCGATGCAATCCTTATTAAAATACTAATGGCATATTTCACAGATCTAAAACAAATACTCCAAATAACCTTAGCGATCTTGAGAAAGAACAAAGTTATAGAGATCACAATACTGGATATCAAACTATACTGCAAAGCCACGGTCATCAAAGCAGCCTGGTATTGGCACAAGAACAGGCATAGAGACCAAATGGATCATGATAGAGACCCCAGAAATGGACCCACACCATTATGGTCAATATTTGATGATGGAGGCAGAGCCTACAGTGGAGTAAAGATCACTTCAATAAATGGTGTTGGGAAGAAAGAAAGAAAGAAAGAAAGAAAGAAAGAAAGAAAGAAAGAAAGAAAGAAAGAAAGAAAGAAAGAAAGAAAGAAAAGAGAGAGAGAGAGAGAGAGAGAGGGAGGGAGGGAGGAAGGAAGGAAGGAAAACTAGACCACCAACCTACACCAAATACAAGAATAATCTCAACATGGGTAAGACTTAAATGTAAGCTGTGAAACCATAGAAATCCTAGAAGGGCCAAGACCGGTTTGGCTCAGTGGATAGAGCGTCCACTTGCGGACTGAGGGGTCTCGGGTTCGATTCCGGTCAAGGGCATGTATCTTGCTTGCGGGCACATCTCCGCTGTGGGGCATGCAGGAGGCGGCTGATGGATGTCTCTCTCTCATTGATGTTTCTGACTTTCTATCCCTCTCCCTTCCTCTCTGTAAAAAATCAATAAAATATATTTAAAAAGAAATCCTAGAAGGGAACATAAGTAGTAAAATCTCAGACATCTCACAGAGCAGTATTTTTGGCAATTCATCTCCTAGGGCAGGAGAAACTAAAGAAAAAATAAACATGAGACTACATCAAACTAAAAAGTTTCTGCGCAGCAGAAAAAACCACCCACAAAACGAAAAGTGCACCCCCTGTATGGGAGAACATATTCACCAGTGATACATCTGATAAGGGCTTAATTTCCAAAATACATAAAGAACTCATACTTCATCACCAGGAAGACAATCCAATTTTTAAAAATGGCCAAAGGACATGAATAAGCATTTCTCTAAAGAGGACGTGTATATGGCCAATAGACACGGGAGAAAATGCTCACTGCACTGATCCCCGGAGAGACGCAAGTTAAACCTACAATGACGTATCACGTCACACCTGCCAGGGTCCCGTCAATAAATCAAGCGCTGGCGAGGATGTGGAGAAAGGGGAACCCTCATGCACTGCTGGTGGGAATGCAGACGGTGCAGCCCCTGTGGAGAACAGCATGGAGTTTCCTCCAGAAATTAAAAACGGAACTTCCTTTTGACCCAGCGATCCCACTTCTGGGCACATATTCTAAGAAACTACAAACTCTGATCAGAAAGAATACAGGCACCCCTATGTTCACAGCAGCCAGAGGCCTGGTGCATGGACTCAGCATGGCCTGCAGGGATCAGGCTGGCATCAGCAGTCCAATGCCACCGGCCGCTCCTGCCTGCTGCGGGCTCGCGCCTGGTCCAATCAGGAGAGGCTCGTGATGCCACAGCGGTGCCACCAGCCGTGCGCCCTGGTCCGGCACCCGTCCTGAGGGGGGTGGAGGCCGGAACGTGACCAGCCCCACGGTGAGCAATGGGACGCCCTCGCCACCCAGGATCCGGATCTAGGTTCGTCCCTCTGACAGTTGTGCTGGTTCTCGGGAGCCACCTGGCAGCCATTTATACGGTTTCTTCCTCGGGAGCATTCGGGAGGGGAAGCAGCCAGTGCCTGAGGCCAACATCGCGGGGCAGGTGGCTGCTGGGCAAGTGCTGGTGGCGCTGGTCAGTTGGTCCTGGCCCATCCTCTGGATCGGACTGCAGGACCACTGAGGGAGGGAGTGGCTGCGCTGGGCTGGGGGGCCAGGATGGGGGGCCAGCTGAGCGACACTCCCCCTGTGGGAGCGCACTGACCACAGGGGGCAGCTCCTGCATCGAGCGTCTGCCCCTGCTGGTCAGTGCATGTCATAGCGAACAGCTGACTGGTCGTTCGGTCACTTGGGCTTTTATATATAGAGACTAGAGGCCCGGTGCATGAAAATTCATGCACTGGAGGGGGGTCCCTCAGCCCAGCCTGCCCCCTCTCACAGTCCAGGAGCCCTCAGAGGCGGGAGGTGACCCAGCGATCAGGGGAAGGCGATGCCCCATCACATCTCTGCTGCTGCCACTGCCGGCAGCGCAAGCCTCAGCCGGCCCTGGTTACCTGAGCCTCAGATGGCCCTGCGCGGCTAGGCAGCCACCATCCAAGGCTTGTCTGTGCCTCGGGCTGGCACTAGGCAGCTGGGGGGCTGAGGGGACTGGGGGACTCCAGAGGCAGGCGCACAGAGTGGCCAGACCCTCCTGGGGGCAGGCCCAGCCGAGCCATGCACCTGCCCATCCTGGCAGGGCTGAGGGGACTGGGCACCGCCATCTTGTGGCTGTGGGCACCATCAGTCAATTAGCATAGTCCCTCCTTATTGGCTGTGGGCATTGTTATCTTTGCGAGTGTGTGACGGTCAATTAGCATATTCCCCTTTTCTTAGACAAGCTAGCTAAGATCTCGAAATGGCCTAAGTGCCCATCCATAGATGAGAGGATAAAAAAAGCATCTCTTACCGTTTGCACCAGCATGGAGGACCTGGAGATGATTGTGCTGAGGGAAGTCAGCGGTCAGAGAAAGACAAGTATCACATGATCTCACCCATACGTGGAATCTAATGAACAACATAAACTGATGAGCAAAATGGGTCCAGAGGCACGGATGCATGGAGCAGACGGACAGATCTCAGAGGGGTGGGGGGAGGGGGAACCAGATCAAAGAACTTACACACAGATATGTATGACCCCTGGGCACAGAGAGAGGGAAGACCTGGGGTGGGCAGAGGAGGCAAAGGTGGGAGAATGGGGGACACGTGTCATACTCTCAACAATAAAACAAGTTCTCACACCTGGTCCCCAAAGGCGCATGGGAAGTGGCCCCATCCCCCGGGGACCCCGCCCTGCTCCTGGAGAGCCACACGAGACACCGCAGGCTTGGCTGCTGCCGTTTATTGTTTGTCACATATTTACATTCCCGGGGGCCTGTCCGCCATCGCCCAGGCCCTGGGTGCCCGCTGGCTCCGGGCACGGGGCACGCTGGGGCGGGGGTCACACGTTCAGCAGGAGGGGCTGGTGCTCCTCGGCGGGGGCTCCGGGCGGGATCTCGTAGACGACGCACAGGGAGGAGTAGAGGCAGCCCAGGAAGGACACCAGGCTGGAGAAGTACATGACGCCGTTGGCGCTGCCCACCGCCGCCGTCAGCGGCCCCAGCACCAGCGAGACCAGGATCTGGGCCAGGAAGTACTGGCAGCTGAGCAGCGAGATGTCCACGCCCATGCCACGCCGCGTGCCGTCCGCACTGGACCCTGCAAACTGCCCGGGAGGCGCATCAGTGCCGGGCGGGACCCCGTCCTGCAGGCCCAGCAGCCTGCCCCACCACCCCACCCCCAGCGGCTCACACTTTCCAGCGCCAACGGGCACAGGGCGTTCAGCCGGGAGCTTCATAACGTGTGTGCTCAGGGATGACCAACGGGCGGAGGGCCGCCCCGCACAGGGAGGGGGGCGCTCTCCCCCAGAGGAAGCCGCCGGCCTGCCAGCCTGCGCGCCCGCCTGCCGGGCACCGTATCTGGACCAATTCTGCCGCTGCCATGCCGATCGCACTCCCTGCCACAGCCCCTGGCAGCGGACCTTTGGGCGGCTTTTTGAGGCCTCGTGCCTCCAGCTGGTCACATCACCTCCTTCCCCACCCCCTGCACCACGCAGGCATGTGGTAGGCACGGTGGAGGACCGTGTCTGTGAGCAGGGCTGCAGCGTGACGTGGCAGGAGCCAATGTGGCTCCCAGCACAAGCCACCCCACCCAGAGCCACCGATGCAGCAGCGATGCCACCCCTGCACACGTGTGCAACACCTGGGCGCCGCTCAGCCTGTCCCTGCGACCGGACATGCCCCGGCCTACAGCCCAGGGAGACTGCGTGGCCGGAAGGCTCTGCAGAGGACCCGCCTTCCCGCAGCTCTGACCCCGGCCAGCTGGGGCGCCTGAGCCGGGGTGTCCCCTCCTGGGGGGCAGGCAGCCCTTCACCCAGCCCCGCACAGCCACTCAGCCCCGTCAGGGTCCCGGCTGCAGGGACGCGGCCGGGGATGGAGGTGGGACAGTCCCGGGAAGCAGGTCCCCTGGGTGCTGCGGGCACGGGCCCCGCAGTGCTGGCGGGAGGTGCGGGTGCACGCCACCCACTCCTGGGGTCACAGCCCAGGCCGCCAAGGTCAGGGCGGAGGGGAGGCGGGAGGGGCTGTCTCACCACCACCGGTACCGAGAGCTTTGGCCCAGTGGATGGCCCTGCAGGGCAGGCTGGGCTCAGGCCGCCCCCTGAATCCATCGAGACCCCAAACCCTACAACCACCAGGCCTCCGGGCCGGACCTGGGGTGCGGGTGACAGAGGCCCCAAGCTTCGGGGGTGCGAGAAGCTCCATCCCCCAGGTGACCTTGACGCACGACTCTCACATCTCAGCGTTCCTGCCCCGACCCATGCTGGGAGCACCCCTCGGCCTCGAGGAGCGAAGCCCCCACTCGCGCTACCACGTGGGTGACCCTGACATCGCACCGAGGGAGGGGCCAGCCAGCCCTCCGTGTGACCCCTTTACCCGTGCCCGGAGCAGGGACAGGAAGCAGCGTGCTGGCTCCAGGGGACGGGTGGGGTGGCCAGTGGGTTGGGGTTCCTCTGGCTGCAGGATTGGTGAACCAGGGCGCGGGGCGGGGGGAGGGGGTGGTTATTAATGGTCGGGACATTTTCTACAGGAACAGTAGCGCCTGGACGCGAGGCTGGCGATGCAGGCGACGCCTCCTCGGTGACGCGGTCCCAGGGGCACCCAGACCCCCGTGGAGGGACGTGTTCCCACCGGCCGGCGCGGGCCGTCGGCCATTAAAGTCCTGCTGTTCGTTCAGTGAGGATTGGGGCACCGATTCCGGTTTTTAGAAACATGGGGTGCACACAGCATGGATCCTGACGGCCGGGTTTTTGTGCCCAAGGTGAGCGCCTTACCCAGCCTCCCCAGGCCTCCCCCGGCCCTGTGCCCACAGGTGACCCCGAAGCCTGCCGGGTCACAGATGGACCTCCCCTTCCAGCCCCCCAGCCCCCACCTGCCACACCCCCTGCCGGCCCCGCCTGATGCTTGAAGGAGACCCCGTATTCCCTCAGGCTGCATGGGGGCCGTTTCGGGGGGCAGGGGCGGGGCAGAGGCGGAGCCGCGGCACCACCTACCTCCTGGCTGTGGTAGTAGTCGCACAGCAGCGAGTAGGGCAGCGTGCACAGCGTGGAGAAGAGGATGCCGTAGGTCACGCACAGCGACAGGACCACATAGAGGTTGCGGGACAGGGTGGCCAGCCCGGTGCCCAGGCCGAAGGCCAGGTAGGCCCCGAAGTAGAGCGTGCGGATGCTGAGGCGCTCCTCCAGCTTCTCCAGCAGGGCTGCGGGCGACAGCGGGGTGAGGGCGCGGTCCCGGCCTCCCCCGGCCCTGAGGCTGGCAGGGAGCACGCGTGGCAGGTAGCCCGCCCCGACCAGGCGGCCCAGGGACCCCTGACAGCTCCATGGGACCAGAGGGTGGCAGGTCCTGGGTGACCCCCACAGGTGGGTGATGAAAGGGGACGGGGCGGGGATCGCCTGCCTGTCGTCATAAAGACCCACACCTGCCTTCATCCGTGTCCTCTGACCACCCACCCCACAGCCATCGGACCCAATCGATCAACCCAATCCATCAACCCAATCCATCCACCCAATCCATCCACCCAATCCATCCACCCAATCCATCAACCCAATCCATCAACCCAATCCATCACACCCAATCCATCAACCCAATCCATCAACCCAATCCATCAACCCAATCCATCAACCCAATCCATCAACCCAATC
>JAAGEH010000227.1:2745151-2757297 GCA_011751065.1 Lasiurus cinereus
CGCTCTCACCTGCTGGCTGAAGGTCACGTTCCGCCTCTTGCTGGGGTCGGGGGCCCCTCCTCCGGCCGCGTCCGGCAGCGCCAGGCTCTGGGGCCTCTTCAGGATGCCGGCCGACCGCGGCTTGGAGGTGTCCAGGGAGCCCACCCTCAGGACGCCCGCCTCACAGCCGGCCGTCTCCCGCCGCTCCATGGGGCCGCCGTCGGGGCCGAGGCCGCGGTCCGGGCGGTAGAAGGCGTCGGGGGCCCGGGGGAAGCTGACGCTGAGAGCGGGCCTCGGGGCGCCGGCCGGGGAGGCCGGGGGGCCGTCGTGGCCGCCGGTGAAGCAGTCGATGAGGACGCTGTCGAGGTGGGAGGCGGCGAAGGACGAGGCGAAGGCGCTGAGCCCACCCGGCGAGCCGTCCGCACTGAGGAAGCTGCCGTACTTGGGCGTGAGCGGGCTGAGCGGGGAGAGGGGGCTGCAGAAGCCGGGGTCCGGGCCGCCGGCGGGGGGTCCGGGGGCGGCGGCGGCCTCCTGGCCCTGGACGGGCGGCGAGGGGGGCAGCGGGAGGCTGGGGCTCTTCATGGGGGGCCTCCTCTCGCCCGGGGGCCGCAGCGGCCGCTCGGGGATGCTGAGCAGCGTGAGGGCCGTGGAGAGGCTCAGCACGACGGCCGTGAAGAGGAAGATGACCCGCAGCTGCCCGCCCAGCGCGCGCCCGAAGCCGGTGCGGTCCCAGTGGATGCCCCCGACCACGTACCCGAAGCCGCCGCCCAGACCTGGGAGGGGGGGAGAGCGGGAGGGGGAAGCCGGCTGTCACTCCGGGGGCTGAATCCCTCCAGGACCCGGTGCCCTCCTCCCAGCGACACCCCCAAAAGTGAGCATGGGAATGGGGTTCCCAGGGACCAGGCAGCACATGACTCCAGGAACAGCAAGAATCCACCCCATTGGACAGAATCCGGAACATCAGTGATGTCACGGCTGACACCTCACGTCGGAGACACGCATTTCCCACTGCGTCCATGCGTGTCCATGAGCGGAACCGGGCGAGGGGGGTAGAGGGGGGGCAGGAGGACCCGGCCGCGGCGGGGACTGACCTGCCAGGAGCGCGTGGATGTTCAGGCCGCGGTCCTGGTCGGCGGGGCCGCACACGTCCATCATGTAGGCGTGGCTGGGGTTGTCGGCCGAGTCGGCGCTGAAGTCCATGAGCACCACGCCGCACACGGTGAGCAGCAGCCCCCAGCGGTGGTCCCCCGGCGTGTCGGCCAGCACCGCGCCCAGGTCCCGGCCGTTGAGCAGCAGCGAGAGGCCCAGCAGCGCCCCTGAGGACAGAGGGACGAGTCACCGAGGAAGCGCCAACTGACCGTCACCCCGCGACGGGCGTCTGGACTCTCCGCGGCCCCAGGCTCCTGTCTGACCACCCCCCGCGCCGGCCTCGGACGCGCCCCGCAGACCACCGGTCCTTTTCTTTACTTGGATCGGTTTCCGAAGTCAGGGATGTGACGGAACCCGGGAAAGTAAATTCCTGGCTAACTAGCCATCCCCACAGCCCCGCCAGGCCCGGCCCGGCCCCCGCCAGTGAGGTCACGGGGCTAAATGCTTCCTTGACACCGGCTTTCTAAGAGGAGGCAGTGGGGCCTCGTTTCTCTTTTTCTTGTTTTGAATTTCAGTTCCCACACGACAGACCTATCGCCAGGACAAGAATGAAAGGGCGCCTCCGTCCAAACCTTGAGGTACATCGGTCACTCCAAGCACCCAAGAGTGGCTGCAGTAGGAATCCTGGAACAGAACGGGGGGGGGGGGTTCACTGTTGGGTCCCCACGGCACAGGGCACCCCCTTCCCCTCCCCCCGGACGCAGCTCTGCACGATCCCGACACCTCTGCGCTCGAACGTCCCTGGTGCTCAGACGTGGGGAGTCAGCAACAAATCACGGGAGACAAACCGGCCCTGGGGACCCCCCACCTTTCCTCCCAAGTCCCCGGTAAGTTATGAAGCAGCCGGTTTGGCTCAGTGGACAGAACATCAGCTTGCAGAGTGAAGGGTCAGGGCACAGGCCGGGGTTGTGGGCTCAACTCCCCAGTAGGGGGGGTGCAGGAGGCGGCCGATCAATGGTTCTCTCTCATAACTGATGTTTCTATCTCTGTCTCTCTCTCCCCCTTCCTCTCTGACATCAACTTAAAAAACTTTAAAAATAAATTATATATATTTTTTATTTCTGAGAGAGAGGGAGAGGGAGAGAGAGAAACATCAATAAAGAGAGAGAACCATTGACCGGCTGCCTCCAGCATGCCCCACTGGGAACTGAGCCCACAACCCAGCATGTGCCTGACAGGGTATCGGACCGGGACCTCTTGATTCCTAGGTCAAAGCTCCACCACTGAGCCCCACCAGCCGGGGTATAAGCTGGTTTAGACAAAGTTTCCTAAAGCTGAAACCGGTGTGGCTCAGTGGATAGAGCATCAGCCTGCAGACTAAAGGGTCCCAGGTTCGATTCCGGTCAGGGGCATGTACCTTGGTTTCGGGCACATCCCCAGTAGGGGGCGTGCAAAAAGCAGCTGGTCGATGTTTCTCATCGATGTTTCTAACTCTCTGTCCCTCTCCCTTCCTCTCTGTAAAAAATCAATAAAATATATTTAAAAAAAAAAAGTTTCCTAAAACACGGGGCTGACCGGCCATGCCTGTGCTCCCTACGGCCCCGGACGGACGAGTGGACTTAGCTCTGCTCCCCCCTTGTCCCCTAGGGACCCACGAGCCGCTGGCACAGGCGCCGGGCTCCGGGGTGTGGGCTGCTCACCGAGGATGGGGCTGATGAACCACACCAGGCTGTAGAGCTGGTCCGGGAGGCCCATCTGCAGGAGCACCGGCGTCACGTAGGCCGTCTCCATGGCGTAGCTGAACTCGATGCCAAAGAGGATGCAGCCGTTGAAGAGCAGCTCCCGGAAGGACCTCTGGGGGTGCAGGTCCCCAAAGTCCACCAGCTCGAGGGGACACGGGGTGTTGGGGGGCGGCGGCGGGGAGGGGCGAATGCACTTCCTCCTCCTGGGGTGCCGTTTGAAGTTGTTGGCCCGGTGGCTGATGTGCCGGGTGGCGGACCCTGCGTAGCCCGCGACGGGGGGCCTCCAGAAATCCTGGGGGGCCGCCGTGGGGAAGAGGGCCTCTCCCGGAGGGGGGCTGCTGGCCGGCGCGATCATCCTGAGGGCGGCCGCCGGCAGTTCCTGGGGGAAAGTGGAAGCAGTTACTCACCGGCCTCCCTGTCAAGGGTCAGCTTTCCCGGGGGCGCCACTCCGCTGCCCCGACTGGCACCCACTTGCCCTTTGCGTTCGGGGAAAGTTGAGTTCACAACGGGGAACCCTTGAGTCCATCCGTCCACATATGCACCCACTCTTCCTCTAGCCCAGCGGTTCTCAACCTGCGGGTTGCGACCCCTTTGGGGGTCGAATGACCCTTTCACAGGGGTCGCCTGAGACATCCTGCATATCAGATATTTACATTACGATTCATTAACAGTAGCAAGATGACAGTTATGAAGTAGCAAGGAAAATAATTGTATGGTTGGGGGTCACCACAACATGAGGAACTGCGTTAAAGGGTCGCGGCAGTAGGAAGGTTGAGAACCACTGCTCTAACCTGCCCATCTACCCACCCCTTCCAGACACACATACATTCACCCCTCCCTCCTCCTTCCCATCAGCCCCCCACCCACCCCTGCCCACCCTCCCCCCCTCCCACCCCCTCACTCAACCTGCAACCTTTCACCATCCTTCCCTCCTCATATGCGCCTACCCATCCTCTGGTCCAGCGGTCCACGGACCACTGGTGGTCCAGGAGGTCTGAAGGGTTGGTGACCACTGCTCTAACTACTCATCTACCCTTCTAAACATCTGCCTGTCCATCCGTCCGTCCATTCATCTACCCATTCATCCTTCCGGCCATCTTCCCACCCACCGACCCGCCCATCCTCCCATTCAGCCGGGTCTGGAGCACGCAGACACTGGCTGCACCGGGATGAAAGAGACATCCTCTTGCCCACAAGCTAGTGGGGGAGGGAGGGGAGGCCTTCTAGACAGGAGCCGCCATGCAAAGCAGCGCAGCAGCAACGTCTGGACCGAGGGGGGCACGGGGAGAGATGAAGCCATCAGCAGGTTAGCTGACCACCACGGCCCTGAAGACCGGCTCAGGATGGGTGTCGTCCCCAGAGGACAGGGATGGGTGGACTGGGCGGCTCTCACCTCTGTAAGTGGCTTAGCTGTGACCTCAGACAATCCCCAGCGCCTCTCTACCACAGGAACGGGCACCGAAGGACTATGGGCCCCAGCCGTCCTTCATGACGAATATAATTCGTGTGTGACGATCGCATCAGCTCTTAGAGCAGTGGTTCTCAACCTTTCTAATGCTGCGACCCTTTAATACAGTTCCTCATGTTGTGGTGACCCCCAACCATACTTCATAACTGAAATTTTGCTATTGTTATGAATTGTAAATACCTGTATTTTCCGATGGTCTTAGGCGACCCCTGTGAAAGTGTCATTCGACCCCCACAGGGGTCGCGACCCACAGGTTGAGAACCACTGTCTTAGAGTTTGTTCAAGCTCAGCCCATTGTTTAAGTTCCCCTGGGCTAGCTCAGGCCCTTGTACATCCTAGGTAATAAAAGCCTAATAGGCCACGTGTCCGGTCCACCAGTTGGCCACTCAATCAATCAAAGTGTGATATACTAATGATTGCTAAGGCCGCTCAATGCTCGCTATGACGTGCACTGACCACCAGGGGACAGGCGCTCCAACTGGGAGGTGAGCTTGCTGCTGGGGTCCGGCCGATGGGGACTGAGCGAGAAGGGCTGGAGACACCCTGGAGCCCTCCCACGGTCCCTCCCCAGCTGGCCCACCTCCTGCGTCCCCCTCCGGCCTGTTCATGCACTGGTGGGGTCCCTCGGCCTGGCCTGCGCCCTCTTGCAATCCGGGGCCCCTCAGGGGATGCCGGAGAGCTGGTTTTGGCCTGATCCGCAGGCCAGGCCGAGGGACGGCTGGTGCATGAATCTGTGCACTGGGCCTCTGGTGGTGAACAGACACACACAGTGTCCAGACTATGGGAGGGCTCAAAGCGACCTCCTAGGAGCCAAACTCCTGGCCTCGTGTCTTGCTCTTCCTCGGGGAACCAGGCCTCCTGCCACAGATCACCGGGGTCTGCTCCCCTCCACGCTCTTCCTCCCTCCGACTCTCAGGGTTAATCCTTCCTGGATGAGGGCAGGCACTTAGCACCCTGATCACCCAATCGAGGCCCCTGCGCGTCGCCATTGACCCGGGAGGAGCCGTGGCTCCCTCAGCACCTGCCTCTACCTCCCCGTCAGGCCCCAGGGAGCACGAGAAGTCACTCCGTGCCCAGGACAGAGGGACGGGAACGCAGCTGCCTGCAGCCTCAGCCTCAGCCTGGGCCCGCTCCTCTCGCCGAAGGCAGACCCTAGGGTGCCAATAACGGACCCCAGGTGCTGAAAGGTGCAGCCTGGCACCTGGTGTTGGGGGCTCAGCCTGGGGGCGGGGCTCAGCCTGGGGCTGGGAGTGCGCTTGCGCGCCGACAGCACCTGCCCAGGTGACTCAGGATCAGGCCTCCAGGCGGGCGCGGGGCAGGGTCCCGCCGGCGCGCTCCTCCTCTCGAGAAGCGGCTCCCCTCGGGGCCAGAGGCGCCCGGTCGGCCGGGGTCTCCCCTTACCGGTCAAGCAGGGAGACCCCCCCAAAGGTCGCCGCGCCGCGCCCCGGGCCAGCCTGGCGCTCGGACCGCCCCGGGCCCGTGCCGCCCGCCGGAGGCCGCGGAGGAGGGTGGTACCTGCGGTGCCAGCCGGGAGGCATCCCTCCTGCAGGCCGGGCCCCGGCCCGCCCGCCCGCCGCCGCCGCTCAGCCCGGTCCCGGCCTGGCCGCAGCCCCAGGCCCGCCGGCAGCTGCTGCAGCATCACCGGGGGCGGGGCCCTGACGTCACGGCTGCATCCCGGCCGCCGGGTACCGCAGAGCATCCTTAAAGCGGCCGCCCCGCGGAGGCAGGTGCTGGGCCCGAGCTGGGGACCCCCGCACCCCGCACCCCGCCACCCCTTTAAAGGCCCCGACACCGGCCGCCGTGTCCTCGGGGTGGAGCTGCGGCGCTGGTCCAGGGCAGCCCGTCCCCTTTAAACAGGGAAAATGTGTTTAAATGAGGCTGCGGGGGTTTCAGATGAAGATACAGATCGACTCCGCCTGTGAAAACACTTCTCCGAGGCTGAGACCCCATTCCTTCCTTCCGACTGTGAGAGAGGGACCGCCCGCCTTTGTGGGTCCCTCCCCGCCCTGTGCGCCCGGGCACCCCGCCTTAGGAGGGGTACCCCAGTCACTCATTCACGTCGCAGGAGCTCCAGGCTCTCCGGGGGGCGAGTCTGTGCGAGGGGCTGGGGTGTGGGCGGTGAGAAAGCAGACAAGTGCCTGGCACCTTAGAGAGGAAGAGACACAGGAGGAAGCCAGGGTGGCTCAGGGGTCGGAGCCTCCTGCTCAAGGGCCCACACCTGGCTGCGGGTTGGAGCTCCCCGTCTGGGCCTGGGAGCCTGTGGGAAGCAGCTAGCTGATGTGTCTCTCATATCGATGTCTCTCTCTCTCTCTCCCCCCCCCCCACTCTCTTTTTAAGAAAAGAAAAATCAATGGGACAAATACCCTTGGTGGAGGTTTAACAAAATAATAACAAGTAAAAAGACAGATTCCGTCAGGGAGTGGTGTGCCAGGAGACAGCAAGGCCTGGGAAAGGTGCTCAGCAAAGTGGCACGGGAGGAGGCCCCCAGTTTTTGTAAAATGGGCTGTTGGGGGTCCTCGAGTAGAGGGGACATTTGGAGAAAGACTTGGAGGAGGTGAGGGGCTGGTCCTGCTGACACCTGGGGACGGTCAGGCCAGGCAGAGGGAGAGCAGGTGCAAAGGCCCTGGGGCAGAGGTGAGGTGAGGTGAGGTGGACTGCGTGGAGGACACTGCGGTGAATCACACCAGAGAGAGGGAGGCCTGCGGCGATGTGGCGTTTATAGGCGGGGGGTTGGGGGGGGGTGCGCCTTGCCGGGAGGGTCAGGCGTGCTTTGAGGACCAGAGAGTGGAGAGGAGGCTGGCGCTGAGCAGGCAGGGCGGTCTCGGTGGGGGCTGAGCGGGCGCAGAGCGTTAGCAGCAGGAGAGGCCTGGGAGCGCAGGGGCCAGTGAGGGGGGATGGGCGGGGGGGGGGGCCCCGGGGCCCGGCCTACAGGCCTTGGAGCTGCTGTCATTTTGTAAGAACACGATGAAGCTTAGAGATGGTCTATGCGGCCGACACCGGTTTGGCTCAGTGTATAGAGCGTTGGCCTGCAGACTGAAAGGTCCCAGATTCGATTCCCATCAAGGGCATGTACCTTGGTTGTGGGCACATCCCCAGTAGGGGGCGTGCAGGAGGCAGCTGATGGATGTTTCTCTCTCATCCATGTTTCTAACTCTCTATCCTTCTCCCTTCCTCTCTGTAAAAAATCAATAAAATATATTTTTTAAAAAAATGGTCTGTGCGGGAGAACAGGTGACCTTGGTTAAACCCATATTCTGCGAAGATCACACAGCTGAGGGTAGGAAACGGATTGGAGGGGCAGGAGGACCAGGTGGGTCACCAAGCAGGAGCTTGTGGAATGGCCCAGGTGGGAGGGGATGGGGGTGGGAGTGGGGGACAGAGGTGGAGGACTGGTTAGGCATTCAGGAGGTAAAGCCAACAGGACTTGGCAGTGGGGGGCTGGGAAGGAGGGAGGGAGGGTGAAGGAGGCGGCTCATTGAGCAGAGAGCAGGTGTGGGAGGGGGAGGGGGTGTGGGAGGGTGTGGGAGGGGGGAGGAGAGTCACAGGTGGCTGGGACAGGGCGGGTGGGAGGCCTGGCGGAGGTCGGAGGTGGTCCTTTGTCCATCACCACCCACTGGGGCTGTGGAGGTGCCTGGTGCGGCCTCGAGGGGAGAGCACAGCGGCTCCTGGCCAGCGGAGACTGGGCCACGAGGCCTGGCTCTGTCTTACTTTCTCAGCACACAGGAGGCGTCCGTCTGGAAAAGGAACCCTGTTTCTCTGTGTCACACGCACACAGATGACCTGTGTTAACAGCTAGCCCTGCTCCTGAGGTGTATGACGCCTTAGGGGTGTGTTTCTGCCCCGGCGAAGCCTAACGGGTGCTCCTCTGGCGGGGTCCTCGACGCCGTCACCCGGACCCAGGCCCCCGCCGGCTCCGGCCCAGCCAGGCTCGCAGAGTCCACATCCTGCCCACATCCACGGCCACGACGCCAGGACTCGTGGCAGGGCCACACCAGGGGCAGGGAGGAAGCGGGGTGGGGGGGGGGGGGGGGAGGGGGTGCGGGTACGGACGATGGGGAAAGCGATGGGAACCGAAGTGAGTCTTCAAAATAGGATTTTGCAAAAAGCGAGACGGCCTGACATTCAGGTATTATGGAGAAAGGGCTTTTAAAAGATTCTTGTGGCTTTTAAAGAAATATACTTCTGATTTCTTTCAGAGAGAGGAAGGGAGAGGGGGAGAGAGAACTATCACTGAGGGGAGCCGAACATCAGTCAGCTGCCTCCTGACACCCCCTCTCCCCCAGCCAAACCCCCCTCACCCCCTGCAACCCCAGCCCGTGTCCTGACCAGAAGGGAACATGACCTCCTGGCCCACAGGTCGGCGCTCAGCCCCGGCGCCCGCCGTTTTAATCCCCAAAAAAGCACCTTCCGGATCGGGACCCTCCTTTCTTAACCCTCGGGCGGCCGGGCCCTGGGTTTCTCCCCGTCTCCTCTCAGGCCCGGAGGCCACTGGGAGGACCCAGGGCCCCTGTGGGAGGCGCCGGAGGGGGGGGCTCTGTGTCGGGAGGACCCCCGGGAGAGGGCCTCCCTCTGTCCAGACAGGAGTTTGTTTGGGGCTGAGCGGCCCTAACCAAGGGCTGTATGGGGGGGGGAGGGTCTAATTGCCCCCCTCAGGGCTGAAGTGGAATACGGCTCCTTGGGGGGATGACCCGAGGGGCCACCCTTTACCCCCTGTGGTAGACAGACAGGCAGGCGGCGGGTGGGGGCTAGCAAAGAGACCCAGAGGCTCTGCAGGGCCAGGCAGGCGCCCCCCTGCCCGGACCGCAGGGCCCCCGCTGGCACCCGGAGCCCTGCCCACACAGACTGCCAGTGCCAGTCACAGACCGCCCACCCCAGCTGCTCCTGCAGAGGAGGAGGACCCACCCCTCCCCCTTCCCCTCGCCCCCTCTCCCTCCCCCCCTCGCGAAAGGCAAAGGGGGGAGTGGGCGACTCCGGGGCATAGCCAGCTGGCCAGCCTCTCGCCTGCCTCTTGCCTGCCTTCTCGGGGTGCCCACGAGGTGGAGGAAGAGCCCCACGCTCCTGGCCCAGCGGCGGGGAAGCCGAGAGCGCCCATCCTGGCCGGCGGAGGAGCTGCGCTTCCAGGCACAGGACTGGGGCGGCGCGGGCTCTGAGGGCTTTTCTGTCCTCTGAGAAGGGGAGGCAGCGTTTTAACCCGCATGGCGCCCCGCCACACGGTGGCTGTGAACCCTGTTTCCAGGACCAGACTTGAGCCCCGAAGCAGGCTGTACCTCACGCCGCTGTGATCGGCCGCTTTATGAGCGGGTGCCCCCCCTTCCCTTTCCCCGGAGCCTTCGGGCAAGGCCCCGCCCAGCCAGGTGGGCGCACGGCCCAGGCCAGGCATCCGGCCGCTGCAGTGCTAGGCCTCCGTCCGGTGCAGGCTGCGGTCTGGCTGGGGGTCACCGTGTTTTCCACGGGTGCCCAGACCTCACGCCCTGGCTCTGCCCGCTTCCTGCGTCTCCCCAGGGCTGCGGCTGCGGCCCCTCTGCCCCGCCCCTCCCTCCCGTGGGTCACGGCGAGCGGCCTCTGAGCTCCCAGGTCAGGGCCGGCGGGTACAGAGCCGCAGGGTGGTGTGGAGTGAGCGAGACGCCGATGTTCTGTCAGCGAGGCTCTCAGGGAAGCTCTGAACCAGACGTGCCCCCACTCACACTCACTCACACTCACACACTCATATACACTCACACTCATACACACACTCACATACACTCACACACACTCACATTAACACACACTCACGCACACTCACTCACACTCATACATTCATATTCACACACACACTCACACTCACTCACACTCATACATTCATATTCACACTCACACTCACATACATTTATATTCACACACACACTCACACTCACACACACTCACATTAACACACACACTTACACTCACACACACACTCACGCACACTCACTCATACTCATACATTCATATTCACACACTCACACACACATACATTCATATTCACACACACACATACACACACTCACATGCACACTTACATACACTCACACATATACATTCACATACACTCACATGCATTCACACATACTCACACACTCACATATACTCATAATACACACACACTCTCTCTCACATGCACACTCATACACATTCACACACATATACACTCATGCATTTACATACTCACACATGCACACACATACACTCTCACATGCACACTCAGACATATACACTCACATATACTCACATACACATACACACATGCATACTCACACACATACACACTCACATACATTCACACTCATACACTCACACGCTCATACACTCACACTCACATGCACACTCAACACACATACACACACAAACACACACACATAAACATACACACACAGGCTCACTCACAACACATGCATGACCTGCTGCACACATGTGTAGGTGACACCACTCACGTGTGCACACCAATGAGCACAGACACACATACATGACCACACTTGTGCACGCTCACACGCACACTATCACCAAAGCTCCTCCTGCTGGGGGCGTCCCCACCCAAGACTCTGCATTCGCACCACGAGGTCCGTTCCCATAGGGAGCGCGCACCGGGCTCCAGCCTGACACGCACGCACCCGTGGCAGCTCCGTGGCCCTCGCTGGCGCCCGCAGAGGCCCGCAGCGGCCGACACCCACACACGGCTCTCTGAGCTGCACACGGGGCAGGTGGGGGAGCCGTGCCGCTTACCTGCGCCCACAGGTGCATTATGGCTGAAGCAGGCTGTCTGGCGGGAGGGCGCCTCCGTCCGTGTTCTGTGGGACGGCGGCTTCTCACTTCCGGACGCAGGCTGTCCTCCTCCCGGGCTCCGGGCCGTCCCATCCATCGCTGGGAGGGATGAGAACAGGGGTCACGCTGGAGCCCAGCGGGCGGTGCTGGAGCCCAAGGTGCTGGACTCGGCCCTGGGCCAGGCCGCGGTGCTCAGGACCGGCCGCCGGGACAGGGTGGCCCCGGGGGCTGTGGGCTCCCGCCCGGGGCTGGGAGAGCCTCAGGGGGTGCAGAGTCTCCAGAGAAAAGGCCGGGGCCCAGGTGCACTTGAATTTCAGCTGAGCATGCGTGGGACCGTGGAGAAGTGTGTCCCGGCGTACTGGGCACCTGCCTTTCCCTGGGCCTCCCGCCCCCGCTGGGCCGGCCCCGGACCTGCAGCAGACGCCACCGGCCGCCGTGGCCCTGGCCGGAAGTCACGCCGCCTTCGCCCCGCTCAGCGGCCACGTGCCCGAGAGGAGGAGCCTCTCCCCCAAAGCCCCACCCCCAAAGCAGCCCCCCCCCACCCTCCCAGGAGCATCTCCCCCTTCACCCCCTCCCTGGAGGCAGCTGGTCCGTTCCACCTGCTCATCCGTTCCCACCCGCTCGTCCGTTCCCCCTGCTTGTCCGTTCCCCCTGCTTGTCCGTTCCACGTGCTTGTCCGTTCCACGTGCTTGTCCGTTCCACGTGCTTGTCCGTCCTACGTGCTCGTCCGTTCCCCCTGCTTGTCTGTCCCACGTGCTCGTCCGTTCCACCTGCTCGTCCGTTCCACCTGCTTGTCCGTCCCACGTGCTCGTCCGTTCCACCTGCTCGTCCGTTCCACCTGCTTGTCCGTTCCACATGCTTGTCCATTCCCCCTGCTTGTCCGTTCCACGTGCTTGTCCGTCCCACGTGCTTCTCCGTTCCACGTGCTTGTCCATCCCACGTGCTCGTCCGTTCCACCTGCTTGTCCGTTCCACGTGCTTGTCCGTTCCCCCTGCCTGTCCGTTCCACGTGCTCGTCCGTTCCCCCTGCTTGTCCGTTCCCCCTGCCTGTCCGTTCCACGTGCTCGTCCGTTCCCCCTGCTTGTCCGTTCC
>JAAGEH010000227.1:2757397-2778416 GCA_011751065.1 Lasiurus cinereus
TTGTCCGTTCCCCCTGCTTGTCCGTTCCCCTTGCTTGTCCGTTCCACCTGCTTGTCCGTTCCCCCTGCTTGTCCGTCTCACCTGCTTGTCCGTTCCCCCTGCCTGTCCGTTCCCCCTGCCTGTTCGTTCCCCCTGCTTGTCCGTTCCACGTGCTCGTCCGTTCCGCCTGCTCCTCTGTTCCACGAGACCCGGCCCCCATTGTACCTGGCTCCTCGGCTCAGTGCCGTTTCTCTGAAGCTGGTGCTCGCTCCTGAGCAGGTGTGCGGCCTCCTCGGTGCCCGCACAGTGTGAGCTCAGCCCAGACTCCCTCCTGTGAAGGGACAGGACCGACGTGCAATGTCACAGCTGCTGCTTCCGGCGTCAGAAACCCTGTCCCCGCACGGGGCTCGCCTCGCACCACGGCTGCGGTGCCCACACCGGCTGTGCCTGTGGGTCCCGGGGCCCCCGTACATCTGTGGTCTGCATGTCCCCTCTGCTGCAGGAGGGCCCGAAGCAGGCCGGGGACCAGAGCCAGCCTCGGTCGCCCCCAACCCCTTACACACACACTCTGCTCCTGCCTCTGGGACAGAGCTTCTCACATTGGGTGGGACTCAGGTCCAACCGGGGTGCTTGTCCATATCCCCCCAAGATCCTGATTCTGTCATATCCCAAGATGAGCAAACACCGGGTGCTTCTGGGGGTCGACCCTGTGACCCCACATTGAGAAACAGGCTCCGGCAAGGCCTGGGTGGTTTGGAACCTGAACGCTCCTGGCTTCCCGCCCCTCCCCCTCCCCCACCGGCTCCCGTCTTCTGTTTTAGGTGAAACTGCTGTGCTCTCCTTTTAGGGTGCCCTCAGAAATGGCCGCAGGCGGGAGCTGGTGTGAAGCAGCCCCCTTTGGGCCGGGGCCTCCCAGGTCCCAGGCCTCCCTGGCTCCTTCTGGCGGCTGGGGGAGCGGGGTGGGGTCACGAGTCTCCAAGGTGACGCCCCGACTTGGGGGGCTGGAGGTTAAAGCTGCTCTGAGCCAGCCTGTGGAGTCGGGGCGTCACCGTGGGAGTGTGCCATTTTCTGGGTTCGCCTCACGGCTGGGCGAGCAGGAGCTTAAAGCACAGCGCGAGAGAAAGGGGTGCTAGGGGGCTCCCTTTACATCAGACACTGGCAGGGGGGCCGGGGGCTGTGCTCTGTGCCGGCGGAGGAAGGGCGCGGCTGGCATGGGCACCTCGCTGTCCCCCGGGGCCACGTGGCGGGAGGCCGGTGACCTGACCTTGCGCTGCGGCCACTCCAGCACCGTGTGGGGGTGGCTGATTCGTGCACCGTCAGGTGCTACTTTGGCAATAAAAATGAGTGCGAGAGCGCGCCCCACCCCCACCGCCCCGCACTGGCTCTTTAAATAAAACACTCAGCACAAGCCCTCGGTGCGCCGTGTGGTCACGGGGAGACCAGCTCCATTCTCTCCCCCACCTCGTACCCCTCTTCACAGCCATGATTCAGCGCCAGCCCGGCTCCTGGGGCCTGAAGAGGCGCCTGGGAGCGGGTGACAGGCCCGAAAGGGGGTGACGGTCCTCGGTGTCCAGGCAGCAGGACTGAGAGCGTCCAGGTGGCCTGGCCGCCAGGACTCAGGAGCTGAGCGTCGACCTTGAACCAGGAGGTCAGGGTTCGATGCCCGGTGTGCGGGCTTCATCCCCAGTGTGGGGCGCACAGGAGGTGGCCGATCCACAATTGTCCCTCATCACTGATGCTCTCTCTCCCTCCCGCTCTGCAACCCACACAAAAGGGTTGAGCCCCGAGGCCGGGCCGGTTTCATGCTGAGGGAGGGGAGGGCCGTCCCTCGTCCCTGTCCTCAGGTGTTGGCCATTGTCCCACTCCGTTGGAAGGCACAGGAAGGCACAGCTGAGGCGCGGAGCCGGTCAGGATGCTTAGCCTCTTCCCAGTCCAGCCCCGTCCTTATGTTTTAACGAGCGCTGTGTGACTGGCTCTCCTGAGGGTTCTGCACCACGGAGAGCACCCCTTCCCCACCTCTGCTCCCCACCGTCAGTGAAGGGAACTCAGCGGGTGGTGGCCCCGGCCTCTGGCGTTGCTCTCTGCGGCCCCGTGTCCACGACCAGAGGCCAGACTCCGGATACGAGGGCCTTGGTGCTCCCTCGCACTTGACCCACAAGGGGCGCGGGGACCCTCCCACCTCACAGGCTTGGGGGGTGGGAGGCTGAGGGGCTGGAGGAGGCTGAGGGGCTGGGGAGACTGAGGGACTCGGGGGCTAAGGAGCTGGGGCGCTGAGGGGTTGGGAGGCTGAGGGTCTGGGGGGCTTTGTGGGGGAAGGCTGGGGAGGGCTGGGGGGGCAGAGGAGCTGCTCCCTGTGGGCGGCAGGAGCGAGGTGTGGGGCGGCTGTACAGGTGGCTCTTCCCAGCGTAAGGTCCTGTGTTCCTTTAAAACAAATAATATTTTACTGATTTCAGAGAGGGAGGGAGAGGAGAGAGAAACATCAGTGATGAGTCACTGATTGGCTGCCGCCTGCACCCCCCATCCTGGGGATCAAACCAATGCCCTGACCAGGACTCGAACCGTGGCCTCCTGGTTCCTGGGGGGACGCTCGGCCCTGAGCCCCGAGGCCGGGCCGGTTTCATGCTGACGGAGGGCCCTCCCTCGCCCCTGTCCTCAGGTGTTGGCTGGGAGGCACCGCTCAGGCGTGGGGCCGGTCCAGATGCTTCGCCTCTTCCCGGGCCAGCCCCGCCCTCTGAAATACACCGGCCTCTGGGTGTGCGTTTCAGGGTCTCCAATCTGTTTTGCTCATCAGTTTGTTTATTTTGTTCATTAGATTCCACATATGAATGGGATTGTGTGTCCTGACCGGTGTGGCTCAGTGGACAGAGCGTCGGCCTGCAGACTGAAAGGTCCCGGGTTCGATTCCGGTCAGGGGCTTGTACCTTGGTTGCGGGCACATCCCCAGTGGGGGGTGTGCAGGAGGCGGCTGATCGATGTCTCTCTCTCTCATTAATGTTTCTAACTCTCTCTCCCTCTCCCTTCCTCTCTGTAAGAAAACAATAAAATATATTAATAATAAAAAGAAAGCTGAGATAGTTTTGCACGAGCAGATGCGCTGTAAGGGAAATGTGAAAGAGAATGCACTGAGTGATTTTCAGAGGGAAAGTCGCTTTATAGGGGAGCGTGGTGGTGCCGGGAGGGCTGGAGGGAGCAGAAGACGTGGAAATGTGGGGGAACCGAAAGGAACACATCGACGTGAGTATTGATTCTATAAAACAAATAAGGGCAAGTTATTAGGCGTCAAAAATGTAGAGATACACAGAATTAAAACTTCAGTTTTAGAAGTTCCATACGTATGTACGTGTGAGGTATGAAGTTGAAATATCCAAAACCGCTCTCTTGGTAGGTCGAAAACGGCTTCATCTGTGAACCCCTTCTGTCCGCCAGATTCACTTAATATCCTCCTTCAACCCCCTTTTGCTGTTTGGGGTTTTGCTTAACGTCTCCCTGACCCCCTCTTTTCCTGTTTGGGGTTTTCCATGGAGACACATTCATCGATCCTTCTCCCTTATTGCTCCGGGGGGCTGAGTCATGTCAGGAAGGTTTCTTGGCAGGAGAACTCCGACGTGACACAGGAAGTTAGTTCCCCGGGGTTTCTCCATTTCACATCAAATCCGTGATCCGCTGGAACATAGCCTGGCGTACGGGGTAAGAGCGGGCTCCGTTATATGTTTGTCACGTGCCTGGCGAGCATCTCAGCGTCACAGTAAACGTCTCCACGGATCTGAGTCGTCACCTTAGCCTAGTAGGTTCCTATAACTGGCTGGGCCTATTGCTGGGTTTGCGATGGTTTAATTTGTCCGCATGTGCAGTGATTCTGCCTCCTTTAGCCACGCTGGCTTTATAATTGCACCCTCTTTAGCTGAAACCAGCGTGGCTCAGTGGATAGAGCGTCGGCCTGCAGACTGAAAGGTCCCAGGTTCAATTCCGGTCAAGGGCATGTATCCTGGTTGCGGGCACATCCCCAGTGTGGGGCTTGCAGGAGGCAGCTGATCGATGTCTCGCTCATCGATGTTTCTAACTCTCTGTCCCTCTCCCTTCCTCTCTGTGAAAAATCAGTAAAATATATTTTAAAATGTTTTTATATAATTGCACACTCTTTGGCTATGCACGTTGCTCCTTCCAGTATTGCATTTATTTGTGTGTGTGTGTGTGTGTGTGTGTGTGTGTGTGTGTGTGTTTGGGGGGTGTGTGTGGATTTTCCTGGCTAGTCTTCACTTGTTTATTCTTCTAAATACCTTTACACCAACAGGTCCAGGTCTAGTAACAAGCACGCGCCACGCTCACTGGGCTTGTGCTGGGGATGAACTCCGGGCGCCGGGCCTGCTCCTCCTTCTCCCGGCGGCGCTGACAGTGAGAGGATCTGTCCGTGGCACGAGCTTTCCCAGTACTCTCTTCCCTGTGTCACATGTCTGGTCGATGAATGGTTTTGTCCTTTTTCATTCTGAGTGTTTAATTCTTAGTGCTATCTATTTTTCCCCCAGGAGCCATCTTCCCGGAAGCCTGTTGTTTTGGTTTGAATTTGAAAAGAGTAAACCTCTGCCCTCTCCTGTCTGTCTGTCTGTCTGCCATTTGGGGTTGAGTGTTCCACTCGCTCCTCTCCTCCACGTTTAGCGCCCTCTCGCCGACGTTTGGGTGCATGGCGTTTTCGTCACTGTCATTTCCAGGACGTTCTGCACTTCCCGTTTATATTTCTTCCTGGACCTGGGTTGTTAGCAGAGTCTCCGCGGGTCGCTGGTCCTCACATCTGCCCGGGCTCCCTCCAGCCTCTGCTCTTCCCTTCCTGCCACTCACCCTCCCAGGCTGGTCACTCTGCCGCCTCCGCCCAACCAGAACCATTGGCTATTGCAGCGTGCATACATTTTGGGGGGACACTATGGATGTAGATAGAGAAAGAGATAAAGACAGAGACAGAGACAGAGATGGTGATGGTGATGGAGATGGAGACAGAGACAGAGATGGAGATGGAAAGAGAGGATTTATTACAGGAAGTGGCTTGCACGATGTGATCACCAGCTGACAGGGCAGGCGAGACACCCACGAGAGGGGTGGGGTGAGTCCCGGTCCCGGGAGAGAGCATTGCTTCCGGTGGGGTTCGGAGACAGAAGAGACCACCGTCCGGGATCCAGGCAGCCAGGCAGGGGGGCTCCCCTTTCTCATCGGAGGGGCAGCGCTTGAGGGCTGTGCAGGCCTTCCCTGCTCGGGCGAGGCCCACCACACTGCGGGGGAGAAGGGGGAGCCATCTCATTACTCGGTCAGCTGACTCCGAGGTCAGTTCCCTCCAGAAGCACCGCAGACCCCCCACAGACACCCCCAGCCGCTGCCGGGAGAGCCGAGGCGGACAGCGCTCCGTCCCCGCGTCCCAGAAGCCCGGCTTCCCGGGGCGGGCGGACCTGGCAGGACCAGCCGCTGAGGGTCCAGGCCTCCGCGTTGCAGCCGGGCCGGCCTCCCTCGCCGGCGGCTCTCTGGATGGCGGCTTTGGGGTCACCGACCTCGGCCAGACAGGTGTCCCACATGCGCCCAACGGGCCCCCCACGCCCAGCACCTTCCAGCACCTTCTCCCCCAGGGGCCAGGGAGCGAGAGCTGTAGCTGCTGCCCTCCGCTCTGGAGGTGGTCCCGGGCCCCCAGACCCATCACAGACGCTGCATCTGCCCGGGCTCCATCTGCCAGCACCAGACTCCTGTGCGCCTCACCAGGTCCCTGCCCACCTGCGGCCCTGGTTCCTGTCCAAACAGGGCATTTGGGCTGGAGCTGTTCCCCTCCCCGCCTCCCCCCGCAAGCCATCCTGGTCCGAGATGCTCTGAGCCTGGAACATGTCGGCCGGGAGCTGCTGACAGAGCAGACTCATCAGAACTGAGAGCGGCCTCACCGTCGAACAGGGGCAGCCTCACTGTGGGACGGGCACGGATCGGAGCGGGTCACTGGGTCCCTGCCCTGGCCACGCCTTGGCTCTGTCCCCCCCTGAGCTGGAGCTGGAGCTGGGGCGGAGGGGAGGGGGCGATGGCCTTGGGGCCGCTCTGGCCTGTCCCCCCTGCTTCTCACGGGGCCGCTTCCTGGTGGCAGGGACGCGTGTTGACTCGGAAAACGGGAGAAGACGCTTTCCCGGTGGGAGGTCTCCAGGGCGCTGGGATCCCCGGGCCCGGAGCCCCGACATCCTGGCTCTGGGGGGGAGCTGGAGCGGCAGACGCCCACAGAAGCCATGTCCCCGGAGCCAGGGCAGATTTATCGCCGGCCCCTGGCCTGGGAGGTGCCGCCAGAATGCCAAGAGCCGTCGCCGCCCCGAAGGAAGGCCGTTGCTTAGGGTGAAGGTGGGCTGGGTCTGGCTAGGAACATTGACGCTCTTTGTGCGGCTCTGGCAGCCGCCTCTCTGGTTCTAACTCTGGAAGCTCAGCCCTCTCCCCCTTCTCCTCCCCCACCCCCCCATCTTCAAACAATCAGGGTTTGGTGGCGATCGGAGGCTGACCTTGTTCTCCTTCCCCAGCGAGACACGCCGCCTACAGACCGAACAGGGGTTCTCACGGGAGCGGGGACACGTGACCTCAAATACAGGCTCCTCCTTGAAGCCATTGTCAGAACCCCCAGCCCTCCTAACCCCTACTGTCTCCCCAAACCTCCCCCCCTTCCCAGTCCCCAGAAACAGGTGCGAGTCCTCTGCCCACAGAGGGTGCCCGGGCCAGGTGGCTCGGTCCCGTTCGGTCCCCGATGTGACCAGAGTTGTTCATTATAAAGTCCACCTTCGCGACGAGTCTCTCTTTACCCACGGCCCTCGCTCCGGGGAAGCTGGCGCGCGTTCTGCTGAAATCCCGTGCGAAGAGGCCCTTGCCAGCCGCTCCGCGCCCCCTTCCCAGCCCCCCCAGACGGCGGTTTCTAAAGCAGCTTCTTCCCGAGGCCATAAATAAGGCGTCGGGGGGGAGACGTCAGGGCCGGGACATAAATCGCCAGCCTCTCCGAGGAGAAGAAAGTGGGATCCCTGCCTCCCGGCGACCTGCCCCATCACTCTTCTCCCTCTGGCCGCGCTCTCCCGCCGGACAAAGCGGGGAGGAAAATGGATGTCTTTCCTGTGGTTCAGGGTGAGAAGAAGGCTCTTCCTGGAGAAGAAAAGCAGCGGGCTGTTCCGGAAGCTGCCTGCGGGCCCCGCGCGTAGCAACGGTGTCGCCACGGCCGCTCCTGGGAGGACCCGGGACCGGGACGTGGAGGGCGGATGACACGCCAAGTTCCCGGGGCAGCAACAAGGGGTGGACGAGGGGAAGCACCCGCCAGTCTGTGTTAAAGTCTTCCGAACCGACTTTAACGTTTCATACGTAACACGTTACCCGGCGAAAGGTAACCGACGCTTTAAAAAAAAAAGTGTCCGAGACACGAACATGAAATTCATTTTAGCTCGAGACCGAAGCAGAAGAAACCCCGTGGCTGTGCCCTTCCCGGCCGATGCATTTCATGTCTGCTCCCTAGCCCCCACTGTCCCCCCAAACCCCCACCCCCCAGTCCTCAGAATTACCGGCCGATGCATTTCACGTGTGCTCCTGGGGACTTTTCGCTGAGCCGTGAGAGCATTACTGATCAGGACAACGGGGAGCAATGCGTGGGCACCTCTGCCGCGCTGGCTTTTTGTCTGCTGTTTCTTTCTTTTTTAAAAAAAAATATATTTTATTGATTTTTTACAGAGAGGAAGGAGAGGGACAGAGAGCTAAAAACATCGATGAGAGAGAAACACTGATCAGCTGCCTCCTGCGCCCCCCCGCCCCCCACGGGGATGTGCCCGTAACCAAGGCACATGCCCTTGACCAGAATCGAACCTGGGACCTTTCAGTCCGCAGGCCGATGCTCTATCCACTGAGCCAAACCGGTTTTGGCTGCTATTCTTAATGTGATATTAAAACACCTATTGAAAAAGTTGGCAAAGGGCAGCAGGCAATTGAGAAAGGAGAAATACAGCCCTAACCGGTTTGGCTTAGTGGATAGAGTGTCGGCCTGTGGACTGAAAAGTCCCAGGTTCGACTCTGGTCAAGGGCATGCACTTTGGTTGTGGGCACATCCCCAGAAAGAGGTGTGCAAGAGGCAGTTGATCGATATTCCTAGCTCTCTATCTCTCTCCCTTCCTCTCTGCCCCCCCAATCAATACAATATAGTATTTTTTTTAAATGGAAAAAAAAGAGAAAGGAGAAATAAAATGGGCAATAGAATTAAAATATATGCAAATTAGCCCAGCTGGGGTGGCTCTGTGGTTGAGCCTTGACCCACGCACCAAGAGGTCGCAGGTGAGATTCCTGGTCAGGGCACATGCCTGGGACCCCAGTAGGGGGTGCACAGGAGGCAGCTGATGGATGTTTCTCTCTTATCGATGTTTCTGCCTCTCCCTCTCCCTCTCCCTCTCTCTCTAGGAAATCAATAAAAACCTTTGCCAATTAAAATAGAGCAATGCCCCGTTGCTAGTAAACAGCTGGGAGAGGCTCCTGGGTTGAGACGAAGAAGAGACGGAGTGATTAGAAATCAGTTCTGATCAAGGCGCCCGCCCAGGTGTGTGAGGAGCGACCCGGGAGGGAGCACCCGCTGTGGGAGGACCTGGAAAACCCGTGCAAATAGCTTAGAGGCTCCCTCCCTGCCCGTCCTCTCCGCCAGCCCCGCCTGCGCTTGCTGTCCAGGTCCCAGGCCTGTGCCTCACGTCCACCTCGGGGGGAGGGGCGGGGAAATGCCCAGCTGAAGTTTGGGGCACTGGCTCTGCCGGGCTTTCTTTTTTCTTTTTTAAAATATATTTTATTGATTTTTTACAGAGAGGAAGGGAGAGGGATAGAGAGCCAGAAACATCAATGAGAGAGAGACATCGATCAGCCGCCTCCTGCACGTCCCCCACTGAAGCTGTGCCCTCGACCAAGGTCCATGCCCTTGACCGGAATCGAACCTGGGACCCTTCAATCCGCAGGCCGACGCTCTATCCACTGAGCCACACCGGTTTCGGCTCTGCCGGGCTGTCTTATGGAACCCCGGCCTGAGCTGGTTAGAAAGCGAACCGGTGACCTCAAAGCTCAGAGCGGCCAGATGCAGGCCCGCGGGCCGCTGCGGCTCCGCCTTTGCGTGTTGTGACCTTAGAAGACAGTCACGGACGAGAAGGCCGTGTGTTCGCCACCGATCGTGTTTGTGATCCTCGGGTGCCCGGATCCCTGTTCCATCCTCTTCGCTACCGAGAGCTGGAACATTCCGCCGAAACCAGTGTGCCTCAGTGGATAGAGCGTCAGCCTGAGGACTAAAAGGTCCCGGGTTCGATTCTGGTCAGGGGCATGTACCTTGGTTGCGGGCACATCCCCAGTGTGGGGTGTGCAGGAGGCGGCTGACCAATGTTTCTCTCTCATCCATGTTTCTGGCTCTCTGTCCCTTTCCCTTCCTCTCTATAAAACATCAATAAAATATATATATATTTTTAAAAAGAGCTGGAACATTCCACAAGTCCACCGAGAGCACCTGAGAACAGGACACCCAGCCCGGCAGCAGCCCAGGACGGGTCGGGGCAAGACTCCACGCTCCCTCGTGGGCGTGGTTCCAATGTTCCCTCTCCTAACAGCTGTCAGATCTTTCTAGCAAACACCTCGCCGGGCGGGCGGGGGCGGGCCGGGGGTGTGTTTGCTTAACACCCTGTGCTCTCCCTTCCAGGAGCGAGGGACGGGGACAGGACGCTCCGTCAGACAAACAGGGCCAGAGGAGGCGCGGGGGCAGGAAGCAGACAGCGGGCACCTGGCCGGGCCCGCCGATAAGGTCAGCGCGCCGTACACGGCGTTCCTGCGCTCGAGGGGTAAATATTTACGCGCTGCGCCCTGTGTTTGGGCGCACGGAGCGTTGCCCCGTCTGCACCTTGACCTGGGGGTGCAGGCACGGGGCTGACGGGCAGGTGATGTAACCCACCCCCGGCCTGCGGGCGCGGCAGAAACGGTTGTTTCTGCGATGGTTTCAGCGCTGAGTCAGCAGGTGGTGCAGCCTGGCACTTTTCTGGGTCACGCCTGGAGTGGAGTCCCCCCCTCCCCCCCCCCCGCCCCACCACGATTCTAGGAAGGCGGGGGCCGGGCGTGGATCCTCAGCCAGGGCGGGTCCTCCTGATGCCAGGGGACGCGGTGAGCGCAGCTCAGGGTCTGCCCGCAGCCTGGCCTGTGTTTTCCGGGATCTGCACCCCCACACCCCCCCAGGCCCCGAGTTTTCGGAGACTGATGTGGCGTGGCCCGGAGGTTCTGTGCCCTAGCCGTGCTGGACGTGAGCGTAAATAAAACATGCAAGCAAACCATGCTCTGCCCGGGAGCTGGCGTGACCCCACCCCCAGCAAACAAGAAAGGCAGAGGCCCGGCAAAGACAGGGGCCACAAAACATCCTTGTCCCTGCCCGCTCCCACCCCAGTGTTCCTGAACCTAGGACCGTATACAGTGGTACCTCGAGATACGAGTGCCCTAACATATGAGATTTTTGAGATACAAGCTGTCAAGCGAGCAATTTTTGCTTTGAAATACGAGCAACATTTGAGATAGGCGTCATCGCGCGGATCGGCCGGCTGCACACGACCCACCCGTTTACCGAGACTCGAGCGTCTCATAGTTTCCCACGCCTCAAGGTTACGGAACGAATTAAACTCGTATCTCGAGGTACCACTGTAGTTTCACCCCAACGTACCTCAGACTGGCCCCTGCCCCACAGCACTGCCAGCTCTCTGCCTTCCCCCACTGGCTCCCTGCCTGGGCCTCTGTGCGGAGACCACACGCAGGGTCTGTCTCACTGGATGCCGCCCCCCACCCTCCATACTGCCTCCTGGCCCTGCCCTCCCGCCCTGCCCTGCGCCAGGTCCCTCAGACGGTCCTTCCAACACCGTGGAGCCATCCCTCCACAGCACTCGTGTCTGCGCTCCCACCCTCTCTCAAAGCACACGCTGAACGGCACACTGAAGGACAGTTAAAACAATAAATTTTATATTTTGCCATAATTTTTAAACATACCTAATGTGTTTTAAAAAGGTAATAGTAGTTGAAACCGGGTTGGCTCAGTGGATAGAGCGTTGGCCTACGGACTGGAGGGTCCCAGGTTCGATTCCAGTCAAGGGCATGTACCTTGGTTGCGGGCACATCCCCAGTGGGGAGTGTGCAGGAGGCAGCTGGTCGATGTCTCTCTCTTATCGATGTTTCTAACTCTATCCCTCTCCCTTCCTCTCTGTAAAAAATCAATTATATATATATATATATATATTTAAAAAGGTAATAGTAGGCCGAAACTGGTTAGGCTCAGTGGATAGAGGGTCAGCCTGCGGACTGAAGGGTCCTAGGTTTGATTCCAGTCAAGGGCATGTACTTGGTTGCAGGCACATCCCCAGTGGAGGGCATGCAGGAGGTGGCTGATCAATGTTTCTCTACCGTCGATGTTTCTAACTCTCTATCCCTCTCCCTTCCTCTCTGTAAAAAAAATCAGTAAATATATATATCAGTAAATATATATATATATATTTACTGATTTTTTTTTAAAAAGGTAATAGTAGCCCAGCCGATGTGGCTCAGTGGCTCAGTGTCAACCTAGGAACTAGGAGGTCATGGTTTGATTCCTGTCAGGGCACGTGCCAAGGTTGCAAGCTCTATTCTCAGTGTGGGGTGTGCAGGAGGCAACCGATCAATGATTCTCTCTCATCACTGATGTTTCTATCTCTCTCTCCCTTTCCCTTTCTCTCTGAAATCAATAAAAAAATATTTTTTAAAAATCTCTATATATAAAAGGCTAATATGCTAAGCATCTGACTGGTCGCTATGACACGCACTGACCACCAAGGGGAAGACGCTCAACGCAGGAGCTGCTGCGATGTGCACTGGCCATTTACAGAGAAATGGTGTCCCCAAAGCAACACTCGGCTTCCCCCAAGTGGGACACAGGCCCTGCCACCACCCTGGAGCAACAGCCCACCAAATCACAGCCAACGCTGCCGAGACCCCATAGTGCAAAATGCAGTCCACAGCCCAGCCCAGCCCGGAAACAGTGGCTGTGGGTGCCGGGTAATGACATCACAGAGCAACGCCCAGCTTCCTCTCCCTAGCGACTAGCCTCCTTGCAGTTTCTTCAGCCCAGGAACAGGACTTGCTTTATACCCAGGTGGAAACATTTTACACTTTAACAAAATGTCTGTGAAGCGTTTTCCAATGCCTCATCTCATTTGATCCTCACGGAAGTCCTGGAATAGATAGATAGGAGACTCAGTGGAATTCTATTATCTTTTCATTAGCCGGAAAACAGATTTAGAAAGCTTAGAAACTTGACCCGACTGAAAAGAAGTAAGAAATGGTGAACTTGAACATGACTTCAGGTTTTCTCACTGCACAGAATGTAGTCTAATACTGCTGCAGTTAAGTATTTTACCCTTTGTTCTCCCTGCGTGATCTACAATAATCTGCTTTACGTGATATTTACCGCTGTGCTGCTGACAATTACCTGAAAGAGAAGTTGGGGTGCTTCACTGGGCTGGGAAAAGTTTAGCTACATCAGAAAGCAGGTCTAACTAAGCAAGTTTATTCTCTATCGGTAAAAGGCTAAGTTGACTCGTGCATGCACATGACATAGAAAGCTCTGGTGCCAATCACACATGTGTGTTTCCATCTGTCATTGTCGATCATGAATTTGATTGACACGTCTATCATAGAGAAAGAACGAATGGGGATATTAAAATAGTTCTTCTAATTAATTCCCTTCCAATGGGCATGAATGTGTGCACCGGGCCACTAGTACTTTTTATAAAAAGGTAATAGCAGCTCACACAACAGCATGTTTACTTTTGGGAACTGTGGTTCAGGAACCAGTAGGGGGTGATAGTCCCCCCATTTTCCTCTGGAGGCACAGGGTACGAGCTCGAGATGACAGACTCCAGCTCACAGCGGATTCCGGGGCCCGGCAGGGCCGGCTCCTTACACAGCGTCACTGCGTGGCCACTGTGGCTGTGGACCCGAGGGATCGCAGTGAAGAAGATGAAGCTCAAAACACCTACAGTATTTACCGTGCAGCCCGGACTGGCACAGAGCAGGTGCGCGGTACATGCTTGTGGGATGGATGAATGACAACCAGCACCGTGCTACTCCTGGTGGTAAAATGCATCACGTCATCAATGAACCTCCACGTGGTACCCTCCTGCCCCCGCAACCCACCGGGGCCTGACGCCGATGACCTTGAACAAGTCCTTTGACCTTTCTGAGGTTTGCTTTCCTTTCCCATGAAATAAGAAGTTGAGCTGGACGAGTCCAGGGTCGGGAGAGGGTGTCTCCCTGATGATTCTGAAATGCTACCAGCCTCTCGGAAGCTGGCTGCCTCGGTTCTGGGTGAGCGCACACCCCCAGATTCCTCCCGGGCCTTCCGTCTAGACTCCCCGCACAATCATTAACTGCGGCCGCGGGCACGCCCGGCTTTATTGCAGCCGCGGCGCAACCCCCGGCTCTTCCCGGCTCTCTGAGGAGGAGGATGCAGGAGCGCCTCCGGATTGTGGGCGCTTTCCGGCGGTGATCACCCCGGGAACGGCCAGGCCCTCGGCCGGCCCGGCGCATGCTTCGGGCCGAACCAGCTCCCGGTGGTGGAACGGCCAGTGCTCCTGTGCCCTCACGCTTGGACTCGAACGACACCACAGGGACTCGGCGGGTCCTGGGCGACCTGTCCCCTTCTCGCCGTCTCCCGTGGGGGCCCCGGTTTGACCGTCGCTCCGCAGAGGACGCCGGCCTGGGCTTGCAGGAGAAGGGCCCCCCGGCTTCCTGGTCCCTTCATCTGTCCTGCCAGGGGCCGGGGCCACTGGGATGAACCCCTTTTCTCTCCAGTTCCCCAGTCGTGCAGCTGACAAGGTGGCGAAGAAGTTAAACAGCCGCACCTCATGCCCCTAACAGACACCATCCCTGGCATTTACCGATCGGGAAACTGGTAGCCGTGGCACTGGCCGGCGGTTCACGGGGGAATGTTCCCGGGGTGAACGCAGGGTCATTGAGAAAACTGGGGGAGGGAAACGGAACCTTTGGATTGGTAGCAGCTTGACTGAGAGGTGACCCCCCCCCCCAGACAGGCCGCCCCCTGGAGGTGGCCCTTCTCCCGCTCTCGGGACATGCACAGGGGGGCAGCCCCTACCACAGCCCTGCCCAGACAGTCCCCCACCCAGAGAGAAACTCGCCCTCGCAGCCACCCCTCCAGCCTTGCCCTCTCCCCGCCCCGGGCAGCCGGCTTCCTCCCGGAGGATGTGCGCTCTGAGCGAGTCGTGTGAGTGGAATCAGGCATTCTGTGGCCTCGGCCTCGCCTCTCGCTCAGCGTGGACGAACCAGGGCCACGTGCTCACCTGACTTGCTCAGGGGAGGCCTGCATGGCGGCCTTGCAAACTCAAGGGTCATTCCCGTTGGAACGTGTCCCTGACCTGCACTCCTTTTCCTGCCAAATCGAGGTCCCTGGTGTGCACAGCCCTGGGTGGCTCCTCCATCCAGCCACGGGCGCGTCCTTCAGGTTGGGACTTGGGGGCACCTGGCAGGTCCTCTAACACAACCTCAATCTTTTTTTTTTTAATATATTTTATTGATTTTGTACAGAGAGGAAGGGAGAGGGATAGAGAGTTAGAAACATCGATGATGAGAGACATCGATCAGCCGCCTCCTGCACACCCCCTACTGGGGATGTGCCCGCAACCAAGATACATGCCCTTGACCGGAATCAAACCTGGGACCTTTCAGTCCCCAGGCCGATGCTCTATCCACCGAGCCACCCCGGTTTCGGCACACAACCTCAGTCTTACAGAGACAGAGGCACAGAGAGGGAGGGGCCTCCCACACGCCCCCCACCAGGGCCGGAGCCTGCAACCTATGCAGGTGCCCTTGACCGGAGTCAAACCTGGGACCCTTCAGTCCACAGGCCTGTGCTCTATCCCGGGAGCCAAACCAGGCCGGGCTATGACTGATTTTAGAGGGGAAAGGAGAGGGAGAGATAGAAACATCAGTGATGAGAGAGAATCCTGCAGGCCCCACGCTGGGGATCAAGCCCGCAACCCGGGCATGTGCCCTGACCAGGAACCAAACCGTGACCTCCTGAGCTTCGGCTTTTTAAATCTGGCAGCCCTGACTGGTTTGGTTCAGTGGATAGAGCGTCGGCCTGCGGACTGAGGGGTCCCAGGTTCAATTCCGGTCAAGGGCATACCCCCAGAAGGGAGTGTACAGGAGGCAGCTGATCGATGTCTCTCTCTCTCATTGATGTTTCTAACTCTCTATCCCTCTCCCTTCCTCTCTAAAAAATCAATAAAATGTAATAAAAAAACAAAAACAAATAAACAAACAAAAGAAATAGTTCCGGCACACTGGGAAGTGGAGGAAAAAGTCGAATGAACATGCGTGGACCCACCACCCAGCTTGGAAGCCATCTTCCCATGTTTGCATGTTATGTCACTTAGAGAATAAAATGTGAACGACACTTGTGAAGCTATGTGCCCCCTCCCTGGCCCCTGATCCTGCCCCCTCGCTCCCCGTGAGAACGACTTCATTTCCATGCACATTTCAGTTCCATCACTGCAAACACACACATCTGTAAACATGCACACTACTTTGTACATGCATCCAGACTTTGTAGAAAAAGCATCACACCACAGGTATGCCTCACTCTGTAACTTGCCTTATACAGGGTGTGTGTTTGAGATGTATCCACGGTGATACGGGCAGCCCTGGTGTACTATATTTAATGCGTTACAGTGTTTGCTTTTTTAAATCTACCAGCATAGCCAAAACTGGTTTGGCTCAGTAAATAGAGCGTCGGCCTGCGGACTGAAAGGTCCCAGGTTTAATTCTCGTCAAGGGCATGTATCTTGACTGCGGGCACATTCCTAGTAGGGGTCGTGCAGAAGGCAGCTGATCGATGTTTCTCTCTCATCGATGTTTCTAGCTCTCTATCCCTCTCCCTCTTCTGTAAAAAATCAATAAAATATATATATTTTTAAATCGTTTTTATTAACTGATGTTTTATTATGGAAGTAAGATTTGCTCAGAGAAACAACCACCAAACCGATGAAAAACAGAATGACCATCTCAAGCCCCAGCCCTTGTGTTTGGACAAAATGGCTGTTAATAGTTTGTCTTTCCTTCCGAAGCATTTCCCTGTCTGTTCAAGCCTGCCTGCTTGGGTGCCTGGTACTGGTAACCCCCTCCCGCCTGCCAGCACACCTGGTCTTAGATGTGGCTCTGACCTATTTCTCTGCCTGTTTTGTTTGTTTGTGTGTTTTTCATAGATCACTCTGTACATACTGTCCTACAGTTTGCCCTTTTCCAGTCTCTTGGACGTTACTCTCTGTCGGCACACGTCGGTCAACTCCGCCCTTTTTCCTGGCTGCATAATATTCCACCACTTGGCTGCCCGAGGCTGCTTTCACCAATCCCCTGTGGAGGGACCTATTGGCCAGTCTGTTGGCCGGTGCTCGCACACAGCACCTCACGGAACATCCGTGGACACAGACCTTTGTACACGGGAGCAGGCACATCTGGAGGATCCACAGCCAAGTTCCTGGCTCTAAACTCCATCCTCTGACCCTCGCACCCTTGTCTGGAGCACCCTGCTCTTCGCGCCGGGAGACCCCGGAAGGCCGGGCCCGCTTCGGTGCGGGCCACGTGGGTCTGCGCATCGCCCTCTCTTCCTGGCACGAAGACAAGCGAGGCCGCAGGGAACAGACAGCCTGTCCCTGGCACCTGTCCTTTGGCCCCGCCGCCTCCGCAGCCCGTCTCAGCCTCGCAGACTTTGGACCTAATTGTGCGCCTGGACTGGCAGCGCGCCCCGCTCCTCCCTCCTCCTCCACCGCCTGCCTCCCGGGTGCCGGTCCCTGCGGGCTCCTCCCCACCGGCAGGGACACCCGGCCTTGGACGTGGCTCTGACTCTGGGTTGCTCTTCCTCAGGCCAGCGAACTCAGACCCCCGCTCTGTGTCCTGCACGTGCGACATCAGTTTTCTGATGCTAACGGACCTCCCCCCGCCCGTGACCAGCCTGATCTGGGCCCAGGCCGCCCCCAAACCTGCCACCTGGGCATGCGGGCTGTTTCGGGCTGAAGGTAATTGAGAAACAGAGACCCAGGAAGGACTCTCTGCCCTCCCTGGATCTGCTAAACGTGGGGCATGAACGCTCTGATGAAAGTGTACCCCCTCTCCCACACAGGAGAGCACCCTAATCCCCAGCGATGGAGATGGCACCAAGTGAATCCGCATGAACAAACTCTTACCGAAATGTCCTTAACCTTCTCTGCCACTAATTCCCCGGACAGTCACCTGCCCACGGTATCCTGCCCCAAGAAGCCCCCTTTTCTTAATCTTGGCATTTTCCCACAATACATTGCTTTTTTAAAAAAAAAATATTTTATTGGTTTTTTTACAGAGAGGAAGGGAGAGGGATAGAAAGTCAGAAACATCGATGAGGGAGAGACATCGATCAGCCGCCTCCTGCACGCCCCACTGTGGAGATGTGCCCGCAAGCAAGGTACATTCCCCCAACCGGAATCGAACCTGGGACCCTTCAGTCCACAAGCCGACGCTCTATCCATTGAGCCAAACCGGTCTCGGCAATATATTGCTTTTTGTTATAATGCTAAGACCCAATTAAAAAAGGGCTTTCGGTTGACAAAATCCCACACCCTTTCTTGATAAAAACTCTCAGCAAAGTGGGAATAGAGGGATCATACCTCAAACATAATAAAAGCCTTAAATGACAAACCTACAGCCAACCTCATACTCAATGGGGCAAAAACTAAACCCATTTCCCCTAAGAACAGGAACAAGACAGGGATGCTTGCTTTCACCACTCCTGTTCCACATAGTACTGGGAGTGCTAGCCATAGCGATCAGACAAGAAGAAATAAAAGGCATCCAAATTGGCAAAGAAGAAGTAAAAACTGTCCTTATTCACAGATGACATGATACTATACATAGAAAATCCCAAAGACTCCATCAAAAAACAACTAGACCTAATAAATGAATTCGGCAGTGTAGCAGGATACAAAATGAACAACCAGTAATCTGTGGCCTTTTTATACACCGATAGTGAACTCAGAAAGAGAAACAAACAAACAAAAAGAAAACAATCCCATTTACCATCGCACCAAAACAATCAAGATACCTAAGAATAAACTTAATGAAGGAGGTAAAAGACCTGTACTTGGAAAACTACAGGACATTGAACAAAGAGACAGAGGAAGATGTAAACAGATGGAAGAGCATACCATGTTCATGGATTGGTAGAATCAACATCATTAAAATGACCATTCTACCCAAAGCAATCTACAGATTCAATGCAATCCCCATTAAAATACCAATAGCATATTTCAAAGATCTAGGACAAACTCTCCAAAAATTCATCTGGAGAAAGTCACTAATCAGCCGAAAGATGCAAATCAAAACAACAATGAGGTATCATCTCACACCTGTCAGAATGGCTATCCTCAACAAATGACAAGTGCTGGCGAGGATGCGGAGAAAAAGGAACCCTCGTGCACTGCTGGTGGGAATGCAGACTGGTGCAGCCACTGTGGAGAACAGCATGGAGTTTCCTCAACAAACTAAAAATGAAGCTCCCATTTGACCCAGTGACCCCACTCCTAGGAATATATCCTAGGAAACCAGAAACACCCATCAGAAAGGATATATGCACCCCTATGTTCATAGCAGCACAATTCACCATAGCTAAGATTTGGAAACAGCCTAGGTGCCCGTCAGCAGATGAGTGGATTAGAAAACTGTGGCACATCCACACAATGGAATACTGCACTGCAATAAAAAAAGAAGGAACTTTTACCACTTGCAACAGCCTGGATGGAACTGGAGAGCATTATGCTAAGCGAAATAAGCCAGTCGGAAAAAGATAAATATCATATGATCTCACTCATGTGTGGGATATAATGACCAACATAAAATGATGAACAAAAACAGATCCAGAGACAAATGGCAGGGGAGGGGGGTTAGAGAGCAATCAAAGGACTTGTATGCGTGCAGAGGAGCATCACCAATGGACACAGACACTGGGGCGCTGGGGCTTGCCCGGGGTGGCAATGGCTGTGTGTGTGTGTGGGGGTGGGGTGGGGGGGGTGTCAACTGGGGGAAAAGAGACATTTGTAAAACTTCAGACAATGAAAATAAAGGGTTTTCACATAAAGATCCATGTAAAAATAAAATCTGTGCCCTTTCAAACCTATTCATCTGTCTTCTGTCAGTCTAATTTTATTTTTTAAAGAATATATATTTTTAAGCATCACCAATGGACACAGACATTAGGGGGATGAGGGCATGTGCCGAGGGGTGGGGAAGGATGGGGGCTGGTTAATGGGGGAAAAGAGACATATGTACTATTTGTAATACTTTAAACAGTTTTAAAATATATATATTTTTAATGATTTCAGAGAGCTAGGGAGAGGAGAGATAGAAACATCAATGAGAAAGAATCATTGATCAGCTGCCTCCTGACGCCCCCTACTGGGGATGAGCCTGCCACCTGGCCATGTGCCCTCGACCGGAATAGAACCCAGGACCTCTCAGTACACAGGCCAACGCTCTATCCACTGAGCCAAACTGGCTAGGGCTGCCCGTCTACCTTTAATTTGCAGGCCCCAGGTACAGAGTCCAACAGGGTGGAGGCAAAGTGGGTCCTCCGGACAGTCCGTGCTCCATTCTCAGCGCCGCCCAGTGCTGACAGGGCGCCCACAAAGGGCACTTACTCTGTCCAGTGCACAGTCCACCGTTCCCTGCCCTCCTGCCTGCGCGGTCCTTTAAAGTGAAAGCCAGGTCATGTCCCGCCCTTTTCTGACCTTTTATGGATATCCGGCACACTGAGAGCTCTCCCAAACGCCACACTGTGTCTGGCCTCACGCCTGCCCCCCAGCCCCTCCAGCACCTCCAGTCCCCCCCCCCCCCCAGCCTCCCAGGCCCCCAAGTCCCCAAGCCCCTCCAGCCCCCCAGGCCTTCAGGCTGTCCTTCCTCGGCTTCGGCTCCGGCTCTGGCTCACTTGCCAGCTTTTAATCTGTGAGGCTCCGAGGCTCCCCTCACCCCAGGCCTCACACCCCTTTCCCATCACCGCACCTCCTTTTCTCCTGCCCTCCGGAAAGCCACTGCTGTCCTTGAAGGAATCACCTGTCTCCTTTAAGGGGTGCCCACCAATATGGCCCACCTTCCTGAGGGCGTGGCAAAGGCTGGGCCAATCAAACTCCCAGCTCTGAAATTTGACCCTTGACCTTGGGGGTATCAGAATTGACAGCAACAACACAGTGCAGCAGAGTATTTCAAAGGTGGTGTCCTGTGGAGACCCCCCTCTTTTCACAGCGGGTCCTTCCCCGCCCCTCACTCCTGCCCCCTCCACCCCCACCTGTTCAGCTTTAACTTCTATTCTGTGAGCTCCCAACCTCCCCCTCCCATCAGGTTGGCCGGCTCCAGTTCTGGTCTTTGTAGTCAAAGAACCCTGCTGCCCCTCCTCCAGCCTCCCCGTGGTGCCCTCCTCTTCCTCCTCCACCCCAGGCATCTGTGCCCAGCGGCTCCGTGTGGCAGACAGACGCCCTCCGTAGGGATTTGATGAAGGAGTAGCAGAGGTATTTTCTCAGGAGGAACGGGCATCAGCAAGGGGCAGGAGTGAGGCAGGCGCTGGGGGCCTGGAGCCAACACGAAGGAGGAACCGCACCCCATCCTTCGCTGTGTCTGTGCCTTCCGTGGGCACAGACACCTGGCTCCCAGTGGCATATTTGGGGGTGGCATCTTTTGATCCCCCTTCCACGTTTTAAAAGAAATTTGTGCCCTCAAAGCTGTGGGACAGAAGAGAGGTGCCCCTTGCACTCACTGGCAGGTTATTTAGGGGACAGAGAGGATCCTTGAAGTCGACACGGAAGCACTAATATCACATGGGGCTTCCAAAACCGTGACCACCATGTTTCTCTCACGTAAAGGACAGGTTTCCCTTCCATCTTTCTTGCTCACAAAACGTGTGTTACGGTGTGTGTGAATGATGACAGACTTCCGACCAGTGCCGTGGGGGGCATTA
>JAAGEH010000227.1:2778426-2829442 GCA_011751065.1 Lasiurus cinereus
GAGCAGAGGCCATGTCAGAGGTGAGAGCAGAGGTCATGTCAGAGGTGGGAGCAAAGGTCGTGTCAGAGGGAGGTCTTATTCCAGGTTTCCTACAAGGCGGTCAGAACCCCGTGGCGGGGGCAGAGGAGCCACGTCCTGGCCTTCCAGGCACCTTCACCCCACGTCGCCTCTGCCCGCCGGTCAGCCAGGCCGTCAGTCAGTCTCAGAGCCCAGCCCAGTGCCCGGTGCCCCCGGCCAGGGAGCCCGGCTCCTGCCAGCTCGCTCGGGCACCAGTGCCCAGGCCCGGCCTCGCGGAACTGTGGTCCCAGGACGAAGGCGTGTGGCTCCGGGCAGAACGTGGATGGCCGACCCCGCCGCCTCCTCCTCGTCCATCGAGGAAGGAAGGCTCAGAGGACAGGGGGAGCGATGCCCACGGAGAACAGCGGTCGCCAACCCGTGGTCCGCGACACTGAAAGGCTGGAGGCCCGGACGTTTCCCTCCGAAAAGCCCAACCCTCTCCGCAGAATCACCTGTGCACGGGCCTCCCTCTCCTGAGTGTGAAGGTCAGAAAACGGGGTTCCCTGGGCCAGAGCCGCAGAAAGAAGTCTGAAGGGTTGGAGAGTTAGGCCTGCGGGACGTAGAAGTGCTTCTTGCCTTCCGCTCCGGGCGCTGTCACTTTCACACCGTTCGGTAAGGCGCGCTGAACGTGAAGGGATGGCGTCCGGAGAAGGACTCGCTGCTGTCAATCACCCGCCAGGTCACTTCCCGTGTGGCCTCCTCTCCTTAGGGTGGGCTCGGTCTTGGCTCAGCACCACACACACAGCACACAGAGCGGGGTGGGGGGGAGGAATGCAGGGAGGGGGCGCGTAGGCATCCCAGGTGGGAGGGAGGACGGGGGGAGGGAGGGAGGGGAGGCCACACACCGGGAGCCGCCAGCTGCCTGTCCTGTGGCCTCCTCTGTCCCAGGCAGGGGCTGTGCAGCTGCAGAACCGGGGGGTGGGGGCGGGGGAGGACTCGACCAAAGGGTCCAGGATGCCCTGGCTGGTTTGGCTTGGCTCAGTGGATAGAGCAAAAGCCTGCACATGCCCGGGTTGTGGGCTCAGTCCCCAGTGGGGGGCGTGCAGGAGGCAAGTGATCAATCCATGATTCTCATCATTGATGTTTCTGTTTCCCTCTCCACCTCTCTTCCTCTCTGAAATCAATACACACACACACACACACACACACACACACACACACTAGAGGCCCAATGCATGAAATTTGTGCACGGGGGTGGGGTTTGGGGTGGTGGGGGGTGTCCTTCAGCCCAGCCTGCTCCCTCTCTAATCTCGGACATCCCCTCTCACAATCCAGGACTGCTGGCTCCCAACTGCTCCCCTGACAGCCTGTTTGCCCCTAACTGCCCTCCCCTGTGGGCCTGGTCACTCCCAACTTCCTTCCTCTGCCAGCCTGGTCACCCCTAACTGCCCTCCCCTGCAGGCTTGATCACCCCCAACTGTCTTCCCTGGCAGGCCTGGTCTCTCCCAACTGCCTTCCCCTGCTGGCCATCCTGTGACCACATGGGGGCAGTCATCTTATGTGTTGGAGTGATGGTCAATCTGCATATTACTCTTTTATTAGATAGGATAGAAGCCTGTTGCATGGGTGGGGCCAGCTGGTTTGCCCTGAAGGGTGCCCCAGATCAGGGTGGGTGTTCCCTTGGAGCATGTGTGGTTTGCAGGCCGGCCACACCCCCTGGTGACCCAAGCGGAGGCTCTGGCATCTGGGATCTATTTATCTTCTACAATTGAAACTTTGTAGCCTGGAGCGGAGCCAAGCCTTCTGCTTGCACACCCATTGAAACTTCGTTGCCTCAAGGGGAGCCCTGGGCCTGCCAGGGTGTGGGGAAAGCTTGGCTTCCTCCATCGCCAGGGGCAACCCAAGCCTCCCTCCTGCTTTCTCTGTGGCCGTAGCCATCTTGGTTGGGTTAATTTGCATGCTCTCTCTGATTGGCTGGTGGGCGTGTCTTGTGGGTGTAGCAGAGGTGCCTTCAAGTTGCATATTGTTCTTTTATTAGCGAGGATTTTAAAAAGGGTGGAGGATGAGAGGGTCCTAACGGGAGCTCCCTTGCCCTCTGCCCCCCTCCCCCCCCCCGCGCGGTGTTACAGTAAGTCTTTTCCATCTCGGCTCTTCCTCTGGCTCTCTGGCCTTTGCACACCCACGGAGAAGGCCTGGCTGCTCATGGGAGGCTGGCCCGCCCGGCACTAGAGCCACGGACCCGGCCTCGCTGCCTAGCTCAGCCCCTCCGCTCCACGGCGGGCTTATTTTCTGGGAAGAGCAAAAGCAAGCAAAAGAGCATTCTACTTGGGTCCTTTTACTTTATATTTATATATATATATATATATATATATATATATATATATTTTTTTTTTTTTTTTTAATTGATTTTTCACAGAGAGGAAGGGAGAGGGATAGAGAGCTAGAAACATGATGAGAGAGAGACATCGATCAGCTGCCTCCTGCACGCCCCCCACTGGGGATGTGCCTGCAACCAAGGTACATGCCCTTGACCGGAATGGAACCTGGGACCTTTCAGTCCACAGGCCAGCGCTCCATCCACTGAGCACACCGGTTTCGGCGGATCCTTTTACTTTTATCTTTTTAAAAAAAGGTTTTAAAAATTGATTTTTAGAGAGAGGGAGCGAGTGATGGGCTGCCTCTCGCAAGACCCCAAGCCGGACGGGGTGGGGGGGAGTGGGTGAGAGCCACACTCAACCACTGAACCACCCCAGCCGGGGTTAGTTCTTAGAAACACGGCTGCTGGGCAAGTGGGATTTTACAGTCAAGAGCCCAACGGGGTGCCTTTGGCCCAATCCGGGCTGTTTGAGGATAAACATAAAATAAATTTAAACATGAAATAAACTTAAACATAAAATAAATTTAAAGGCGCTGACTCCTGAGGGACACCGCCCCTCCCCCTGCTCCCACCAGGCCCCACAGGCCCCACCGGCCCCACCAGCCAGTCCCCAGGAAAGGATCCGGAGTTCCGGGGGAGGGACCCTCAGGCCTGGAGGCACGCCCTCTGGGCCAGCCCCGGGAATTTCTGTAAGTCTCGGTGATTAACACGCCGCTCAGAGCCCACTCCCTCCACACCCCTTCTTTTGCCTGGCTTCCTGGGTGGAGGGCGCAGGCCGCCCCATCAGGGTGCAGATGAGGGCGCTGCTCCTGGGGCCCCGCCCACCCGCCTGATTGGGGTGCCGGTCACTGAGGAAGCGGCCTCTGTGCGGCCTCCCAGAGGAGAGAGGAGCCTCACGGAACCGTGGCTGAGCCTCAGGACAAACCACAGGCCGATCACTTCCCTCCCGGGGCGGTGCGGCCCAGAGGCTGGGCGTGGGCCATGAACGGGTGCGTGTGTGTGTGCATGTCACAGTCCAGTTCTGGTCAGGCACACGCCCAGGTTCCCCACTGGGGGCTGTGCTGAGGCACCTATCCCTGTTCCTCTCCCTCTCTGTCTCCCCACTTCCTCTCCAAAAGCAATAAAACACACACACACACACATATAGATAGATAGATAGATAGATAGATAGATAGATAGATAGATAGACGGGTGGATAGATAGATAGATAGATAGATAAAAAGAATCCTCACCTTGTCAGTGTGAAGTCGCTGTGACCTCACGGGGGGACAGGCTGGAGGAGGTGGAGTGGGAGGGGGGACAGGGTGAGGCCCAGGGGACCCAGAAGGAGGCGGTGGCCCACCTGGCTGGGTGGAGCTGGGGGGAAGGGGAGGGGTGAAGGCCAGCTGGGAGCTTGGTCCCCCTCTTCTGGGTCCCCAGGGGCTCCCAGGCGCCCTAGAATCCTCCCCCCCGCCCCTCACGCCAGGGCCCGGGGGCCAGGACCCTGCGCACTAGGAAGCTCACGCTCAGTAGCAAAACCGAGTTCTTCCAGGCGCAGCCCCACCAGGTGCCTGAAAACCCCAACGCCAGGATCAAAGCGAGCACAGCTCCGGGGAGGGGACGCCCCGCCCAGCCCACTTCCTGCGCCCGCACGCCCGCAGCCGCCCCAGCTCGGGCCCCACCGCCTGACTCACCGCCACTGCCACAGGGCGACGCTTCCGGGGACACGGCAGGTGGGGAGGGGGTTCCCCAAACCCCACTCGGCTCCGAGGCTGCCCTCTGGGCTTGGTCCCACCCTTTCAACCCGGTGGGGCCTTCCTCCCTCCATCCTCCATCCTTCATCCTCCATCCTTCACCTGCATCCCCTCCCCCTCCCCTCTCCTTCCACTCACCTTCCCTCTCTGGGACCGTGGTTTCAGCCCTAAAATCCACTCCAGCACCCACTCCTCCCATCCTAAGGAAACCCACCCTCCACGCCCAACGCCCTCTTCCCTTCCCGCCACCCTCTCCAAGCGAACCCACGCCTCCAAGTCCCTTTCAAACCGGAGGCGTTTTGCATTGACATTGTTTCAAAGGTCAAGTAGGTGCGGGATGTGACCTGGAGCTCCAGAACCCTCCACCCAGATGCTCCAGTTGTGAGCATCTTGCCACACCTGCTTTATCATTCCCTGTAAATATGCATATGTGTGTGTGTGTGTGTCTGTGTTTCTTTGTATGTAGGTATCTTATGTGTGTACTAGTATCTGTGTAATACCTGTTCTGTACTAATAAAAGGGTAACATGCTAATTAGACCGGGAGACCTTCTGGATGTCCTTCCAAAGCCATGGTGGTGAGACCAAGGCAGAGGCAGTTCGGGGTGAGCAGGCCGGCAGGGGAGGGCAGTTGGGGGAGAGCAGGCCAGCAAGTAGAGTGGTTAGGGGCAATCAGGCAGGCAGGCAGGCAGGCAGGTGAGTGGTTAGGAGCCAGTGGTCCCCGGATTGTGAGAGGGATGTCAGACTGCTGGTTTAGGCATACACTGGCAGTCGAGGGGTCCCAGATTGGAGAGGGTGCAGGCTGGGCTGAGGGACACTCACTCCCGTGCACAAATTTTGTGCACCGGGCCACATGTATGTATGTTTATACAGGGTATGTATGTATGTATTTCTTCCCAAACCATTTGCAAGTTAAGTGGCAGCCTTCACGGTTCCTTCTCTCTGCATGCTTGCTGTGTTTTGCTGAGACAAGGACATGCAATGCACAGTTAGCCAAAAAAAAAAAAACACCGGCAAACAACCTCCTTCAGCCACCCCATCGAGGGCTGCAGGGTTCGTCCAATGGGACCTTCCTGTCCCAGGTTCTCGGTCTCTGTCTCTCTGCTTCCGCTCTCCCTTTCCCCGGCTCCTCTGCTGAGGCCTTCCAGAGCCGGGTCCCCTCTTTCCCCTGCCCCTCCCCGCTCACCTCTGGGCCTTGCCTCTGTCTCATTTCCAGCCTCCTCTGTGTCCGCCGCATGGACTCCCCACCCGGGACCTCCTCCCCGCCTCCCCCAGGTCCCCGGTTCTCTAGGCGTCGCTACCGGGTCCCTGGCCACCCCCCACACCTGACTGTGCCCGGGCCCTGTCCCACAGCTGCGGTCCCGGCCCAGCACCCTCACCTTTGACCCCACCCCAGCCAGACCCTTGCCCAGTGATTGGCCACACGCCCTGCTCCCTCCCTTCTGACTCACCTACCGGCTCCTTCCGCACCTCCTGACTCAGCCCTCCGTCCCCACCTGCCTGTGAGCGGGGTTCCACCGGCCCTCTGCCCACGTGGGGCTCCTTGCCCCCACAGGAGATGAGAAAACATCAAGAGATTTGCTCACAGTTTTGTTTTTTTTTAAAATATATTTTATTGATTTTTTTACAGAGAGGAAGGGAGAGGAATAGAGAGTCAGAAACATTGATGAGAGAGAAGCATCGATCAGCCGCTTCCTGCACGTCCCCTACGGGGGATGTGCCCGCAACCAAGGTACATGCCCTTGACGGGAATCGAACCTGGGACCCTTTAGCCCGCAGACCGACGCTCTATCCCCTGAGCCACACCGGTTTCGGCAGTATCTGCCTTTCTTATTGCCCTTCTCTCCTCTGAAGCCCCAGTGACTCTCAGCTCGGACCCCCTCCGTCCCTCTCCCATTCTGTCACGTGCATGTGGGGTGGGGACTGGGCTCTCTGTGAGTGGGCAGAACTGCATTTGGTCATTTTCTAGTTAGCCTGTCTCAGGTCGGGGTCCTTCGTAGAGGCTAGTCTCCACCAGCTCTTGGGTCAGGTGCCCGTCGTGCCTGAAGTCACTGTCCCTCCGGTCCTTCCAATGGGTTCGAAGAGGACCCTTGGTGCCTGAAAAAATTTTAAAAATGTAGATGTCAGGGGAGGGGGAGCACGTTCTGAGAAAAGGGTGACACTTTTCATCAGATTTCTACAACAACCTGCGACCTCTCCCCAGAGAGAAAAGAAGCAAGTGGCCTGCAGGGTTAAAAAGTTCAAGGTGAAGCCAAAACCAGTGTGGCTCAGTGGATAGAGCATCGGCCTGCGGACTGAAGGGTCCCGGGTTCGATTCCGGTCAAGGGCATGTATCCTGGTTGCTGGCGCATCCCCAGTAGGAGGTGTGCAGGACGGTTGATCAATGTTTCTCTCTCTCATCGATGTTTCTAACTCTGTATCCCTCTCCCTTCCTCTCTGTAAAAAAAAAATCAATAAAATGTATGTATGTGTATATATATATATATATATATATATATATGAAGTTCAAGGTCATGATGGGAACCCAGACCATTTCTGGCTCAGATCTCTGACACCCCTAGGCCCAGCCCAGCGGTTCTGGGCTCGCTGACCCGAGGCGCTGGGTAAAACCAGGCTCCGTGGCCTGGGCCCTGGGATTCTGACCCCGAAGATCTGCGTGAAGGTGTTGGGGGCGGGGAGTGGAGGGAGCCCCGGATCTGCCGTCAACAAGCGGGGGCGCTGAGGCAGACGCCCCGGGCTGGACACTACCGCGGCTGCCTGCCTCCGATGTTTGCACACGGCACACTCCCTCCTTCTGGAATTTGCGTCCACCGGACCGTGGACAAAAGCCTGTGGAGTCTTCAACGTCCAACTCACACCCAGCACCGGGGGCCGGGGGGGGGGGTCCTCCGGTCCTTCCTGTGTCAGGGAGGTGGAGCCCCCAAAGCAATGGCTGGCCCCAGGGCGATGCTCTCCCTCTTCCCAGGACGGCAGGGGAGCGGCTGGGTCTCACCCTTCCCTTCCTCTCTGCCTGCTCCAGGGCCCTGGACCGCCGGCTGCGGTGGAAACTGGGTCCCGCCTCAGGTTAACGTTGTGGTCATTCTCACGGTGGGGCACTGCTGTTGGTCTTCATTCCAGGTCACAGGTCATAGGTCACAGGTCACAGGTGGGGGACGTGCCCTGAGGTGCTCACCCACACTGGCCTACCTTCCTCAGCTCATCTCGCTGAGCAAATAAGACACCAGGAACCGGAAGGATGCCTGTCGGAGAGGCACCCAATGCCAGGGGAGCTGACAGAGGAGGAAAAGAGGGAGGGAGGGAGGGAAGAAGGGAGGGAGCGGCAGAGAGCAAGCGGGAAGAATGGGGGTGTGTGTGTGCGGTGTGAAGGCTCTGGGCCAGCAGGCAGGGTTCCCGTAGAAATTTTTATGGGTCAGGTAGCCGGGCAGGTGGTGGGGGGTGGGATGGGCGGGTGGTTCGTTTGTTTGTTTGCAGGAAGGGGGCACTCCTTCACGACCCCCGGCTCCTCGGTGAGGATGGAAAGCCGGTCAGAGGCTGGGACAGCCCGAGGGGTGGGTAGAGGCGTTTCAGTAAAACAGCTTTCCCCAGAGGATCCCTGGTTTGAGGAGAAGGAAGAGATGGAAGAGATGGAAGAGATGGAAGGTGTTTTCCGTTTCTGTATTTGCTTCCAGGAAGAAGGGGAGAGAGAGGAACATCCGTCAGCTGCCTGTCACGTGTGCCCGGGCCAGGGACCAAACCCTCCACCTGGTCCCCAGTGCCCTGACTGGGGATTGAACGTGTGACCTTCTGGTGCAGGGAAGGGCTCGCCAACCAGCGGAGCCGCACTGGCCAGGACAGAACATCTTATTCGAAGCCGGTGGCTTATCCTGTGGACCAGCGGTTCTCAACCTTCCTAATGCCACGACCCTTTAAGACAGCTCCTCATGGGGTGGTGACCCCCACCCATAAAATTATTTCCATTGCTACTTCATCACTGTCATTTTGCTACTGTTATGAACTGTTATATAAATATCTGATATGCAGGATGTATTTTCATTATTACAAAGTGAACATAATTAAAGCATAGGGATTCATCACAAAAACAATACGTAATTATATATTGTGAAATATTTATTTCTAATGACAAATAAATGAAATTTTGTCTTGAATCGTGGTGTAGCATGGGTAACAGTCTTCCTATAACAACAGTAAACTACATGGCTACACTTTGCTACACCGAGGAGCGGTTTGTTGTTTCCTCAGACCATGGGAAATAGGTGTTTTCCGCTGGTCTTAGGCGACCCCTGTGAAAGGGTCGTTCGACCCCCAAAGTGGTCGAGACCCACAGGTTGAGAACCGCTGCTGTGGACGAACCAGGGCCCCGTGCTCACCTGGCTCGCTCAGGGGAGGCCTGCCAGCGGCCTTGCAAACTCCAGAGACCTCAGGCCACCACAAAGGAGGGTCTGAAACACAAACCTTTCCGTGAACAAGCCGTTGATGGTGGTAGTCAGGTCGGAGGTCAGTATCTTCCCCGACAACTCCGATCAGCTCCGATCTTTGCGGGCCTGTTGTCTCTCTGCATCTAAGATGACACACCTGTGGACCCTCAGGGTAACTTGTAACGTCCCCTTTTCTGGGCCCCTCAGGGCACAACAGGTGGCGCCAGGGCGGAGACCACAAATTACCCCCACCCCCACCACCCCCTCATCTGAGTTATCTTGTTCATTGTTGGCTGTTAACTATCCTGCACCCATCCACCTGTGCAAAAAAATGTGTCTACCACTTTATTTTTTATCTCACCCCAGGGGTTCTCCCACCTTTTGCTTTCTCGCCTCCCTAACCTATCACCCACGCTTTGCACGGAACCCCCTGGTGTGCCCTCCTTTGAATGTAAGGCCTAAAGCAGAGTGAAAAGCCGCCGTTCTATCCAGCGCTGTCCCAGCCCACTGAGATCCTGCTTCCTGGCCATGGTCCACAGCCCGGCTCCAATAAACTCAAACATTCTTTATAGGTTTGAAGTTTTTAAAATACATGTTATTGATTTTTTACAGAGAGGAAAGGAAAGGGATTGAGAGTTAGTTAGAAACATCCATGAGAGAGAAACATCCATCAGCTGCCTCCTGCACACTCTCTACTAGGGATGTGCCCTGGACCAGAATCGAACCTGGGACCCTTGAGTCTGCAGGCCAGTACTCTATCCACTGAGCCAAACTGGTTAGGGCGAGGTTTGAATGTTTTTTACTTCCAACAGAGTATCAGAGCCATGGGTACTTATACATGCTAGACTGATTTGATTTTCTTTTTCTGGACCAGTGGAGAGATTTCTGAAGAATTTGGATCATCAGTAATCTCTACTAATACAAGGGTAATATGCTAATTACACCAGATAGACCGGACATCTTCCAGACGTCCTACAGTGATGGGGCTGAGGCAGAGGTGGTTAGAGGTGATCAGGCCAGCAGGGAAGAGCAATTAGGAGCAATCAGACCGGTAGGGGAGCAATTAGGAGTGATCAGGCAGGCAGAAGTGGTTAGGGGCGATCAGGCAGGCACAGAGGTTAAGGGTGATCAGGCAGGCAGGTAGGTGAGAAGTGAGGACCCAGTGGTCCTGGATTGCAAGAGGGTGCAGGCTGGGCTGAGGGATTCTCCCACCCCCACTCCCCACCCCCACCCCCCAGGCACCAATTTAGTGTTATCATAAGAAACAGTGAAACCTGTGAAGAATTTTTGTGAGCCCTACCCGGTTTGGCTCAGTGGATAGAGTGTGGGCCTGTGGACTGAAGGGTCCCTGGCTCGATTCCAGTCAAGTACACAGGCCCGGGTTGTGGGCTCGATCCCTAATAAGGGACATGCAGGAGGCAGCCACATCCATGATTCTTTCTCACCATTGATGTTTTTCTCTCTCTTCCCCTCTGAAATCAATAAAAACATATATTTTTAAAAAAAGAAACCTAGCCGAGACCGGTTTGGCTCAGTGGATAGAGTGTCAGCTTGCAGACTGAAAGGTCCCAGGTTCGATTCCGGTTGGGGGCATGTACCTTGCTTGCGGGCACATCTCCACTATGGGGTGTGCAGGAGGCGGTGGATCGGTCTCTCTCATCGAGGTTTCTGACTTTCTATCCCTCTCCCTTCCTCTCTGTAAAAAATCAATAAAATATATTTTTTAAAAAAGAAAAGAAAAGAAAAAGAAACCTGCAATATTTGAAACAAAAACCAAGCATTCTTATGAGTTTATTTGAACCACACTGTTGACAATTGCTGGGAAGCAGACTCTCAGCATGATTATGGTTTTCCACCTCGTTTTATTCCTTACCTTCAAAGGGGGAGACCTCAGTGGGTTACAGGAAGTCTGTGGTGATAAATTAGGGAGGCGGGAGAAAGCAAATGGGGGGGGGGGAACCTCTGGGCTTGGACAAAAAGTAAAACGATAGACACACACTTCTTTCGCTTCGGGGCCGGGGCCCAGCGTAGTTAACAGCCACCCAGGAACAAGGTAACAATAACGCTGAAGGAATCTGAGGTATCTGTCCTGGTGCCCCGGGCATTTGGTCGTGCCGGGAGGGGTGGGGGAAAAGGGAAGTTACTAGTTCCTCTGACATCTCCTCGGTATGTTATCTTAGACGCAGAAGATAACCAGCTCCGTTAAGGTAAAGAATGACCTCATCAGGGAAGATACGGGCCCAGGATATGACTTGAAGCACCATCAATACTTTTAGCTAAAGTTTTAATTTCAGACCGTCCTGGGTGGTGAGTTTGCAAGACCACCATGCAGGCCTTCCCCGAGCTGGTCAGGGCAGCCTGTGGGCCCCTCCCGTCCGCCATTCTGAGGCAGGGTTCTCGAATCGCACGGAAGGACAGGAGGACTGTCCCAGGCACTGAGTGAGTTATCATTTTATTTCTGGAGACAACTCCAGGGCCGTCCACAGTTTGCCAACTCGCCTCTCAGTCAATTCAAAGATCGTCTGTAGCTCCCCTTCCAGGGACCTTGCCTACCGAGCGGCTCCTCAGGCGAGTGGGAACGAATCATCCACCAGAAGTCAGAGGTCACCCTCCCTGGCTTCTGTTCATTTATTTATTTTTCTCTTAACTCGGAGCGTCTAGAACAGCGATTCTCAACCTGTGGGTCGCGACCCCTTTGAGGATCGAACGACCCTTTCACAAGGATCGCCTAAGACCATCAGAAAACACCTATTTCCCATGGTCTTAGGAACCAACAGACCCCTCCTCGGTGTAGCAAAGTGTAGCCATGTAGTTTACTGTTGTCATATGAAGACTGTTGCCCATGCTACACCACGATTCAAGACAACATTTCATTTATTTGTCATTAGAAATAAATATTTCACAATATACAATTACGTATTGTTTTTGTGATTAATCCCTATGCTTTACTTATGTTCCATTTGCAACAACGAAAATACATCCTGCCTATCAGATATTTACATGACAGTTCATAACAGTAGCAAAATGACAGTGATGAAGTAGCAACGAAAATCATTTTATGGGTGGGGGTCACCACCACATGAGGAGCTGTCTTAAAGGGTCGCGGCCTTAGGAAGGTTGAGAACCGCTGATCTAGAAGAAAGTACGCCCAGCCTCCCACTCTCTCTGCTCTTTAAAAGAGGTCGCTGGGGGAGAAATTTGCCACAATCCCCAAACCTGTGAAAGGCGGCACCCGGCACATAAAAGAAAAAATTAAAAAACAAACAAACAAATGAGAGCTAGAGGAAGGGGAGGGGAGGAGGGAGGTGCGTGAAGACAGTGCTTGGGCATGAAAATATTCTTCTCAGTGGAAAGGTAACTTGGACCTGGTTTAAAGGAGAAAAAGAAAATGGAGGCAGAGTGAGGGCACAAAAAGGAAGACTTTTACCCCCCGCAGATCCTGAAAGCATTCCTGCTTGGCGGGGTGGGGTGAGGGCATTAGGGTTCATTCAGAGTGTGGGGGTGCGGCTCTGTGAGGGTATCCCAACCCCTGGATCCTGGCACTCACCCCCAGGGAATAATTTGAATGAAAATGTAAGTTTGCTGAGACCGGTGTGGCTCAGTGGATAGAGCGTCGGCCTGAGGACTGAAGGGTCCCAGGTTCGATTCCGGTCAGGGGTATGTACCTTGCTTGCGGGCACATCTCCACTGTGGGGCGTGCAGGAGGCGGCTGATCGCTGTCTCTCTCTCATCGATGTTTCTGACTTTCTATCTCTCTCCCTTCCTCTCTGTAAAAAATCAATAAAAAAAAAAAGGTTAAAAAAAATACACATAAGCTATGTGAACCGATGCTCACTGCCTCCCCGGCATCTGCCCTGGGACCCTCGGTGCCAGGCGGGCAGGGCATCCAGGCCCCTCGCTGGTGTCACTGCCATGGGGCCCAAGCAGCCTAGTTACAAGCGCCCGCCGCCCTATCCCCAGCATCCCAGCCCCCAGCTGCTGTCCCCAGCTCAGGCCCTTTTGCCTGTCCCCCAGGAGCCTCCCTCCCTCCCCCCATCACTGGCTTCCTGTAGTTCTGCTTCCCCAGGGACAGATGGGGCACAAGCCGGGCCCCTGCCCGCGCCCTGCGGGACCACAGACAGCCTTTCCCCCTCGGAGCCTCGGTTCCTCCTCGGCCAGCGGGGGCGGGGGCGGGCCTGCACTTAGGGCTGAGGTTCTGGCGTGAAGGACACAGCTCCCCGGGGGGTGCTCAGTCACAGGGCGGCTCTGACGTCACGCCGTCACAGGGCGGCTCTCAGGGACCTGGCATTACATCACGATCACAGCCGCCCCCCTCCGGCCTCGCTAGTGGTCCTCCCTCCAGCCTCCCCCCTAACCACCCCCACTGGCCCACATCTCAGCGCCGCCACCCCAGTCTGGGGCTTGTCACTGCCCCGCTCCGCTGGCTCACCACCACCCCCAGACGGAAGCCGGCACTGCCCCAGCACGCTCCAGGCTGGTCACTCCTTCGCCGCACCCCACCCACCCCCTCCTTCCGCCTCTCCCCGGCTGCCTCAGGCCCTGTCCCTCTGCTCCAGCTTCCCTGCCCGCTGTGAGGGGCCCGCTGCCGGCTGGACACTGTTTCCTAGCATCCCAGCCTCCCAGCATCCCAGCCCCCAGCCTCCCAGTCCCCCAGCATCCCAGGCCCCCAACATCCCAGCCCCCAGAATCCCAGCCTCCCAGTCCCCCAGCATCCCAGGCCCCCAACATCCCAGCCCCCAGAATCCCAGCCCCCCAGCCACCCAGCATCCCAGGCCCCCAATATCCAAGCCCCCAGAATCCCAACATTCAACCCCCAGCCTCCCAGCATCCCAATATCTCAGCCCCCCATTCCCTCAGCATCCCAGCCCCTCAGCCCCCCAACATCCGAGCCCCCAGAATCCCAGCATCCCAGCCCGGCTCATCATCCCTGAGGGAGCCGGACCTCCCGAATCCTCTCCCTGTCCCAGCTGCCCTGCTCCATCCCCGCCCCCATCCTGTGCCCTACTCCCAGCAGAACCCCCATTTGTTCACCTCTGCACCCCTACCCCCACCCTCTGCCCCCAGCTGCCCTCTGCACCCTCCATGCTTGCTAACTGCTTGTCAACAACTGGCCTTCTCCTGGGATCTCCGGGCACAGGCGCCCACCCCCGGCCGGAGGGCTCCCCTGCGGGTCCGAGACGCTGAGGACAGACACCTGTGACACGCGTGGTCCGACCGCCACGCCACCGCTGTTCCTGAGCAGGAGCTGAGCTCAGCGGGCGCAATGCCCGTCCTTCTTGTCCCAGGCCGGCCAGAGGGCAGTGCCATGCTGGCCCCGCCCCTCCGGGGGAGCATCGGGGGCCCCACACACGGAGGAGCGGGTGGGGCCCCGGGCGCCTTCTCCGCTTTCTCTCCCCGGGCCCCGGAGTCCCCTAAACCCGCCCCGTCCTGCCGGGGGAGATGGAGCCACGGGCTGTGCCTCGAATGGACTTGGGGAGGGCCCGACCCGGCGCTGAGGAAGGCCGGGCCGTGTCCACATTTCCAGAACTGCGGCCGGTGGGCGGCCGGGGACTCAGCCTGGGCAGCGGGAAGGTGTCCCCACGTCCTCCGTCCTCCGGGGCCTGTGCCACTGGCCTGGGCGGAGCCGGGAAAACACAGCCGGCTCTCAGCGCTGAGGGGGCCCGAGTCCCCACCGGAGGGGGGCCAGGCCCGGTGTGTCAGGGAGTCCCCGCTGTCGGCCAGCCCCGCTGTGCTGTGGTCGGAAGGTGGCCTTGCAGAGGGTGGAGCAAGAGGCCGCCCCCCCGAATGGGCTCCCGGTAAAAGCCCTCTTCCGCTCGGACCCTCGGAGCTGGCTCTCAGCGGGCTCTTTTTTTTTTTTTTTTAATATATTTTATTGATTTTTTTCACAGAAGGAAGGGAGAGGGATAGAAAGTCAGAAACATCGATGAGAGAGAGACATCGATCAGCTGCCTCCTGCACCCCCCACACTGGAGATGTGCCCGCAACCAAGGTGCATGCCCCCGAAAAGAATTGAACCTGGGACCTTTCAGTCCGCAGGCCGACGCTCTATCCACTGAGCCACACCAGTCTCGGCCTCACCTGGCTCTTCTCCTGGGCCTCGGACTGGCTCCGAGCTCAGCCTCCTTCCTGGTGGCCAGGCCGGACAGCGGGGTCCCGGGCCAGGACCTGGCAAGTGCCCCGGGAAGGAAGCACCTGGCCCCAGACTTTCAGCACATTCCTGGGGCGGCCACCTGCACCCCACCCTCACCCCAGCATCCCAGCCCCAGCGGCCACGCTAATGAGCCCAGGCCTGGGGGTCAGAGGCCTCCCTCCCCCACAGCCCCCCCTCCTCGAGCGCCCATCCCAGCAGAGGGTCCCCTCCAGCCCACCTATTGGGGGTCACTGTTCCCAGATCAACAGCCCCGAGTCGCACTGGCTGTGCACGCTCCCCACACGTGATTTGCAAACTCATGTTCCCTCATTGGGTGGAGAGAAAACGAAGGTTTCGCCGGGTTTCCTAAGGGCCCACACCCACCACGGGCTGGGGTGCCCCCCACACAGAGGGGTCCCTGAGGGTCCCCCAGCACCAAGGAGCTGCAGCCAAGAGGCCCGAAGGAGCAGGTGGGCGCCAGCCCTCCCGTCCCCAGCCACTCAGCTCAGCATCTCCCGGGCTGGTTACCAGGAGACGGTCCCTGCTCCTGACTCAATGCCTTTGGGCAAAGGCATAAAGAGGCCGCTCTCCCAGCATCCCCTTCTCCCCTTGGACATTGATTTCCGAGAGGAAGGGAGAGGAAGAGGGAGAGATAGAAACATCAGTGATGAGAGACAATCACCAATCAGCTGCCTCCTGCACGCTCCCTACTGGGGATCGAGCCGGAAACCTGGGCATGTGCCCCTGACCAGGAATCAGACCATGACCTCCTGGTTCAGAGGTTGATGCTCAACCACTGAGCCATACCGGCCGGCGACAGAAATATGTGTGGAAAAGGCGTAAGAACGCTCCGGGCTGGGAGCTGAAACGACTCCCCTTCCAGACTGTGACCAAGTCCAGAGTCACCCCGAAAAGGAACTGCCCCCGCCCCATGGCCCGGATGCAGTGAAAACCCCCAGCAAGAAATTCTCCAGCCAGTGTGTCTCAGTGGAGAGAGCGTTGGCCTATGAGCTGAAAGGTCCCAGGTTTGATTCCGGTCAAGGGCATGTGCCTTGATTTCGGGCACATCCCCAGTAGGGGGTGTGCAGGAGGTGGCTGATCGATGTTTCTAGCTCTCTGTCTCTCTCCCTTCCTCTCTGTAAAAAATCAATACAACATATGTTAAAAAAAAAAAAAAAGAAAAAAAGAAAGAAATTCTCCAGAACGCTGCCCCTTCCTGCGCCAGGGAACCCTGCTCTGCGCTGGGAATGGCCCCTCGGCCCGGCCGACCCCGAGTGGGGACTGTGACAGCTGTCTCGTGACCAACGAGACCGTCTCTCCCCAGAACGGTGACGGGCCGTTTCCGCCCATCTTCAAAAGCCCCTAAATTACGTTCTCTCTTCTCCACCGTGAAACACAAGCCTAAGAAGCAGTGCCTTCACCTTGAGAAATGTACCCCTGAGGTTTGGAACTTAGGGCAGAACGTTAGTGGGCACCCTCGATGGTTGTCTGTGAGATTTCCTCCCCAGAAGATTGTTTTTTGTTTTTTAAATACAGTGGTACCTCGAGATACGAGTGCCCTAACATACGAGATTTTTGAGATACGAGCCTTCGAGCGAGCGATTTTTGCTTTGAAATACGAGCTACATTTGAGATAGGAGTAATCTCGAGGATTGGCCGGCTGCACACGACCCACCCGTTTACCGCGACTCAAGCGTCTCATAGTTTCCCACGCCTCAAGGTTATGGAACGAATTAAACTCATATCTCGAGGTACCACTGTATATTTTTATTAATTTTTTACAGAGAGGAAGGGAGAGAGAGAGAGTTAGAAACATCGATGAGAGAGAGACATCGATCAGCCGCCTCCTGCACGCCCCACACTGGAGATGTGCCCGCAACCAAGGTACATGCCCTTGACCGGAATCAAACCTGGGGCCTTTCAGTCCGCAGGCCGACGCTCTATCCACTGAGCCAAACCGGTTTCGGCCCCAGAAGACTGTTTTTAATGTGTGTTTGGGAAGGGCTTTTGATGAGACAGAGGACACCCACCCAGGATGTCCTTCCCAGTGGATGAGCTATCCTGCTTATGGAAGTGTCCCAGTTCATGCCCGGCTCCGTGGTTGAGTGTCGACCTGGGAACCAGGAGGTCACGGTTCGATTCCCGGTCAGGGCACAGGCCTGGGTTGCGGGCTCCATCCTCAGGGCAGGGCGTGCAGGAGGCAGCCCATCGATGATTCTCTCGTGGATGTTTCTCTCTCTCCCTTTCCCTTCCTCTCTCTGAAATCAATAAAAACATATTTTAAAAACATTTTTAAGTGTTAAAGCTCTTTGCTTTGTTACAACGCCAGAGCCTAATATATTAAAACAACTCGCGGTGCGCCAGGGAGCGAAATCATGTTTGGGGAGAGAGTGGAGTGGGAATTTCAGGAATCCCGTTGCTTCGGATGGTCAGGCTGGCTCAGGAGCGGGGGCCCCTGGCTGTGGGAAAGGATGTGGGGGCAGGTCCGGAAATTAACCGAGGGCCGCGGAGACTGTGTGGTGAGGACACATGCCTCTGTGGTTAGAAGCACAGAGACCGACTGTTATCGCTGCTGGTCCCGACGATTGCCCAAGCCCTGAGCGATGAAGGTATTTCCTCCCTTTCTGTAAGCGGAGGGCTGGCTGCGGGTCCCGCTGACGTGGGGGGAAAGACCCAGCCTCCCTTTCACCCCCCGGAGTGGGGCTTTACAGCAGGTGGGCAATCAGAGGCGAAGCCGGGACTGGACCCCCTCTCTCATGTCCTGGAGCAAGGACGGATCGGCCGCACGTCCGTTTTCCCCAGCGCCAAGTCAGAGGATTATCTTTTATACACACACACACACACACATATATATGTATATATATATATATATATATAAATGTTTATTTTTTAAATATATTTTATTGATTTTTTACAGAGAGGAAGAGAGGGGGACAGAGAGTTAGAAACATCAATGAGAGAGAGACATCCATCGGCTGCCTCCTACACGCCCCACTGGGGATGTGCCGGTAACCAAGGTACATGCCCTTGACCGGAATCAAACCTGGGACCCTTCAGTCCGCAGGCCGACGCTCTATCCACTGAGCCAAACCAGTTTCGGCCGGAGGAATGATCTTATTCCTCGTTCCAGAATCACTGGGAAGAACACCCACCGCACTCAGGGTGCTTGACAGGCACTTGCTTGCAGCTGACTGTCACCGAGATCGTGGCCGGCCGGGCAGATGCCTGCAGCTCACCACCCGCAGCCTCGGGCCAGTTCGCCCGCTGGTCTCTCCACTAGCGCTTTTGTTTTTTTAAAATATATTTTATGATATTTTACAGAAAGGGAGAGGGAGAGAAAGCCAGAAATATCGATGAGAGAGAGACATCGATCAGCCATCTCCTGCACACCCCACAGTGGAGATGTGCCCGCAAGCAAGGTACATGCCCTTGACCGGAATCGAACCTGGGACCCTTCAGTCCGCAGGCTGACGCTCTATCCACTGAGCCACACCGGTCTCGGCTCCACAGGCGTTTGTGAACGTCCCCTCGGGGCCCCGTGAACTACAGGCCCAGGGAGCGGGCACCACCTCACACACCCAAACTTCCCAGCGTGCGGGCTGCGTCTGGAGGATGCTCTTCCCGCGGCCGCCCGCCGGCAGGGGGCCCGCGACCAGGCTGTGCCCGGGCAGCGGACGGCTGTGCCCAGCTGCCGCCCTCTCTCTTGGCAGAGAGCATTTCTGTCTTTTATCCCCCATAGCTCCCTCCCGCCCTGGGCCATGATTCAGAGCATTTTACAGCGAGAGAAGCTTCGGGGATGTTCCGGTCGTTTCTCACTTACAGCCGGCGGGGCCTGGTACCACGCTTTCTGACTCAGAGCCTCTTCAAAGGAGCCAGTGGGCACAGCCCGCCCAGCCCTGGCACAGCCTGGTTGCGGCCCCACCGTGGGCGGGCCGGGAAGAGCATCCTCCCCCGCTGCTGGTGGGACTGGGGCTGCTGCCCGGGGCTCAGCGGGCACTCGAGATGGGCCTCCGGTCCCAGGAGGGTGCAGAGGGAAGTCAGCATCGTCTAGAGCTGCCGTGTGCCTGGCAATGGCCACGATGTGACCCACACCCCGGCCTCTGAACCCATGGCCGTGGCGAGCTCAGATTAGAAGTGTCCGCAGCCAAACCGGAGTGGCTCAGTGGATAGAGTGTCAGCCTGCAGGCTGAAGGGTCCCAGGTTCGATTCCGGTCAAGGGCATATACCTTGGTTGCAGGCACATCTCCAGTGGGGGGCGTGCAAGAGGCAGCTGATCGATGTTTCTCTCTCATCGATGTTTCTAACTCTCTATCCCTCTCCCTTCCTCTCTGTGGAAAATCAATAAAATATATTAAAACAAAAAAAAAAAGAAGTGTCCGCAGCTTCTCCCGGGGGCAGGAGACCCAGCTCCCAGCCCAGGTTGTGAGGCTCGCCTTGTTTTTAATTTTTATTTTTTATATTTTTATTGATGTCAGAGAGGAAGGGAGAGGGAGAGAAAGAGAAACATCCATGATGAGAGAGAATCAGGGATTGGCTGCCTCCTGCACGCCCACAACCCGGGCCTGTGCCCTGATGGGGAATCAAACCTGTGACCTCCTGGTTCCTAAGTCGATGTTCAACCACTGAGCCCTGCCAGCCGGGCAGGCTCACCTTCCTGCCCCTGCCCTCAGCCGCGGTTGCAGATCCTGTTGTGGGCAGAGGGCCCGGGCGGAGGCTTGCTGAGGGGAGGTCTGGGCGGATTCCTGGAACCGGAGGGGACAGGCGGGGAGCCAGCCGCTGGCCCCAGGGCACCAGGGGGTCAGCCCTCACTGATGCCAACGCAGGCACCGTGGCCCTGGCGTCTCACAGATCCCTGGCCCGGTGGCTGGTGGTGGCTGGTGCCTGACCACTGCCCCCTGCCTCCTCCCAGCGCGTGATGCTCAGACCTACACCAGGCAGCTGCCCCCTGAGGGCACATGACCCTGGGCTGCTGGGATCGGACCCGGGACATGGGACACAGGTGGTCACAGGGTCTCGCACCCCGCTGCCCTCCCTCCGCGGCCCCGTCCGCACACGGAGCCTCACCCTCGGAGGGCTGTGTGGGGAGGGAGGGAGCGGCCCCCGCCCCAGGGCTCAGAGGGTGCCGAGGGGCTGTGGGTGCGGAGTGGGGGCCGTCCTGATGTCCACCCGCCCCCGTCACAGCCCGGGGACCCTGCCAGGGCCAGCCGGCCGGCGGGGACACGCCTCGGGAGGTCAGGGTGCCACTTCGAACATCCTTCCCTGCCAAGCCCACCTCCCACTCACGCTCGGCTCTGCCAGGAGGCGAACGTCGAAAACAGCCTGGAAAGCAGAGACCCAGGACGCACATAAGGATGCCGCCTCCATCACAGACCTTGGGCCCCACGTGTACCCACAGACCCTCCTGCCTCGCTGCTTCCTTTGGGGAACACAACACAGCCATGGGGGCTCGGTGCTGGAGCGTGACCTCTGAACCAGGAGGTCACGGGTCAATTCCCTGTCAGGGCACCTGCCCAGGTTTCAGGTTCGATCCCTAAGGTGGGGCCTACGGAGGCAGCCAATCGATGATTCTCTCTCATCATTGATGTCTCTCTCTCTCTCCCTCTCTCTCTCTCTTCCTCTCTCCCTCTCCCCTTTCCTCCCTGAAATCAATATAAAAAAATATATTTTTTTTAAAAAGAAAAGCATAAAACAGCTCCCTTCTCCATGAGGGACCGAGGCAAAAGCCACCACGTGTGCAAAGAGCGGTCACCGGGGCCCAGAACAGTGACCTCGCCCGGCTTACTACGTGCCCTCCACCCTGTGATCTCGGTGCCCGCAGGGAGGGGCCTCCTGTGTACAGAGCCTTCCTGGCGCCGGGCCGACGTCCCGTCCCACAGGCCGCTGCCCGGCCTCGGCGTCCGAGCATGTCTGCCGGCGGGTGGGACGGCCGAGCTCTCGCGGCCCCTGGTTGAGAAGGCCCGGCCACAGAGTCCCCTGGCTGCTGACGAGACGGTTCTGTGGCACCACCACGTGAGCGTGCTTAGCACCCCGCACGGTCACTGCCAACGATGAGGAAGCGGCAGACCGGGCGCTGCGTGCCGCTTGCCACGCGGGAACAGGCAGAAGGACGAATGTCCGGTGACCTAACAGGTGCAGGCCGCCTCCAAACGCTGCACGAGGCCGCAGAAGCTCCGAGCGGACCCAGGCCCTGTGTGCTGGGCAGACAGGGTCCCTGTGGGCGGTGGGCAGCCTTCGCTGGGGAGTTTCCACAAAAAGCAAGGAGGGAGGGAGGGCAGGCGTCGGTGAACAGGCTACCTACGCATTGGTGACCATCTGTGTGTGTGTGTGTGTGTGTGTGTGTGTGTGTGCAGTTTTCCATAATTAAACAGATCCGCGTGTATACATAGCACACTGAGCCGAAACCGGTGTGGTTCAGTGGATAGAGCGTCGATCTGAGGACTGAGAGGTCCCAGGTTCGATTCCGGTCAAGGGCATGTACCTTGGTTGCGGGCGCATCTCCTGTGGGGGGCGTGCAGGAGGCGGCTGATCCATGTTTCTCATCGATGTTTCTAACTCTATCCCTCTCCCTTCCTCTCTGTAAAAAATCAATAAAATATATTTTTAAAAAAACAAACACAAAATAGCCGAGGTTGGTTTGGCTCAATGGATAGAGCATCGGCCTGCGGACTGAAGGGTCCCAGGTTCGGTTCCGGTCGAGGGCATGTGCCTTGGTTACGGGCACTTCCCCAGTGGGGAGCGCGCAGGAGGTGTCTGATCGATGTCTCTCTTTCATCTATATTTCTGGCTCTCTGTCCCTCTCCCTTCCTCTCTGTAAAAAAATCAATAAAATATATTTTTAAAAAAAGAAGAAAGAAATAAAATGGTAGAAAGAGCAGCTTGACCATTTGGAGTGAGAACCAGTTAAAACCCAGGACGTGAGTGTGGCTCCCGGCTGCCTGGGGGCGGAACATGGGGAGCATCAGGCACGTGAGGCACTTCGGTTCCTGGCCCAGAACCCCCAACAGAGAGAAGGCCCCTCTCTGCTCCGAGGTGGCGGGCCTCCCTTCCCCTCTCTCCGGCTGAGCTCTCTGCAGGCCCTGCGACCCCAGCTCTCCCAGGACGTGCTCCAGAGACCCTCCTGCCTCTCAAGGTCATGTGCAACCCCATCCTCCCCCGAGAAAAGCCCTCTGCACTCCCAGCCCCCGCCCCCCGCCCCCAGGCCCTGCAGTTCCCAGGCACATGGAAGCTTTCTGCCAAGGCGAGTCCCCTCTCTCCCCAAAGGGACAGTCCAACTCTACCCCTCCACAGGCTGAAATAGCAGTGCCTTCCCGCCCTCCCTCCTGCAAGAAGCTCAGTCCTCTCCGAGTTTCCCGGGGGCTGGGGACGGACATGACCGGCACTTCCCGGTGCCTCCACCAGGGCGGAGCCCAAGCAGACACCACCCAGGCCCCTGCTTTTCCTCCCTGCCTCCCCCAAGTCACTGATGGTCGCTGCTGAAGTCCACGAACTTACTCCGTTCCTGGCCCCAGGGGAGAGCTGGGCGGTGACAGGCAGCTGAATGAAGGCTGCCTAGTGCCTAGAGTGGAGCTGGGGGGGTGGGGGGTGGAAGGGGGGAGGGGCAGCTAGGAAACAACGAATGGAAGTGAGGACTGGGCTGCGGGTGGCTGTGTCCTCCACCCCCAGGAACTTCCTGTGGTTTGGGACCTGAGAGCGGGGCCGGGGTGGGGGGCGGGGGTCTGGTGAAGCTCAGGGGTCCCTGAGGTTGGTGGGCAGCAAGATGGTGAGAGGGAGGAGGGAGGGCCCGGGAGGAGGGAGGGTCCTGGTGCCCAGCAAGCCCTCCCCCACGCTGAGTCAGGGCCTGTTGATTCAGGGGAGCCCGTGCCCTGGGTAAACTAGGAGTGGCTGGCCAGGGAGGAGGCAGGAGGGAGGGCCAGGGCCAGGGCCTGTGCACAGAGAGGAGGGAGAGGGAGAGGGAGGAGGGAGAGGGAGAGAGGAGCGGGAGGATGGCGGTGGGTGAGCCAGAGGCTGCAGGCTCAGAGGGCCCGGAGGGCAGGGCCAGGGCGGTCGGGATGAAGCAGGGTGGGGGTCGGGGGGCTGGGAGACAAGGCCACGCTGGCCAGGAGGTGAGGGCCACTTCGGTGGTTGGGCTGCTGGTTTTGATCCTGTCCCGTCAGTCAAGCTGTGGTCCTGTGTGAGGGCGGCCTGGTGCCCACCGGGAACTGTGATTCACGACAGACTTACTTCCCTCCCCGCCCCTGCACCCACCCCTGCTCCTCCCAGGGCCCTCAGAGGTCCCCAGGCTCGGGCCCCCCCACCTCCCCCCGCCTCTCCCCATCCCAGTGGTGGCCACGCCATAGTCTCTCTTCCCTTGATCTGTCCCTCTCACTCTCCTTTTCCTGTCCCAGCTCCTTGGCCTGGCCCCCAGCCTGTGCACCCCCAGCCTGTGCACCCCCAGCCTGTGCACCCCCAGCCCGTGTACCCCCAGCCTGTGCACCCCAGCCCGTGCACCCCCAGCCTGTGCACCCCAGCCCGTGCACCCCCAGCCTGTGCACCCCCAGCCCACACACCCCCCGTTCGGCCCCACCTCCCTGCAGCTGCCCTCTCCTGTCCCACAGGCCCACACTGCCAACCAGCTCACGCTTGTCTGCTTTTTTCTCAAGTGTTTGACTTCCAGTTTTATGTGCATCCCTGGGCGCAGTCATGAATCCCGCCTCAGGCTTCTGGGGTGTGGGGGGGAGCCCTTTTCACCCCGCTGGGTGCCCGGCAGCGGGAGTGGGACAGACACCGGCCTGATTCAGTAGTTTTTCCTGATTCCCGAGCAATTCAGTGACACCCACAGGAGCTGGTGCTCCCGCACCCGTTTGGTGACAGGAGTGGAGACCAGGAGGACAGAGCAGGAGTCGCGGGCGGGCTGGGGTCCCCCTTGGGTGTCCCAGCATCAGAGGCAGCAGCCCTGTGACCCCCCTGTGCCTCCGCTGGGACCTGCGCCCCGGGAACCACTGCGTTTCCCATCCTCATAGAAAGGATGGGAAAATCAGGACCTTGCTTTCCACAAACACGTTTTTAATGATTGTTTTAGAGCAGCGGTTCTCAACCTTCCTAATGCCGGTACCCTTTAAGACAGCTCCTCAGGGGGTGGTGACCCCCAACCACAAAGTTATTTCTATTGCTACTTCATCACTGTCATTTTGCTACTGTGATGAACTGTAATGTCAATATCTGATAGGCAGGATGTATTTTCGTTGTTACAAATGGAACATAATTAAAGCATAGTGATTAATCACAAAACCAATATGTAATTATATATTGTGATATATTTATTTCTAATGACAAATAAATGAAATTTTGTCTTGACTCATGGTGTAGCATGGGTAACAGTCTTCATAGGACAACAGTAAACGACATGGCTACACTTTGCTACACCGAGGAGCGGTGTGTTGGTTCCTAAGACCATGGGAAATAGGTGTTTTCCGCTGGTCTTAGGCGGCCCCTGTGAAAGGGTCGTTCGAACCCCAAAGGGGTCGCAAACCACAGGTTGAGAACCGCTGTTTTAGAGAGAGGAAGGGAGAGGGAGAGAGAGAGAAACAGCAATGAGGAGAGAGCATCACGGATCGGCTGCCTCCTGCACGCCCCACCCTGGGGATGGAGCCCCCAGCCCGGGCCTGTGTCCCTGACCGGGAAGCGACCTGTGACCTCCTGGCTCACAGGTCGGCGCTCCACCACGGAGCCCGCAAGCCGGGCGGTGACATGGCTGTTGGAACACACACGCCTCTGCCCGTGCTCCAAAGCCCTCCCCGGTGAAAACACCTCTCCCCCCACCACCACCTCCCCAGCCCCACGCCAGGGCTCTGCAAATCACAGCCAGTGGCGGGCTCGCCGTCCAGCTGCTTCAAAAACAGCTCGAGTGGCCCCGTCACTGTCCAAACAAGGGCAGGGCTGGTGAATAAGCCGCTGATGTCACCCCCTCTGTAAGGCCGCCGCCGCCGCGCACGCCCCGCCAGCCCCGGCCCCCACACCGGATCCGCCTTCCTGCAGCTTTCACCGTCCGGCCGTAAAGAGCGGCTGAGGTCATGCCGGGGAGTGCCAGCGGCGCCTTTTCCAGAAGCGACAGCAAACACGGGTTCGCCCGGGTGTACGTTCAGCCGTCTGTCATCGGCCCGGCTTGCACCTGAGACGCTGGGTCGTGCGCAGCTCCTGGCGGCTTTGATCCTGACCTTCAAACGCCCCGGTCGGGCCCACACAGGCCGGAGGTGCTAGGGAACTCCATCTCTGGAGACAGGTGCCACCCCTGGGGGTAAACATCCAGATGCAGTTCCTTTAAAAAAAAAAAAAATATATATATATATATATATATATTTTATTGATATTTTACAGAAAGGAAAGGAGAGGGATCGAGTTAGAAACATCAATGAGAGAGAGACATCGATCAGCCGCCTCCTGCACACCTCCTACTGGGGATGTGCCTGCAACCGAGGTACATGCCCTTGACCGGAATCGAATCTGGGACCTTTCAGTCCGCAGGCCGACGCTCTATCCACGGAGCCACACCGGTTTCGGCCCTGCTGCAGTTTAAACCAATCCCCTCTTCGTTTCCACAGAGACACTTTAAGTGCATCACGATTCTCTGCACGATGCTCCCTCCCGTCCACGGCCCGGGTGGCTGACCGCTGGCCCCGGACCCCCTGTTGGCGCAGGTGGTGCACCCCTGGCTCTCTGCCCATGTTGGAGTGGGGCGTGTGCCCGGGCCAGTCCCAGCCCCGGAGGAGGGAAGTATCCTGGCCTTAGAGGGTGTTCCAACTGGGACAGACCCGTCGGACACCGGACTCAACACGAATGGCTTCGTGAGCCGGTCGCGTCTCCGGCCACAGACTCGACGATCCCAGATGAGGACAAGGTCCCTGAATGTCCAGGTCCAGCTCCTCCTGCTGGGCGCCCCCCCCCCCCCCCGGCCAGCCCCGGAAACCAGAGTCACCCACAGTCTCGGTCTCCAGAGACCAGGGGAGAGGAGGGTCCAGTTTCCCCACCCGTATGATCCACTTCCTCGTCATGTTCTGTACTTCCTCCTCCTTCTCCTCCTCCTTCTTTATTTATTTATTTATTTAATATATTTTATTGATTTTTCAGAGAGAGGAAGGGAGAGGGATAGAGAGCTAGAAACATCAATGAGAGAGAGACATCCATCAGCTGCCTCCTGCACACCCCCTGCTGGGGATGCGCCCACAACCAAGGTACGTGCCCTGAGACCCTTCAGTCTGTAGGCCGACGCTCTATCCACGGAGCCAAACCAGTTTTGGCCCTCCTTTAAAATATATATATATATTTTAAATTGATTTTAGAGAGGAAGGGAGAGGGAGAGAGAGAGAAAAACATCACTGGTGAGAATCATTGGCCTCCTACACAGCCCCCAGTGGGATGGAGAACACAACCCTGGCAGGTGCCCTGACGGCCAGGGATCCAACCGTCACCCCTTGGTCCACGCTCAGCCACGGAGCCCCACCACGGGGCCTGCTCCTTCCTGAGAACCAATCCACGTGCCACGTCTCCCCCCAGGGGGGGGGTGGCTGTCACCTGCCAGAACAAGCCGTGGTGGGGGTGGTGAGCAATCAGTCCCTCTCTGAGGGTCCAGCATGAGCCTCCCAGGGGCCCAGCGAGTCCATTGCCAGGGACGTGCCCAGAGGAAACGGAAATGTCCGTCCCTCAACAATGTGCGCGTGCGTTCACAGAAGCATTATTCCGATCGGCCCCGACGTGGGGACAGCAGGTGCCTGCAGCCGGTGGCCGGACGAGAGAAATCTGTTCTACCCCCTCGCGGGTGTCGTTCGCCGTGAAAAGGAACGAGGGACTGAGACCCGCGGCCACACGGAGGGGGTCAGAGAACACTGTGTTCTGGGAAAGAAGCAACAATACAGAGAGACGCAGAGACCACGTGTCTAATGGCAGGGAATGTCCCCAACAGGCAGATCCACAGACAGGAAGTAGTTGGGTGGTGGTCCAGGGCTGGGATAGGAGTGGTGTGAGGGGCAAGGTGGGGTGACAGCTATGTGGGGGGCGGATGGCTTTAGTTTTTTTGTGGGGGATGGTAAGATGTTCTAAAATTGATGGTGATGCCGAAACCGGTTTGGCTCAGTGGATAGAGCATCAGTCTGCGGACTGAAAGGTCCCAGGTTCGATTCCGGTCAAGGGCATGTATCTTGGTTGTGGGCACATCCCCAAAAGGGGGCATGCAGGAGGTGGCTGATCAAAGTCTCTCTCATCGATGTTCCTGGCTCTCTATCCCTCTCCCTTCCTCTCTGTAAGAAACCAATAAAATGTATTAAAAAATAAATAAATAAAATAAAATTGATGGTGATGATGGTTGCACAACTCTGTGAACAGATACTAAGAACTTTATTTGTTTGTTTGTTTTGTGAATCCTCACCCAAGGATATTTTCCATTGATGTTAGAGAGAGTGGAAGAGAGAGGGAAAGACAGAGAGAAACACGGACGTGAGAGAAACACATTGATGGATTGCCTCCTGTCCCAGCCCCGACCAGGCCCTGGGCTGGGGAGGAGCCTGCCACCGAGGTTCCTGCCCTTCACTTTGCATGAAGCTCATGGAACCTGGGACCCTTTGGTCCGCAGGCCGACACTCTATCCACCGAGCCACACCGGCTAGGGCAAATTGTCAGCTTTAAATGGGCGAATTAAAGGGCACGTGAATTGTATCTCAACAAAGCTGTTAAAAATCTATCTGTGTAGTGAGGCAGAGAGAGAGCGCTGGGAAGTGTGGCTCATCAAAACGCTGTGGCGGTCGTCTCTACGCCGGGCCCACCTTAGCTCTCCACGGCACCTCCTAGTGCTGGGGGAATGCGCCGAGACCCGTGTGTGTGTGTTTGTGTGTGTGTGTGTGTGTGTGTGTGTGGTCAGGGAAACAAAGACACTGTGTGTGTGTGTATGTGTGTGCATGAAACAAAGACCCCGTGTGTGTAAATGTGTGTATGTGTGTATGCATGTGTATGTGTGTGTGAAACAAAGACCCCAGGTGTATCTGTGTGTGTGTATGAGTGTGTGTATGTGTATGTGTGTATGAGTGTGTGTATGTGTGTGTGTATGAGTGTGTGTATGTGTGTGTGTGTATGAGTGTGTGTATGTGTGTGTGTGTATGAATGTGTATGAATGTGTGTGTGTGTGTGTGTGTCAAGGAAACACATCTCTCCGTGACTCCTGACGGGCCCAACGCTCAGGCCTAAGGATGCGCACAGGTGTGGCCCCGCCCACCACATGACAGACAGATCTCTGGTCACTTCTTTGCATGAAACTCATGGAACGGTTTTTTAATGTTGCCTTGGAGACGACCGTCCACAGACAACTGATTTACGACCGGCGGTGGCTGTCTCAGCCCTCATGGCGCAAGCTTGAAAGTGCTCCATCCTCCGCCTCCAGTTTCCCTCAACCACAAGGGACGGCCACAGAAATGCACCCGACACTGGGTCCAAAGCTCAGGTCCACCCACTTCACAAAATACCCATCACATCCTTTGAACGCCATGCAGTTAAGTCAATGTCAATAATAAAATAAAAAAGGCCCGCTTTCATGCTCTGGAATTTTTTACAGGCAGAATTCTAAATTACTCATGGCTCAAAAGATAAATCATAAGGAAATGTTAGACATACCTGGAATAATATTAAAAAAAATACCACATAGAATTTGTGTATTATAGTGGAAACTGCACTCAGAGGAAAATGAATCATCTCAAAATACTCCTATTGGCAAAGAATAAAGGCTGAAAATGAGCTAAGCCCAACTAAAAAGAGTTTGAGGGCAAAAAACCCAAACTGTAAATCCAAAGAAAGGAAAGAGAGAAGATCATAAAGAACAGGCATCCATGAATGAGAGGAGGAGATGATCAGAGTAGAAAGAATCAACAAAGACAAATGCTGGTCCTTTGAAAAGAGGAGTAATTTAGAAAAAAAAAATGTCAGGTGATACTGATCAGGAAAAAGCACAGCTATTTAACTATAAGCCCAACAGAAGGCATCTAACTACAAATACAGCCGAGATCTTAAAAAAAAAAAAAAAGATGGGTGGATTCAATCAACAGTTTTATGAAGATCCATTCCACCATTACCTGAAACAGGCACATTTCTAGAAAAATGTAATTTCTCCATGCCGACTCAGGAAGAAGTGGGAAGCTTGAAGAGTCCTGCAGTCCCAAAGAAATGATAGCGGCACGGAAAGAGCTGTCACAGCAGAAGGACAGGTTCAGGTACTCTGACGGTCCAGCTGCTCGAAATGGTCACAGAGACAATCGTTCGGATCTCACAACAGTTCTTCCAGCACGTGGAAAACAAAAAAGAGGCTATTCTCCAACTCACTCTATCCATTCGGTCTCCTCCGGATTTTTATTTTTTATTTATTTTATTTATTTTTAAGATATACATGTATTTTATTGATTTTTTACAGAGAGGAAGGGAGAGGGATAGAGAGCTAGAAACATCGATGAGAGAGAGAGAGACATCGCTTAGCCGCCTCCTGCACACCTCCTACTGGGGATGTGCCTGCAACCAGGATACATGCCCTTGACCGGAATCAAACCTGGGACCTTTCAGTCCGCAGGCTGACGCTCTATCCACTGAGCCACACTGGTTTCGGCTCCTCCAGATTTTTTAAAACCGAGCAAGGTCAGTCAGAGAAGAAGTCAATCCTATTCATAAGCATCAGCGTAAAATTCTTTTTTTTAAAAAATATATTTTATTGAATTTTTACAGAGAGGAAGGGAGAGAGATAGAGAGTTAGAAACATCAATGAGAGAGAGACATCTGGGGATGTGCCTGCAACCAAGGTGCATGCCCTTGACCGGAATCGAACCTGGGACCCTTTCAGTCCGCAGGTGGACGCTCTATCCACTGAGCCACACCGGTTCTGGCAGCTCGAAATTCTTTTAGTAAAAAAAATGAGCACAGTGAATCCGGCCATGTGTTTGGAAAGACAATGTCGCGTTGTTCCGGGAAGACAGGGTCGGAGGGCCCGCAGGGGAGCGGGCCGGGGCCGGGCGGGGAGACAGGAACTGCGCCAGGAGAGAGGCCTGGCCCGCGTCCCAGCTCCGGGGAGGCCTCCCCTAACTCTGCGACGTCCCGGTAACAGGGGTGTCTTTGTGACTCCCGGTGGCCACACGGCGCGTTTGTGGTCACCCGGTGACTCAGCGGGGGCTGGGCTGCCCGAGAGACCGCCGTGGGATTGGAGAGTGGGGGCTTGGGGCCACGTGACCTCAGCCCAACCTGGGGGGGCGGGCAGGAAGGGGGGCAGAAGGTGGAGGCAATAACTGGAAATGGAAGCCAGCCACACGGGCCGCAATCGAATTAGTCACTGGGGCTTAGGTGAGCTTCCTGGGTGGGCTGCACCCTGCCTGTGGCCACACATGGGGGGGGAGGGGGGAGGACACAGTGGCTCTGTGTGTGGAAATGCTGGGCATTCCAGGTCCTGCTCCCGGGCGGCTCCCCGTGGCTCCGCTTCGATCTCTGCGACAATAAACCATCCGCTGCAGGAAAGCTCGCCCTCACGGGGTTCTGTGAGTCATTTTGGGGAACCCGAGGGAGCCCAGACTCCCCCAAATCTGTAGCCAGCAGGTCTGAGGGAAGGAGGCACGGGGGACCCTGACTTTCAGTGGGGTCGGAAGTCTTGGGCGGACTTGGCGTCCGGGGACTGGGGCCCCTCATTGTCAGGGTGGCCACCCTCGGCTCATCCTGCTCCCGCAGGCGACACCCCTGGGACTTACCCTCATCGCCAGCCCCCACGCCTGGGGAGAGTCCGGTCACCCCAACGCAGGCCCCAGGTCACCCACCTGCCTGGGTCCGCGGCCACAGCCCGTCGGAACCACCACGTGACCCTGTGACCCTGTGACCCTGTGACCCTGCAGTGCCCGCCGCCTGGTCTGGCCTTCCACCCGACACCCGCCTCCCCGCCCTCGGGGCCTCAGGACGCCCCTCCCCACTCTGCCTCATTAGCCCATGAGCCCCCCTCCGCCCCCCCCTGGCTAGCCTGTGCCTGGAGTAACCGTCGAGCCCCCGGCTACAGCCCCTTGGCCGGCTCCTGCCAACCGCCCACAGCCCTCCAGTGCCAGCCCCACCCTCACCCCCACCCCCACCCCCAGGGCCTGCACACTGCTCCCTCTCCGAGGGCTCTTCCCTGCGGCTGGTGCTGCCTGTCATTCGGACCACAGTCTAACAACTGGGTCTACCCGCCCCCCAATAACGTCTCCTGACGGGACCTCACTGTTTGCTTCTCTCTCTGCCCCCCCCATCCCCCACCCCTCATGCCCTACGCCCCACCCACTGGAGCCTCGTCGGGCAGAGACCACCAGGGTGCTGCTCCCAGCCCAGCGTCCCGCCCAGAGCACGAGATGGGTGCTTGCCTGCTGTTAGCACTCGTGGGGCAGGGAGGATGTGGGGGACAGGGAGGACGGAGAGGCAGGGAGAACAGGGGCGCTGGAGGCCGCTGTTCCCGTGCTGAGCTCTGCCCCCTCTGCCGGCGGCTCAGGTCCGCCTCCGTGGCACAGATGTGGCGCCTGGAATCGAACCTGGGACCCTTCAGTCCGCAGGCTGACGCTCTGTCCACTGAGCCACACCGGTGAGGGCCAGGCTGCGGGTTTGATCTGGTCAGGGAACATCGCCAGGTGGCAGGCGGGACCCCTGGTTGAGATGCAGCGGCCCCTAGAGGGCCCTCTCTCCTCCCCCGTCACGCCAGGGACCCGGGCTGCACCGCAGGCCTGATGGAAGGGAATCCGAGTCCCGGACACACCCGCTCTCCCGCGTGGGCCGTCCCGCTGAGCAGGCGGGGGGTGGGAGAGGTGATGCCCATGGCCTAGCCAGAGCCTCGTCCAGCCCAGGAGGAGGATGAACGGGGTTCGGGCCGTGAGCGTGGGGTGGAGGCAGGGCTGGGTCATCCTAGACTCGAGAGAGCAATGACAGGGACCCCTCAAGGCCCCGCATCTGCTCTCTGCGCATGGTGCCACCCCCCCCGATACGGCCGGACCCTCATCAACCCGGGCCACCGTGCCCCCCACTTTCCTCAGCGGCTCCTCGGGGGGCGGGTGGAAACGCTGCCCGTCTGGTCTGCGTCTGACACTCAGGCCCCGTTAGGCCTTGGCGTGCTGGCGGTGGAGTCGGGGCCCGCCCCGCAGAACCCATGCTCCCCGCGGTTTCTCGTCACAGCTATCTCCCCATTGCACGTCGCCCGCCCGTGGGCCGCGTGTCGGAGGGAGAGCTGCGTCCATCACGCGTCCTTCTAAAGGGCTTCTCGAGCCAAAACCGGTTTGGCTCAGTAGATAGAGCGTCGACCTGCGGACTGAAAGGTCCCGGGTTCGATTCCGGTCAAGGGCATGTACCTTGGTTTCGGGCACATTCCCAGTAGGGGGCGTGCAGGGGGCGGCTGATCGATGTCTCTCTCTCTCATCGATGTTTCTAACTCTCTATTCCTCTTCTTTCCTCTCTGTAAGAAGTCAATAAAAAATATATTTAAATAAATAAATATTTAAATAAATAAAGGGCTTCTCAGACTCAGAGGCTGTTTTCCTCATCAGGGAGCCAGCCCAGCCCTCAGGGCGCTGAGCAGACGAACAGACGGAGGGAAACGGGCAGGGTCCGGAGTCGGGCCAGGGACTCCTTCCAAAGAACAGGGACCGAGGGCTTTGTCTTGTCGTCCGCAGAAGGACATACGTCATAACCACATGGGCCACGTTCAAGCCCATGAACGCGGCAAAGCAAGCCGGCTCCCCCCATGTGACTGTGTGGGCCGGTTATTCTTTGACACCCTCGACCGACATCTCCCTGTCCCCCTGCCCCCACCCCCACCCCCCATCCCCCAGTGATCACCAAGCTCACAGGACGGACTCAAAGACACAGGCAATCCTGAACCAAAACTCCTGACGAACTTGCGCTGGGATACAGAGAAGGGTCCACAGCATCCCTCGGCTTTCAGTCACGCAAAAGCCATGGTGGAGGCTCGGCGCTGGCTCAGCTGGTCGGAGTGCTGTCCATACGCCCAAAGGTTGTGGGTTCAACTGCTGGTCAGGCAACTGGTTGCCGGTTACATCCCCAGATGGGGTGTGCGCAGGAAGCAACCCATCAATGTCTCTCTCTCTCTCTCTCTCTCTCTCTCTCTCTCTCTCTCTGTCTCTCTCTCTGTCTCTCAGCAATAAACACATCCTCAGGTGAGGAGGATTAAAAAACAAACAGAACAAAAGCATGGCTTTGTATACTTTCCAAATGTCATCCTCTGTAATAACAAAAGCCCAAGCAAACATTGCAACCGAACAGATGACCCAACAGGCTGCCTGGGGTGACGAGGTGGGCAAGGGTGTTAGTGAGGGGCGACCAAAGGTCCGAACAGCAGGCCAGGCCTGTGTGTGTGTGTGTGGGGGGGGGCAGTTTGGGGTGACCAGGTCAGCAGGGGGGGAAGGGCAGTGAGGGGCAACCAGGCTGGCAAAGGGGGACAGTAAGGGGCAACCAGGCTGGCAGGGAGGCAGTTAGGGGTGACCAGGCCTGCGAGGGGTAAAGGGGGAGTTAGGGGAGATCAGGCCGGCAGGCAAGTGAGCAGTTAGGAGCAGTTAGGTCCCGGATGGTGAGAGGGATGTCCGACTGCCGGTTTAGGCCCCATCCTGGGGATCGGACATCCCCCAAGGGGTACCGAATTGGAGAGGGTGCAGGCCGGGCGAGGGACCCCTCGCCTCCATGCAGGAATTTCGTGCTCAGGGCCTCTAGTTATAACATATACTGTCAAGCTAGAGGACAGACTCTATTTCGCTTAGCCGTTTGCTAGTGTGATGGCTGACGTCCCAAGTACAGACACACCACGTGGGCCTCCATCCTGCTCCTGCCCAGGCCTCACGGGGCTACGAAGGCCACCTGCCCACGGCCGTCCAGGCTTCTTTCCTCTTTCTGCAGCCCCACCCGGGTCCCGGGCCTGGCCTTCATGTCTTTGAACTTGGGCCTCACGGTGGCTGCTCCAGCTCCAGCCCCAGCCCCCGCCGGCACTCCAGGCCGGAAGACGACGACAAAGAGGAGGAAGATAAGCTGGAACCACATCACAAAAGCGAAGAATTTCCAGAAACCCCGGGGCTTCCGCACAGGCAGAGTCCCGTCCGCTGGCCTGCGCTCCACCACCCCCCTCACACCTCCTTTTGTGCCTTGATTGCTAGAACGTTCCACGTCAGGGGACCTGGCAGTTTCCTGGTGGAGAGTGAGGCCAGGACACAGCTAACGTGGGGGTGCAGGGTTTGCACAGCAAGATGCTGGAGTTCCCATGATGGCTTTTCAGGTTGTTGGGGGTAGGGGGGAGTGCATGGAAACTCCAGAAGTGGGGGGAGGGTGTGTCGGAAACGAAAAGCCACCCACACCTTCCCTCGCTGTGGCAATCGGTGGATTTCCATGGCAACCCCAAACCTCAACTTATAGGAACACATTTCCTCCAACTCGACCACATGTAAGGAGAGACCCACAATATTTAGTTTCCTCTACAGCCGTGGTCGGCAAACTCATTAGCCGACAGAGCCAAATATCCACAGCACAACGATGGACATTTCGTCTGAGAGCCACGTTTTTTAAACATAAACTTCTTCTAATGCCGTTTATTCAAATAGACTCGCCCAGGCCGTGGTGTTTTGTGGAAGAGCCACACTCCAGGGGCCAAAGAGCCTCATGGGGCTCGAGAGGCGCAGTCTGCCGACCACGGGGCTAAAGGAACTATATTGGGATCGGGATGATTTACCAACACGTTTTACTTTTATTTTTTAATATATTTTATTGATTTTTCCACAGAGAGAAAGGGAGAGGGATAGAGAGCTAGAAACATCGATGAGAGACATCGATCAGCTGCCTCCTGCACGCCCCCTACTGGGGATGTGCCCCACAACCAAGGTACATGCCCTTGACCGGAATCGAACCTGGGACCCTTCAGTCCGTAGGCCGACACTCTATCCACTGAGCCACACCCATTTCAGCAAGACCAACACATTTTAAAGTGAGCTGTTTTGTGAGAAATTTAGATGCAAAGTGAAGCTTGTATGATGGCATCAAAAACAGTTGGTTCTAACTGAGGTTCCGTTATACTCGGATAAATCCCACCCATTGCTTCTAGGTGGCAAGAACAGAGAGAAGGTTCCGGGCGGGCTGTCGGAAACACCCGGGCATGGAGGATCTTTAGGCCTACCAGGTGACCCCAAAACCCGGCGTCACCCTCACTGCGTTTTAACCTCTTACTGTTGGACAAAGGTCCGTCTGTCCAGTGAAAACGACTAAGAAATCGGGGAAACCCCTGTTCCGGGCGATTTCTGGAAGTGATTGATGTCTTTCTTCTTCCTTAGCACTTACTTCAGGCATCGGTTCCTTGGGCACAAACGCTAAAATGGAAATGATCTCAGGGTGGGTGTTACCCGCCGAGGGGTGAGCTGGAGGTCCCTGGAGCCAGCCCCACTGACCCCAGAGGCCCTCAAACTGGGAAGTGGGGATTCAGGGAGAAGGGAGTCAATGGGGGAGGGGGAAAAGGGGACGTCTCTAATACCTCCAACAGTAAAGATACATTCATAACAAAGAAGTTTAATAATTGTTCTACTTGAAGAAAGAGCCTGGCCGGCGTGGCTCAGGGGCACGTAGGGGTCTCGGGGGCATGTGGGGCGGAGGTGCCGTGCTGCTGGCGTCACATGGAGACGGTGAGTTTCCAGAGAGCCGGCGCCCTGCCCTGGTCTGCACCCCCGCAGGAGGCAGGGCCAGGCCTTCCGGTGTCCCCGCGAGCCAGACCGAGGCCCTAAAAGGAGAGCCAGGTGCCCAGGATGAGGCATGGGCACGGGCAGCGAGCGGGCACCATCCACGCTCGCTTTGGGCAGAGCAAGTGCCAGCCTCCTCCTGCGATGAGCAGACGGAAGCTTTCAGGCTTTCACGCCCCAAAAAAGGCCTGAAACCTGAGCCCCGGGGAGCTGCCACCCGTGCCATGTAAGGCGGCAGGTCGGCTGTTTGCCGTCTCCGTGGCCACACTCCAGGGACGGGCCGAGTCACCGGCCGGGAATGTTCCGGAGGCCCCGGGCGCGGGCTGTGCGGTCACTTGCGTTTGCAAACAGAGCCGTGTTTCTACAGCTGCACGGGCCCACTCCCCCGGGGGCAGCTGAGTCCACGCTGGCCGGCCGGGAGCCGCGTGGCGGGACGGTCCTCTCTGGTTACAGTGACAGCATTCCTGGCTCAGCCCCCCCGAACCCCAGCCCCCAGCCTGTCAGACGGAGGAAGAGTCCTACTGGCAGACAGCCCCTTGGAGGGGCAGAGATACCCGGGAAGGGGCGGGCGGATGAGGTGGCCACTGAGGGGTCCCACGACCACGGGCAGAGAGGGCTGCATTTCTTACCTTCTTCTATTTATTACCAGCGGCCCGGTGCACGAAATTTGTACCAGAGCTCTGCCCTCACAGCCCTGGCTTCATCCGGAAGGTCGTCGGCTGTCCGGTCTAATTAGCATAGTATGCTTTTATTATTATAGATTATTTTCTTAAATATATTTTTATTGATTTCAAAGAGGAAGGGAGAGGGTGTGAGAGAGTAACATCAATGATGAGAGAGAATCATGGATCTGCTCCAGCTCCGGCTCTGATCAACCTGTGTCTCCTCCCAAACCTGTGGCTCTGTTCCACGCAGACCAGCTTCGTCACCGTCGTGGCTGGCGTGGACGGCGGCGGTGGTGGTTTGTGCCATGTCATCCTGGCCGCCACGCGGGAGCCAGACTCCCCGCGAACCCCTTTCCCACGCAGGCTCTGGGCTCAGAGCGCGGCGAGGCGGCCGTTTCTCTCGCAGGGTGGTTAGGACTCGATGCCTGACGGACAGACAGACACACAGACACACAGAGGGGGCCGGCGACGTCCACCCTGCCCCGTCTCCTCCGTCTCCACCCAGCCCTGTCCCCGGCCTCATCGCTGCCGCCTCAGCAGCCTCAGCCAACCCCAGGGCCTGGTGCGGTCCCTCTGCCCCATGGTTCTTCTGGGGACTTTGGTCCACGGTGTTAGGGTGTCAGGCTGACACTGGTCTCGCCTTTCCCTGGGTCAGGGAAAGCCTCATCCGACAGGGACATGCTGAATATTCCTGGGGAGCATTATTCGCTGGCTAGGATTCGCTTTATACATATATTTTTTATAGATTTTTTTTTTTTTTACAGAGAGGAGAGGAGAGAGAGAATTAGAAACATCAACCAGCTGCCTCCTGCACACCCCCCATTGGATGGAGATGTGCCCGCCACCAAGGTACATGCCCTTGACCGGAATCGAACGTGGGACCCTTCAGTTCGCAGGCCAACGCTCTATCCACTGAGCCAAACTGGTCTCGGCTAGGATTCACTTAAAAAGAGTCCTAAAAAAAAAAAAAATGTGGTGCAGAAAACAAAGGAAACCACTTTGAAAAACAGTAATGATTGCCCAGGCCACGGGGCTCCGTGATTGAGCATCACCCCATGAACCGGGAGGGTCATGGTTTGATTCCCAGAGCATCTGCCCGGGTTTGCAGGCTCCATCCCCAGCGCGGGGCCTGCAGGAGGCAGCCGACCCATGATTCTCTCTCCTCAGGGATGTTTCTCTCTCGCCCTCTCCCTTCCTCTCTGAAATCAATATCAACATTTTTTTTAAAAAAAAAGAGAGTGGAAAACTACGTGTGGCAAGAGGTTGATGAGCCCACGCCCAGGGGAAAAAGCAAACTGGCCATCCCTGTCACCTGTGAGCAATGCATCCTGACACGTGCGAGCCGGTCTGGTTCTGACACGCCGGCCTTCAAAAATAAAAATTAAAGAAACCCGTGACCGTGGAATTCTGGGTGCGTGCAGGCTGTCGAGTGTTTTTAAGGTGACGTTTGGGGGACAAGGTCTGAGGCAGAAGGGCGCACCTCTAAGAAAGGCATCCTCTGAACTGAACCCGAAGATGTTTCATGGAGAGATAAAAAGTGCTTTCTTAGGAAAACGTGGACATCCTCTTTCTCTTGGGGATTGCTTGGTCAGGAGAGAAGAGGCTGGCGTGGGACGGGGCCAACCCAAACAGGAGGCGGAGGACGGCCAGGGGCCCGCGCTGTGTTCTAGAATGCTCTTCAGGGCTAACCTTCTTGGAAAGGAATTTCTTTGGTTCGCTCCCCCCCTCCCCCCTTCCACCCCGACACCACATTTGGGTCATTTTAGGATCTCAGCTGGTGGCCGCAGCTTTTGAGGATTTTGAGCCAAAGCCTCTCGTTTAAAAAAAAAATAAAAATATAAAAGGCGGGGGCTGGGGCGGGGGGAGGGAGGGGGGAGGAGAGGTTATGACAAAGTTTGTTTTGTTTCGTGTGCTGAGTAGGAGGAGGTGAGATGGACAACATTCAACACATTTTCTGTTGGGAAAACAAATGACCAGTGTTTGCAGAATGTGCAAAGTCAGAAAACTCGGACAAAAACGCCAACTTGACAGGGAAACCGCATCGGGTGTGGAGGCAGATACAGAGCGAGGCCTGGGCCCTGGGTCAGGATGGCAGGGGGGGTGCGGGGGGGGGGAGGAGAGGGAGCACGTGCCCGGGAGGCGGCTCACAGGAGGGTTCCCCAAGCCAGAGAGGGAGGCGCCGCCGGTGGACCCACAGCCGTAAAACGAGGGGGTATTCCCGGTGCAGAGCGCCAAGATGCCCTGCAGGCTGACCAGGACTCCCCCTCAAAGAAACGATGGTAAAATGGGTGGGGATCCAGTGGGAGGCAGAGGCAGGCGTGGAGTCTTCTAGAACAGCGGTTCTCAACCTGTGGGTGGCGACCCCTTTGTGGGGGTCGAACGACCCTTTCACAGGGGTCGCCTAAGACATTTGGAAAATGCAGATATTGACATCACGATGCATCACAGGAGCAACATTTCATGGTTGGGGGTCACCACCCCATGAGGAGCTGTATGCCAGGGTCGCGGCCTTAGGAAGGGTGAGAACCACTGTTCTAGAAGGTTCAGGTGCAGGTGGTTCTCTCTGTGAAGGGGATCAGGACACCCCCTGCCCCGCAAAAAAAACACTCACACACAAAAAAAACCCACTCCTCTTCACCCTGAGGAAGTTTCGAGTTGAAAGCACCTGAGAAGGAGCAGAGGCGTGTTCTCCGCCTTCCGTTCCCGCCTAAAAGAGGGGAACAATGTCCCTCTGGGGAGGTGTCTCCTGTCCCTGCCCCCCCAAACCTCCACTCACCGGACGAGGAGGAGAGCACTTTGTCCCTGGAGACCAGAGTGGCACCGAGGGGGGTTTGCACAGACAGCCCTTAGAAGAGCCACGCCCTCTTTAGTCCCTCCCCCCACCACCCCCTCCCCCCTGTGTTCCCATTTGCTCTCTTGCTGCCCAACCCCCCGCCTTTCCTTTGCAAGCAAGCCCCCCACCCCCCCAAGGCCAGCACTTCCTGGGGTTTCGCTTTTTTTCCGGGGACCTGAGTGTGTACATGCTAATAAACAGCCTGTGCCTCTGTCCCTGTTAAACGGTCTTTTCATTTATTTTTAATTTAATAAATCTTTCTTGTTCAGCTGATTACCATGGTTCCTCTTTTTTTCCCCTCCATAGCACCCCTCCACCCGGTTCCCACCCCACCCTCTGCCCTTACCTCCCCCACTACTGTTCTCATCCATAGGTGTACGATTTTTGTCCAGTCTCTTCTCACACCCCCTCACCCCTTTCCCCCCGAGAATTGTCAGTCCCCTCCCTTTCTGTGCCCCCAATTCTATTATATTCACCAGTGTATTCTGTCCATCAGATTTTCAATTCACTTGGTTTTTAGATTCACTTGTTGATAGATCTGTACATCCTTAATGGTGGGCCCAAGTCCTGGCACATTTGCCAAAACCCTTAGCATACACGCCCACAAGAGTGGACCCTGCCGAACCCGGTGTGGCTCAGTGGATAGAGCGTCGGCCTGCGGACTGAAAGGTCCCGAGTTCGATTCCGGTCGAGGGCATGTACCTTGGGTTGCGGGCACATCCCCAGTAGGAGGCGTGCAGGAGGCGGCTGATCGATGTCTCTTATCGATGTTTCCGGCTTTCTATCCCTCTCCCTTCCTCTCTGTAAAAAAATCAATAAAATATATTTAAAAAAAAAAAGAGTGGACCCTGACGTAGACGGTGGACTTTGGGTGACGAAGGTGTGTCCACGTAGCTCATCGATGGTGACAAAGGTGCCGCTCGGGGGCGGATGCTGATAACCCCGGGGGGGGGGGGGGGGGTGACGGGGCGGGCTGTGGCCCCGGGGGGGCGGGGCGGACAGGGGAACTCCGCAGGTTCTGTCAATTTTACCGGGAACCTAAACGGGCCCTGAAATAAAAATAAAGTCCTTTTTTTTTTTTTAATAATAGTAAGATCTCACGCCACTCCAAATGCTGAATTCACGTTGTTGTTGTTGTTGTTGTTTTAAATATTTTATTGATTTCTTACAGAGAGGAAGGGAGAGAGATAGAGAGCCAGAATCATCGATGAGAGAGAGACATCGATCAGCTGCCTCCTGCACGCCCCCCACTGGGGATGTGCCCGCAACCAAGGCACATGCCCTTGACCGGAATCGAACCCAGGATCCTTCAGTCTGCAGGCCGACGCTCTATCCACTGAGCCACACCGGTCTCGGCTGGATTCACGTTTAATGCTATTTTCACATTGGTTGCTGCTACTGAATCACTTCGGTTCCTCTACATTACTTTCGTCGCATGGTTTCCAGTGTGATTTTTTTTTTAAATACGTGTTTATTGATTTTTAGAAGAGAGGAGGGGAACTGAGAGGGAATCAAGGACCGGCTGCCGCCTGCACGCCCCCTCCTGGGGATCGATCCCGCACCACCGGGGCCTGTGCCCTGACTGGGGATGGAACCCGGACCTCTCCATCCCTATAGGTCGACGCTCCATCCCTTGAGCCCCACCCGCTGGGCCGGGGTGACTTTCTGAAATGCCCCTGACGCTCTCACAAGCCTGACCAGGTGGCAGTACAACGCTCAGCTGGGCCGTGTTATTGGAGAAATGGAGCCTGAGAGGCCGCCTTCCAGTCCCCGGGGTGTGAGTCAGCTCCGCGATTAATCTCTCTCCGGGGAAAACACGCCCGCCCTGGCCTCTGGCCGCCCTCCCGGGGGAGGGTGCCGGCGGCTGCCGCCCAGCGGCAAGGGGCGCGGGGCGCTGAGTCACGCTGGATGGCCGGCGACACGCAGCAGCGAAAATCAGTGCCTCTCAGGCAGTTCCTGTTGCCTAATATGGACTCTGGAGCAGATGCTGGAGCTCAGGGCCCCACCCGCCCGTGACCCAGAGGAACGCTTCCCTGCAGGCGTCGCCCCGGTTTCCTGGTCTCCGGGGACCAGCCGCCCCAGCCCCTGGCCGGGGACCGCCCGTGCACACGCCCTGGCCTGAGCGGCTCTCTGTGTGGTTTGTGGAAGGATCGCAGTCCCGGGTGCCCTTCCTCCAGGGGAAACCCCCCTTCCCACCCCTCATCCTGCAGCAGGAGGGGGGTGCCGGCTCCCTGCACGACCACGGTGACCTCGGTGACCTCGCAGCCAGGAGGGGGGCTCGGTCCAGAGCCTCCTGGTTCCCCGGGGCAGAGAGGATGCGGGCGCCGAGGACAGCGCTGAGAGATGAGTCAAACCGTAAGGAGCCATCAGGAACGGGGCCCTGGCCGAGGAAGTGACAACAGACTTGCAAACCGATGACTCAGGCGCTGCCTCCCGGCCGCCAGGGCGGCTGAGTCACGGAGGAAGCCCTCGGACCGCGCGGGCCCGCGTCCTCCTCCAGGAACCCACGCTGGCTGCAGCCTCTGCGCCCCCCCCACCCCCCCTGTTCTCTGACCTCACGTAGCCTCGCAGCCGCCGAGGCCCGGACCCGGCACCGACCGCAAAACACCGCGCAGAAGTGCCCGTTTGGAAGCCTGGCTCACCCCCGGGGTTCCTGCGAGGGAATCAGGGGTCTGGCTGTTGGAAGTAATCACAAATGCGTTAGGAACAGGCGTTGCTTAAAAACACAGAAATAGCTCCCGGCCGGTGCGGCTCAGTGGTGATGGAGTGCCAACCTATGAACCCGGGAGGTCTGGCTTGGATTCCCCGTCAGGGCACAGGCCCCAGTTTGGGGCTCCATCCCCCGTACAGGATGTGCAGGAGGCAGTCAATCAATGATTCTCCTCATTGATGTTTCTTTTCTATTTTTTAAATATATTTTATTTACAGAGAGGAAGGGAAAAGGATAGAAAGTCAGAAACATCGATGAGAGAGAGACATCGATCAGCCTCCTCCTGCACGCCCCACAGTGGAGATGTGTCCGCAAGCAAGGTACATGCCCCCGACCAGAATCAAACCTGGGACCCTTGAGTCTGCAGGCCGACGCTCTATCCACTGAGCCACACTGGTCTCAGCTCTTCTTTTTTTTAATGTATTTTATTGATTTTTTTTTACAGAGAGGAAGGGAGAAGGATAGAGAGTTAGAAACATCGATGAGAGAGAGAAACATCGATCAGCCGCCTCCTGCACGCCCCCTACTGGGGATGTGCCCGCAACCAAGGTACATGCCCTTGCCTGGAATCGAACCTGGGACCCTTGAGTCCGCAGGCCGATGCTCTATCCACTGAGCCACACCGGTTAGGGCTCACTGATGTTTCTATCTCTCTCTCCTTCCTCTCCAAAGTGAATGAAAATAAAAAATAGAAATGCCTCCCAGCAGAAACCTGTGTTTCTGAACCCTTCTTCGGAAGGTGGGTCCCCGGGAGGAAGACACTGAACACCCACCGAGGAAGGATGAGGCAGCCTTGACCACACGTCTGCCACTGAAGGAGGAAATGTCCGAAGTAGAGAGCGACTAGGCGGTTTGTCACAGAAAAACCATCAGCGACAGCTCGGGCCGGTGGCTCCATTGGTTGGAGGTTGTCCCAGGCACCAGGGGGTGGCGGGTTCGATTCCCAGTCCGGGCACCTACGTAAGCCGCAGGGTCAATCCCCAGGTGGAGTTCTGACAGCAGGCAACCCACCAGTGTTTCTCTCTCATCGATGTTTCTCTCTCACTCCCCTTCCTCTCTCTGAAAACCAACAAAAATCTATCCTCAGGTGAGGATTTAAAAAAAAAAATTAACATCAGGTGGAATTCTCTAGAGGAATTGTGCAGTCCAAGAACCTATATTCTGCTCTTTCACAACCAGAAAGGAATGGTTGACCCAAGGACATTTCCAAGAAATGGTGACCCATGTCCACTCCGAGATTATAATCGACTTCGGGACAAGCTCAGACTCAGCGCCGTTTCAAGAACCAGCGGCGGAGAAGCTGACAGACAGGGGCGGGGAGACCGTCGGATTTGAATGTTGGGCGAGTCCCCCCCACTTTGCAGAAGGGCAGCTTTGCTCTCGGCACGTAGGGAGTTGGAATATACATAAACAGCAAACCTTCACCTAGACCAGTGGTCGGCAAACCGTGGCTCTCGAGCCACCTGCGGCTCTTTGGCCCCTTGAGGGTTCTGACGCCGCTTCTTCAAAATAGACGCGCCCCGGCCGCAAACCGGCTTCTGCGCACGGGCTGAGAAGTTTCCATCGCACTGGACGTTATTTTGTGGAAGAGCCGCACTCAAGGGGCCAAAGAGCCGCAGGGGGCTCTCGAGCCGCGGTTTGCCGACCGCTGGCCTAAACCGTACAAACATTCCGGGTTTTACAAGGCGGACGGGGCCTTCCCAAGCAGTGGTTCTCACCCTTCCTCAGGCTGAGACCCTTGCATACAGTTCCTCATGGGGTGGTGACCCCCAACCATGAAATTTTGCTACTGTTCCGCATCGTGATGTAAATACAGTGGTACCTCGAGATACGAGTGCCCTCACAGACGAGATGTTTGAGATATGAGCCGTCGAGCGAGCGATGTTTGCTTTGAAATACGAGCAACAGTTGAGATAGGAGTCATCGCGCGGATCGGCCGGCTGCGCACGACCCACCAGTTTACCGCGACTCGAGCGTCTCATAGTTTCCCACGCCTCAAGGTGACGGAACGAATTAAACTTGTATCTCGAGGTACCACTGTATCTGCATTTTCCGATGGTCTTAGGCGACCCCTGTGAAAGGGTCGTTTGACCCCCAAAGGGGTCGAGACCCACAGGTTGAGAACCACTCTTCCTAAGTTCGCCGGCTGGGTGTCCACAGCTGGTGGCAGCGTGCGGGAGATCAGACCCACGGCGGGAAGTGGGGTGGGTGGTGGTGGGGGGAGACCTGCTGAGTCCTGTCCAGGGGATTTCAGACGCCGCCATCGCTCAGGGCAGAGGCTGTTCCCCCAGAGGCCCACAGCGGAGTCTGTCCGGGGTACGGCCCGGGGGGCTGCGTGGCAGAACGGGGGCCCGGAGACTGAACAGCCTGCAGACCTGGGTGCCAGTCCCCACGGGGGCACTTCGGGGCTGAGGCTGGGGATGTTACCAGCCTCTCTGGGCCTCCGTTTCCTCTTCTGTCAGAGGTGGGGCGGGCAAAGGGCCTCCCGGGCGGCCACTGATTGGGGGAGATGGGGAAAAGCACCTGGGGCCCCCCCGGTGTGGAGCTGATGTGAGTCCTACACCCACTGGGACTCACTCTTCCCTCTTTTTAAAATACATATATTTCATTGATTTTTTTACAGAGAGGAAGGGAGAGGGATAGAGACCTAGAAACATGGATGAGAGAGAAGCATCGATCAGCCGCCTCCTGTACACTCCCTACTGGGGGGGTGCCCGCCACCAAGGTATATGTCCTTGACCAGAATCAAACCTGGGACCTTTCAGTCTGCAGACCGACGCTCAATCCACTGAGCCACACCGGTTAGAGCTCCATTCTTCTCTTTTTTAAATCCTCGATTGAGCCTATGTCTTTTTTCCTTTAAGGGCGCCCCCCGGCCGCTTTGGGGGGGCCCGAGAAGAGAGGAACATGGATGGGCTGCCTGCCGCCCTCGCCCTGACCAGGGATCGAACCCGGGGTCCTCGGAGGCGCCCTGACTGGGAACTGAAACGGAACCCTTTGCTCGGGACGATGCTCCCAGTAGCAGAGCCGCCCGCCAGCCAGGGCTGGGCCTCCGCGTCTCGGCCTGCGGTCCTCACCGCTGAAGCACGCAGGAATTCCCGGTGATTCAGAGGAAAAGGTCCTTATCGAGGGCGCTGGGTCTGAAGGTCATGTGTGTGCGGGCTGCATTCCACACGGATAAAGGACGCTGCACACGCACCTGAGGCCCTTCTGCTGCCTTACCGACTCCCGTGTGCAAAGAAAGACGCGTGGTACCTCGGGCTGGCGTGGCTCCGTGGAGAGAGCGTCCGTCAGCCGGGGGACTGAGGGGCTCCAGGAGGTTCCATTCTGGTCGGGACACACGCCCAGGGGGTGGGCTCCGTCCCCAGCGGGGGGTGTGCAGGAGGCAGCTGACCAGCGATGCTCTCTCATCGCCGATGTTTCTCTCTCCCCCTCTCCCTTCTTCTCTGAAACCAATTCAAATACGTGTTTTTTAAAAGAGACACGTGTTCCATGTATGTGAAGAGCAGACGGTGTGTTCTGTGTCCCAGAAACCACGCCCCGAGCTTCGGAAACACTCCAAACCCCTTGTGGAGAGGAGTGTGTTTCCAACAAGGAGCGTCCAGGGCTCTGCTGGGTCCCTGCCTTCTCCCCGCTCCGCCTCATTCCCGGGGAAAGCACTGTCCGTCCGTCCGTCTGTCCGACCGCGGACGAGCGCTGGCCGCTCTGATTTACAGCCTTTTCCTGCGAGCCGCCCCAAAGCAGGATGGTCCGCCCACGTTTGCTTTACGTCTCCCCTCTCCCAGGCCTCTAAGTCAGCAGATTCAGAGGCTGGATCCCCCGCCCCCCCTCTGCCCCATGACCTCCCGCAAAGGTCAGAGTGTCGCAGGCGGCCACCTGCGGACCCTTCGCCCTCCCGCGTCCACGCATGTCCGGCGATGACGCGGGGGCACCCATCTCGGTGAGAGCACAGGGGTTCCCCGCCCCCCACCGAGTCCCTAGTGGCTGCCTGAGAGCGTGGTATCCCAACTGTGGGGTTCCTTCCCCCCAAAAGCCATCGTTAAGTCTGAGCCAGGATGCAAAGCACGACTCGGGGGTGGGGTGGCTTCAGGGGCGGGTGCGAGAGGCCGTGCCAGGTGGAGTGAGCAGGGCGGGAGGGCAGTCACAGGTCGCTCGGAAGCCAGCATGTGCGTGACCTTTGCCCCCCATCCCCCAGGGCGCACCTGTCAGTCGGGGTCAGGGGCTCACGGCCAGGCGGACCCAGGCCGGCGCCCACGCCAGAGCCGTCCGGCTCGCCCGCTCCGGAGGAGGTGGCTCTGAGCGGAGAGCGGGGGACGGGCGCTGGGCTCCCATCTGCCGCCGCTGGAGTTCAAGGCCCCGCCCACCGAGCCTCTCAGGTGAGAACCTGCAGGTGGAGAGGGCACCGGCCCCCCCTCTCCCACCCCTGGCGTGGGGGTGTCTGCTCCTAGGTCAGCGTCTGCAAGCTGGTTCATCTTCTCCTTTTTCTTTTTCCCAAATAAGTTTTTACTGATGTCAGAGACGAAGGGAGAGGGGGAGAGAGAGATATCCACGATGAGGGAGAGTCACGGATCGGCTGCCTCCTGCACGCCCCCCACTGGGGAGGGAGCCCCAGCCTGGGCCTGGGCCCTCCTGACCGGGGTCAAACCATGACCTCCTGGTTCCTAGGTCGATGCTCAACCACTGAGCCACACCGGCCGGGCTGATTTTTTTCTTTAAACTTCATCCTGGCCTGTCTCCCCACTGACCCTCCCCCACACTTACCTCCCCCCCACCCCCAGCCTCCACAGACCATTTCCATCTCCTTTCCTTCAGCGCGTCCCCCTGTCCTGTGAGACTGGGCCCCACAACGCCCTCTGCAGGGTTGCGGCTCGGCTGGAGACCTTTCGGACCCTCCATGGCCCGCGGACCCCGTGGCCGGCCTTCCAGGCGTGGAATCGAACCCAGATCTGCTTCGCCAGGTCTCCCCGGAACTGCCCTCTCCCGTCCGAAGGGCGCCCCTCCCAGCACAGCCATCCTGCCTCAGCCTGGAGCCTGGGACATCCGCCTCTTCTGCCCCTCTCTTCCCCTCCCCACCCCACCCCACCCCTCACCTCTCCTCTCCTCTCCTCTGTGCCCATGGAATCCATAGACAGCTATACCCCTCTGGGAGCCTCACCCCACCACCACCTGGGCTTTTACCCTCCTCGTGAATGCACTGCGGGCTCCTGCTCAGACGAGGCGGGCACACTGGGGTGGTGGCGGGGATGGGGTCCCCGCTCTGCTGTCTGTCCTGTGACCTCGCCTGCAGGGTTCTCCCGCCCCGCCTCCACCCACCGCCCCGATGGCCGGACGCGGTGGCACACTGCCCACGTTCGCAGTGTCTCCCTGTGAGACTGTGCGCGCCCGGCACCAGGGACGGCGCGTCACTCACCGTTGTCCGCCCCCCGCGGGGCCTCACCGCCAGAGGAGTCTCGCCGGATGAACACAGGCGGCGGGGAAGAGGCCTCTCAGAGCCGCAGACCCCCTCACCCCGACGGACCGGCTCTCCGCGCCCTCCCGGGCCAGCACCCACCCACCGGCCTGCGTCTTTAAGGAAAGGCCAGCCCGGCCGGCCCGGCTTAGAGGCTGACCGTCAACCGAGGCACCAGGAGGTCAGAGTTCGACTCCTGGTCAGGGCACCTGCCCCGGCTGCAGGCTGGATGCCCAGGGCGGGGCGTGCAGGAGGCAGCCAGTCAGTGGTTCTCTCTCCTCATGGATGTTTCTCTCTCTCACCCTCCCTCTCTGAAATCCATAAAAATACATTTTTAAAAAGTTCACGTGGGTTCACCTGGTGATTCAGCAAACGCTGTGCGAAGCCACGTGAGGTTTCACAGCTCTGTTAGAGGAAAGCGAAGTGTAGCGGGACGACACACGCCACCTGTTTCAGGGGGCCTGCCATTCATTCCCCGTGGCACTGGCCTCCCAGGCTCCCCGTGCCAGCCTTCTGAACGTGCCACTCTTTAAAAACGCCAGCCCTGCCGAGACCGGTGTGGCTCCGTGGACAGAGCGTTGGCCTGCAGACTGAAGGGTCCCAGGTTCGATTCCGGTCAAGGGCATGTACCTTGGTTGTGGGCACATCCCCAGTAAGGGGAGTGCAGGAGGCGGCTGGTCGATGTCTCTCTCTCATCGATGTTTCTAACTCTCTATCCCTCTCCCTTCCTCTCTGTAAAAAATCAATAAAATATATTAAAAAAATAAATTAATTAATTAAAATGCCAGCCCTGCCGAAACCGGTGTGGCTCAGTGGCTAGAACGTCGGCCTGCGGACTGAAGGGTCCCAGGTTCGATTCCAGTCAAGGGCATGTACCTTGGTGGCGGGCACATCCCCAGTAGAGGGCGTGCAGGAGGCAGCTGATCGATGTCTCTCTCTCATCGATGTTTCTGGCTCTCTGTTCCTCTCCCTTCCTCTCTGTAAAAAAATCAATAAAATAGATTTTTTAAAAAAATGCCCGCTCTTCAGCCCACTGCCACACCTGAGCCCAGGGAGGGGGCGGAGGGAGGCGGCCGCCCCGTGCCAGCCCGGGGGGGACCCCAAGTGGCTGGCTTTAGCCACACTCAGTCTTCCTCCCGTCCCCTCCCCCGAGGCTGGGCCCCGTCCCTGTTCGCAAACACCGCCCGTCCCAAGAGCCGGCGTCATCCGCTCGCCACTCATCGCCTTCCCGCCTCGGAGCAGACGCCTCCCGGCCGCCCACGGCCTTCCGGCCCGGGACCCTCTGGGCGCGAAGGGGCCATGTGTTTCTCGTAACCGTGACACGGACGGGGCACCCCCGCGGTGCCGTCATGCTCGGTTCAAAGACTCTCCGGGCACTTTATGAAGGCCGGGCGATTAGCGTGTCATTAATTGACATAATAATTCCATCGTGTAATTAGCAATTACGCTCTCGGCGGAGGGAGGGAAGCAGAGCCGGGAACATTCAGTAACGAGGCTGGAGGACAGCCCCAGGTCACACCGGGGCCGCCCGAACCCGGGCTGTGCGGTCAAGGCCAGGGCCCGCGGCCGATCTGCCCCCCGGGCACGCTCAGAAAGATGCCCCGAGGACAGGGCAGCTCCCAGAGAATGCCATCTTCTCACTCGTCCTGGCTGGCGTGGCTCAATGGATAGAGCGTCGGCCTGTGGACTGAAGGGTCCCGGGTTCGATTCCGGTCAAGGGCATGTATCTGGGCTGCAGGCTCCTCCCCGGCCCAGGCCCTGGTCAGGGCGTGTGCAGGAGGCAACCCATCCATGTGTTTCTCTCACACTGATATTTCTCTCTCTTTCCCTCCCTCTAAAAATCAATGGGAAAATACCCTCAGGTGAGGATTAAAATAAATTAATTAAAAAACCAACATCAGCCCTGACCGGTGTGGCTCAGTGGATAGATAGAGCATCGGTCTGCGAACTGAAGGGTCCCGGGTTCGATTCCGGTCAAGGGCATGTACCTTGGTTGCGGGCACATCCCCAGTAGGGGGCGTGCAGGAGGCGGCTGATTGAGGTTTCTAACTCTCTATCCCTCTCACTTCTTCTCTGTAAAAAAAAAAATCAATAAAATATATTTAAAACAAAAACAGAAACAAAACACCCCAACATCACACATCGAACCCCCAGCTGCTCAGTTCGCTGAACAACGGCCAGGCCGTCTTGTGTCTCTTCATCAGGGAGCCCCATCTCTGATCCCTGGGCCTGGCCGCCCCCTCCCCCACCACTCCTGTGCGGCCACCTCCCCGCACGCTCGACACCGAGACACCGTTCAAATCATGTCACTGCTCAGCTGAACCCCATCTCCCCCATGGCTCCCTCACCACCCGGAGCAAACGCCAGAGGACTCCCTGGAGGCCTCTCATGGTGGGGCCTGCGCCCTGTGAGCCCCACGCCCAGCCCTGTGCCCTCCTCCCCACACGCTGCCCGCTCCGGGGCTCCTTGGCACGCGCCTGCCCCAGGGCCTTTGCACATGCTCTCCCCTGGCCTGGAATGTCCCCCCAGGCGGCCCTGTGACCACCCAGCGAGTTCAGGCCTGGTCCTTGCCTCAGTTTCCCGGGTATCTGACACCACCCCCCGGCACATTGCACTCATTTGTGCTGTGTGTGGCCACTCACTGCCGAGGACAGCGCCCAGTGGACGCAGCGGAGGGGAAGCACCGTCAGGGAGGGGTCGGCGTGCGGCCGTGGCTAATCCCGCCGTGAACTGAGCTCGCTGGCTCTGGCCGCTGCCGCTGGCGGACGATCCCGAAGCCCCCGGGGTTTGAATCACTTTAAAACGTGGAATACCGTTCCCTTCCGGCGCCTCGTTCCAAGAAACACGGAACGCGGGGGAACGAAGATGTTGCGGAGCCGCTCCGAGCGCTGCCGGCCAGAGCCCAGCCACGGGGCCACCCCGCTCAGCCCCCCTCCGCTCAGCAAGCCACAGAGGCCGCAGAAACCTCAACACTCGGGGTGACGAGGGCTCCCCAGCTACAATGCTTCTTCAGATGTTCGGGAAGAAGCTCACGTCCATTCCCGTTCAGACCTTTTATTTTTTTTAAAGCTTTGTTTATTACTTTCAAGGGTAGAAGTGACTATGTTATACCCAAACGGTTCTTACACGTTAGCAAGGGGATTTTTAAAAAGAGCGCAGGAGAGAGGTTTAAAATGAACACACCTGCTCAGCTGCATTCAGACCACTGCGGCCGCCTCGGGCCTGGGCAGCCAGTGGGCCGTGTCTGACCTGAGTCTGGGCACGTGTTGGAGGGGAAGGGCCTGCTTCCTTTCAGACACTGACTGAGCCCGACTCTGGCCCTGGGCAATCGGTTGGGGGTTGAGGGGGGGGCGAGGTGAGGAGGGGTGTGGGTGCAAGCAGCTCTGCAGGGCCTGGCCACTTCAGCCCCCACCTCAGCCCCACCGCCTGGCGCAGCAGCCCCAGACCTAAGGGCTGGCACCAGGCGACTGGCATTGCTTTGATGCCACCATCCAGCCCTCTGGGAGCAGAGCCCAGGCCGCGTGTCAGTTTTGGTCCCTCCACTTCTTCCCTGCTGGTCCCTTCCCCAGGCCCACAGCCCCCAGTCCCAGCCCCAGCCCCCAAACTCCTTCCCCACATCCTCAGCCCCCAAACTCCCTCCCCACAGCCACAGGCCCCAGCCCCCTCCCAACAGCCCCAGCTCCCAAACCCCCTCTCCACAGCCTCAGCCCCCAAACCCCCTCCCCACAGCCTCAGCCCCCAAACCCCCTCCCCACAGCCCCAGCCCCCAGCCCCAGCCCCCAGGCCCTCTCCAAAGCCACAGCCCCAGTCACAGCCCCAGCCTCCTCCCCACAGCCATATACTCCAGCCCCCAGCCCCCTCCTCAGGGCCCCAGCCACAGCCCACCCCCACCCCTAGGCCCTAGCCCCCTCCCCGCAGCCCCAGCCCCAGCCCCTGGGACCGTTGCAAAACCCACGGTTTGCACCAGGCAGGCCCGGTTTTACTATCAGGAC
>JAAGEH010000227.1:2832239-2861472 GCA_011751065.1 Lasiurus cinereus
GGGGGGCTGTTACCCCCACCCCAACCAAGGTCTTTATTTATTTTTTTAATATATTTTATTGATTTTTTACAGAGAGGAAGGGAGAGGGATAGAACGTCAGAAACATTGATGAGAGAGAGACATCGATCAGCTGCCTCCTGCAAGCCCCACACTGGAGATGCACCCGCCAGCAAGGTACATGCCCCTGACCCGAATCGAACCTGGGACCCTTCAGTCCGTAGGCCGACGCTCTATCCACTGAGCCAAACTGGTCTCGGCAAGGTCTTTATTTTTTGTCTATCCTTATTGACTTCAGAGAGGACGGGAGAGGGAGAGAAACATCAGTGATGGGAGAGAATCATGGATCGGCTGCCTCCTGCATGATGGGGGAGTGGGGAGGGGAAATGACGGGGGGTCGAGCCTGCAACACGCGCATGTGCCCTGACCAGGAAGTGAACTGTGACCTCCTGGTTCACAGGTCGACGCTTAACCACTGAGCCACACCAGCCAGGCCAACCAAGGTCGTTTTGCAGCAGCTGAGAATAGTTTGGAATCATGAGTAGCAGCGCCTTTGCCTAAACCCCGCCTGATGAGCCCAGTAAGGCAGGGGTGGGGACCTTTACCTGCCAAGGGCCATCGCGATACTTATACCATCACTCACTTAATATAATCTACACTAATAAAAGCGTAATATGCTAATTAGGGTGTATGTCTTCCAGACGACCTTCCGGAAGTCCTTCCAGCAAAGCCGCAGTGGTTTGCGAGGGCCAAGGCGCGGCTGTGAAAGGCCCAGGCTCAGGTCGGCAATGGCAGCGGCAGCGGGGTAATGGGGACGGTGCCTTCCCCTGATCCACCAGGTCGCTTTCTGCAGAGGGAGGCCAACTGCGGCTTAGGCTGGGGGCCAAGGCAGAGGTGGTTAGGGTCGATCAGGCCGGCAGAAGGGCAAGGTAGAGGCGATCAGACCAGCAGGGTAGGGGTGATCAGGCTGACAGCAGGGCAAGGTAGGGTTAATCAGGCCGGCAGGGGGGCAAGGTAAAGGCAACCAGACCAGGGGTGATAAGGCTTGCAGGAGGGCAAGGTAGAGGCGATCAGAACGGCAGGTAGGAGCAATCAGGCCAGCAGGGGGGCAAAGGTAGAGGCAATTAGGCCAGCAGGCAGGCAGAGGCAGCTGAACATCCCCCGAGGGGTCCCAGATTGAAGAGGGTGCAGGCTGGGCTGAGGGACCCCCACTACCACCCACCACGTGCATGAATTTCACACGCTGGGCCTCTAGTCCTATATAATAAAAGGCTAATATGCAAATCTACCAAACGGCAGAACGACCGATCGCTATGACGCTCACTGACCACCGGGGGCAGACACTCAACGCAGGAGCTGCCCCCTGGTGGTCAGTGCGCTCCCACAGGGGCAATGCCGCTCAGCCACAAGCCCAGAAGCCGGGTTCCTGGCTGGCGAGCCCAGTGGCAGTGGCGGGAACCTCTCCCGCCCCCACAGGAGCGCTAAGGATGTCTGACTGACGGCTTAGGCCCATTCCCCACAGGCTGAGAGCCCCGCCCCCTGCCCGTGCACAGATCCTGTGCACCCGGCCTCTAGTTCACTTCCTCTGAATGAATGCTCGTTGCTGTGAGCAAAGCTCTGGATTTACTGAGTTTCCGGTCCTGCCGGCAGTTGCCTGGGCAGAGCCAGACCGAGTGATCTGTGGGGCCGTCATTGGTCCCCAATAGCACAGCGTGGAGGTCAAGGTCAGAGCTGCTGCAGTCGCTGGTCCCGGGCCAGCCCGTACAGTAGGAGGAGGAGGCGCTGCGGCCTGTGAGTCACCAGGAGGCGGGCTGCGGCTCTGGCCAGCACTGTAGGCGCTGAGATCCGGTGTGCGCGCTCAGGCCGTGGGAGCAGAGGCGAACACGGGGGGGAGGGCAGCACAGCTGGGAAACCAATTCCCGGCCGACCGGAGCCTTCTGCCAAGTCCGCTCCGTCGGGGGCAGGGAGGTCGCAACACGCGGGCTTTCTGTCCGGCGAGCTTGCTGCCTCCCCCCCTCTGGGATCACTCCCCGCCCCGCCTGCAGCGACACGAGGCTCCGTTTTGAGACATGAAACATGACAAAAACATGCCATTGGACAGGCGGCTCCCAAAACCCCTTTTAGCCCCGGCCGGGGTGGCTCAGCTGGTTGGAGTGGCGTCCCATGCACCAAAGGGTTGCGGGTTCGATTCCCCGTCAGGGCACATGCCCAGGTGGTGGGTTCGATCCCCAGGTGGGGCACAGGCAAGAGGTAACCGATCGCCGCTTCTCTCCCTCTCTCTCTCTTCCTCTAAACATCAGTCAGCATATCCTCAGAGGAGGATTAAGAGAAATTCATCTTCGTGTACAGTGGTACCTCGAGATACGAGTTTAATTCGTTCCGTCACCTTGAGGCGTGGGAAACTATGAGACGCTCGAGTCGCGGTAAACTGGTGGGTCGTGTGCAGCCGGCCGATCCTCGTGATGACTCCTATCTCAACTGTTGCTCGTATTTCAAAGCAAAAATCGCTCGCTCGCTCGACGGCTCGTATCTCAAAAATCTCGTGTGTTAGGGCACTCGTATCTCGAGGTACCACTGTATTTCGTTTATCCTTTTTCGAACTCTGCACAGTCAGCAATTTCGAGACTGCGGGAATAGAAACTGTGTCCGTGCCCACTAGTGGGGGGTCAGCCGGGTGCCACACGTAAGGCCACGTAGCCTCGTCACCCGAGCGACCGAAGGAAGGGCGGACCCCGACAGACGCCAGGGACGGAGAGGGCTTCTCAGCCCGCGAGAACGCAATCCCACGCTCCCCGGCTGGATTCCCGGGAGCGGGAACCCTGGGAATTCTTGGAAAACCGCTGGAATTCCAGCCCCAGCCCTGAGCAGGGCCGCTGGACCGGGGCGTGCATTTGAGGAACAACGGCGTACCCCTGGGGGCGCGCATGGGAGTCGTTTTGGATCGGGCCATGTGTTCTCTCCATCAGCCGCGTGCGAAAGCCATTCTGCGGGACGCAGATGTTCCGGCCGCCTCCCGCCTGCCAGCAGGAACCCCGGCGGCGTGCCCCGCCTGCCAGGCCCCCCACTCCTTTCCAGCAGGCTCTTCCCAGAGACGTTAGTGACCGACCGGCAGCTGGCGGTGGGCGTCGCTCCGTGAAGAATGCTGTGCTTGTAGCAAAATTCATAATCCCGTCCGGGAAAAGCATCCAGACTAAGTGTGGGTGCTAAAAAAATAATAACCTCCCTCCCACCTTCTAATTTCTTCTAGCTGAGCTAATAAGCATAGTAGCAGAGGCCGATTAAACGGAGAAAATAACATTTTAATCCGTGCACAAGAGGAACTTCGCAGAGGCAGGAAGATTCCGAGAGCAGGCAGACAGCGCTGGTATATGTGACCATTTTTTAAAAAATATATGTTTTATTGATTTTTTAAAAAATATATTTAATTGATTTTTTACAGAGAGGAAGGGAGAGGGATAGAGAGTTAGAAACATCAATGAGAGAGAGACATCAATCAGCCGCCTCCTGCACGTCCCACACTGGAGATGTGCCCGCAACCAAGGTACATGCCCTTGACTGGAATCGAACCTGGGACCCTTCAGTCCGCAGACCGACGCTCTATCCACTGAGCCACACCAGTTTCGGCTATGTGGCATTTTGGACAAAATTCTTAGACTGAAGAAGGGAGAGTGGCCCGCCGGTGTGGCTCAGTGGTTGAGCGGCAACCTATAAATCAGAATTTCTGGTCCGATTCCCGGTCAGGGCACAGGCCTGGGGTGCAGGCTCCTCCATCCCCAGTGTGGGGCGTGTAGGAGGTGACCGGTTGATGATTCTCTCTCATCATGGATGTTCCCGTCTCTCTCCTCTCCCTTCCACTCTGAAGTCAATAAAAATATACATTTTTAGGGGTGCGAACCAGGTGGAGGGGAGATATGGGGGGGGGGAAGAGGAACAATTGTAATAATCTGAACAATATTTATTAAAATTAAAAATAAAATAATTTAAAAAACCACATACATTTTTTAAAAAATTAAAAAGAAGTGAGAACGGCCCCAGCCAGGGGGCTCAGTTGTTGGAGCATAATCCTGCGCACTGCAAGGCTGTGGGTTCAAGTCCAGGTCAGGGATCACACCTGGGTTGAGGGTTTGATCCCCCAGTCGGGGGCCTACCAGAGGCAACTAGTTAGTGTTTCTGACTCACATCGACGTTTTTCTCTCTCCGCCTTCCTTCCTCTCTCTAAAGTCAATAAAAACATGTCCTTGGGTGAGGATTTACGAAAATAGGAGAAGTGAGAATGGGCGATGACAGGTGGCTGAGGAAGAGAGGAACACCTAGGTGACTCATAAACAGGGGGACGTGGGGGTCTGGCCAGCGGGCTCCTGCCCGAAGCTCTCCTGTTTACCACCCTTAGTTCACGCCAGGCTCAAGACCCCTTTTCTCCTTTGTCCAGAGTGGGGCGCGCACCCCGGCTGCCTCACTGCCTTTGGGATTCTCATGCTCCTGGGAACTCCCAGGCCCAGGCATTATTCGCTCCTGCTAATCTGTCTGTTGACTTGACACTTAGCTGGGTCCGTGGTCAGCAAACCACGGCTCGCCAGTCACATGTGGCTCTTTGGCCCCTGGAGGGTGGCTCTTCCACGAAATACCGCGGCCTGGGCGAGTCTGTGTTGAAGAAGTGGCGTGAGAAGAAGTTTACGTTTAAAAAATGTGGCTCTCCAGAGACACTTCGGTTGTGCTGTTGGTATTCGGCTCTGTGGACTGATGAGTTTGCCGACCTCTGAGCTAGGTGAACGTGGAAGGTGGGAGGGAAGGTTATTTCTTAGCTCCGCGGTGCTTAGTAGGTCAATTCCTAGAGCAGCGGTTCTCAACCTTCCTAAGGCCGCGACCCTTTAAGACAGTTCCTCATGGGGTGGTGACCCCCAACCATAACATTATTTCCGTTGCTACTTCATCGCTGTCATCTTGCTACTGTTATGAACTGTAATGTAAATATCTGATAGGCAGGATGTATTTTCATTGTTACAAATGGAACATAATTAAAGCATAGTGATTAATCACAAAAACAATATGTAATTATATATTGTGAAATATTTATTTCTAATGACAAATAAATGAAATTTTGTCTTGAATCGTGGTGTAGCATGGGTAACAGTCTTCATAGGACAACAGTAAACTACATTGCTACACTTTGCTACACCGAGGAGGGGTGTGTTGGTTCCTAAGACCATGGGAAATAGGTGTTTTCCGATGGTCTTAGGCCACCCCTGTGAAAGGGTCGTTCGACCCCCAAAGGGGTCGTGACCCACAGGTTGAGAACCGCTGTCCTAGAGGAACCAATCAATCGGATTCATGGTAAACACTCTGGGCTGGCGATGGCCGAGGGAAGAAGCTCTCAGCGCGACTCGAGGGTTTTCAAGCAAAGGAAGGGGGAAAGGTGACAGGAATGGGCAGGCCGAACCCCCCTTCCATCGGCCTGGACAGCCAGCCTGTCCCCCTAAACCCCAGCAGCCCAGGCTGTGCATGTAACCAACTAGTCACGGGTTAAATGAAGCAACTAAAACCAAACCACCCCAGGAGGGACCCACACACAGGCCTGATCGTCAGGGAAGCTCACATGGACGAACCCCAAAGACAAAACATCACCCAACAGTAAAAATGGCCACTTCAGTGTGACCTGACCAAACAGGTCAACCTCCCAGTCAATGAGAAGGAACCCCGCCTCTGAGGACAGACCACCGCAAACCGGTCCGCAGATCACCGCGTTTGCAAGCAGGCTCCCTGCGTGTGCGTGTGGGCGCGTGTGGGTGCGTGTGGGTCCCGGGGCGCTGGGCCTGCAGCCTCGGGGATCCTGATCGTAACCTCAGGAAATCAGAGGTGCCATCCTGGGTTCGGGGGTGCAGTGGGTCCCAGGCACCGCACGGCCACCTTGCTTTCTGATGCCGGAAAGGTAGAAAGGCCTAGAATCCTCTCCGAGCACAGCCCTGTCAGACACCTTTCTCCCGAACAAAGGAGCAGCCATTCCGAAGCTCCTAAACCTGAAAGACCAGATTCCCCGCCGCCCAGTGAGCAGCCGCCCAGAGGCCTGCCCAGCCCCTCCCCCTTAACCCCTTCCTCCCTCCCACAGGCCCCAATCTCCCCCCCCCATTCCCCCTTAACCCCTTCTTCCCTCCCCCACTTCCCCTCTTAACCCCCTCCTTCCCTCCTGCAGGCCCCAGAATGCCACCTCCAATGCCACTCCAGAAGGGTTCTTTTATTTTAAGAATCTTTTATTTTAAGAATCTCGCCCTGTGTGAGCGCTTGTCCGGGGTCAGGATGCATAGCCTTCCTTACACCTGCCCCCCCTTGCCCCGCAGAGTCCCCGACAAGAAGACTATAAAGAGTGCGCACCACCCTTCATTACAAAGTCAGGCGTTCCTCTCTCTGATCCAGGCACCTCTTGGATAAAAAGAAAAGTGAAATCAGTAATCCTGGCCATTTGTCAAACTGCATCCCCGTGAAATTGGGTCCCCAAGCAATACATAGCTGCTGTCTCTTCAAGTACCGAAAGGCTGGCTGTTACAGGTCACCACTGCACACTGTCACCGGGATCACCACACACTGTCACCGGGATGTTCGTTTCAGCCTCGTTTCTGGTGGTGCTTTGGCATCGGCCAGGGGACACTGAGAAGCTGGATTGGGGTTCTGGGTGATGAAGGTTGGGGAACCGGGTGGCAGAGGGTGTCTTTCTAGCTCTGGGGCAGCTGTGCACAGTGAGTACATGTCTGCTGGCAGTGGCGTCACGCTGGGCACGTGTGACGTGTGCAATGACTTCACGCCTGGCATGTGATCTGAGCCCCAGCTCCTGCAGAAACCGAGATTAGCTTAACCCACTGCAGACGACCCATCGATGCGCACAATGTCTGACACTCAGGAACTGCGTGAAGCATTTTTGCTCTAGAATACAAAATTCCTTTAAACCTCTCATTTTCCCGTGTGAGGACGCTACCCACAAATGACAGTGTTGCAATTGATTTTAACACCATTCTATTCTTCGACTCACCAGTGAACACAGCTATAACAAAAACAAAATTTTTTTGTGTTTTTTTTTTATTGATTTCAGAGAGGAAGGGAGAGGGAGAGAGAGAGATATACATCAATGATGAGAGAATCATTGATCAGCTGCCTCCTGCACACCCCCTACTGGGGACCGAGCCCACAACCCAGGCATGTGTCCTTGACTGGAATCGAACCCGGGACCCCTCAGTCTGCAGGCCCATGCTCTATCCACTGAGCCAAACCGGCCAGGGCAAAAACCACAATGTTTTTAAAGCATATTCTCAAATAAAGTCCCTGGAATATGCCCAGCGGCTTCTCGGTGGAGTGGACACCTGGCTCGCACCCTGACCTCCCAAAGAGGGGGCTTCACTCTCTCCCCCTCCCATTTCCCATCCTTTCCCAGCATCCTTCAGTGACGGGAACGCTCTGCAAAATCAACAAAGTTCCAGAGCTTTCCATGCATCAGCCCCCAGCAGGCACTGCTCTGTCCCTGCCGGTACAAACAAGTAAACTGAGGCACGGGTTGCTTCAGGAATTTGCCCAGGTGCCCCCGCTCGGAACGGGCCAGGCCGGAGCTGGAACCAGAGGCCTCCTGGAGCACCCGGTCAGATACAAAGGTGGGGACAGAAGCGTAAGGAAGTGGGTGAACATGGGAGATGCACGGGGCCTGGGGTCCATCAGAGCGGGGGAAGGAGGGAGGAGATGGGGTGCCGGGCGACGAAGGTGTCATCCGGAAGGCTCACGGGGGAGGTGGAGACTGGGGTTTGGGGTCCATCAGAGCCTCGGGGAGGGGAGGCAGGCTGGCAAAGAGCAGTCGAGGCCACGTGCACAGGCAGGTCGAAAGGCCAGACCGGGGAGCGCCTGGCCTGTCCCCGAGGCTGGAGGAGAGGAGGGGGGACAGGCCATCAGCAGAGGGAGGAGGGGCGGGCAAGGAGGAAGAGGCCGGGGCTCCGTGTTCATCCGCCCTTGTCCCTCTGCGGGCTGTGTCCGAGCCGTCCTTTCCTCTTCCTTCCCGTGAGAAAGGAGGATGGAAGGGGGCTGAGTGGCAGAGTGCCATCAACCGGCTGCAAGGCAAGAGGCGCAGCTGCAGGCAGGCGGGGGTGGGGGGTGTGGGGAGGGGGGAGAGGAAGGGCGAGAATCAGGCTGGGCTGCTGTCAGATGTGAGGGATTCGGGCAGTGGTTCTCAACCTTCCTCAGGCCGCGACCCTTTAGGACAACTCCTCATGGGGTGGTGACCCCCAACCATAACATTATTTCCGTTGCTACTTCATCACTGTCATTTTGCTACTGTTATGAACTGTAATGTAAATATCTGATAGGCAGGATATATTTTCGTTGTTACAGATTGAACACAATTAACATAGGGATTAATCACAAAAACAATGTGTAATTAGATATTGTGAAATATTTATTTCTAATTATAGATAAATGAAATTTTGTCTTGAATCGTGGTGTAGCATGGGTAACAGTCTTCCTATGACAACAGTGAACTACATGGCCACACTTTACTACACTGAGGAGCGGTGTGTTGGTTCCTAAGACCATGGGAAATAGGTGTTTTCCAAAAGTCTTAGGCAATCGCTGTGAAAGGGTCGTTCGACCCCCAAAGGGGTCGAGACCCACAGTTTGAGAACCACTGGCTTCGGGGAACAGCGATGGAACAGAGTTGGCTAACGGGACAGCCCAACTCACACGCGTACTTCCAGGGGAGGTACCCGCTGAGTGGGCTGCTTCTCAGCGGACCCCGACCAAAGAGGGAGCTGTATTCTTTCCCTTCTTCTGTGTCCCCTCCTTACACAGCATCCTTTCAGTTTCCGGAACGCTCTGCAAAACCACCGACACGGGGAAGGCGAAATGCGTGTCTCCGCCTCCTTCCCATCACCGGACGCCTCTGAGCTGGGGAAGGGCGTTGAGTACAGACAGTCCCTGCTCATCTCTCTTTTAAAACCTCAAAACCGCTTTTAAAGGACAGGCCTGACGCTGATTTAGAAATTCAAACACCGTAAAAAGAAAAAAAAAAATGCCGAGACCGGTTTGGCTCAGTGGATAGAGCATCAGCCTGCGGACTGAAAGGTCTCAGGTTCGATTCCGGTCAAGGGCATGCACCTTGGTTGTGGGCACAACTCTAGTAGAGGGCATGCAGGAGGCAGCTGATCGATGTCTCTCTCTCATCGATGTTTCTGACTTTCTATCCCTCTCCCTTCCTCTCTGTAAAAAATCAATAAAATATCTTAAAACAAACAAACAAAACAAAAGAAAAAAAATACCTTCATTTTCTCCCCTCTATCCTTGAAGTGGCCACTTTCATTTTTTAAGGACGTCTAAAGGCTTACAATTGTACCTGTTTGCTCCGGGGCACAATTCGGGGGCCAGGTGGAGTGGCTGGTGCACAGGAAATGCGCCTTCGCTAAGCTGCAAGTCAGTTCTCACTCGGGTCGCAAGTGGTCAAAGTAATTTTCCAAGACATGATATTAGGAACGAATAGATAAATATTTAAATTAAGTAACAAAAGCCTTAGAAACTACTAAAATCACTAAAGAAAAAAAACCAAAAACACCCCCACAATTATCCCCAAAGAACCGCCAGCTGCTTCTGAAAACCCCACGCAGAAGGAGCTGATGACAGACGGGGGTGGGGGAAATGGGGGAGGTTGGGAGGGAATGTCCCCCTCTACTGTTTCCCAGGCCAGGACCCAGGAAAACCTCTCCAGAAGCCCAGCCCCTCAGCAGTCCGGCCACCCTGGCCGGGGGCCGTGTTCCAGCCTAATGGTACCCCAAGAAGAAGGCCCTGTCTCTCCTCCCCCCAGACTCCGGGTAAAAGCTGGAGTTGTCATTTGCCGGACGGCCTAGACAGAGCGCAGCTTCTGTACCATCCCCTGAAGTAAAAGTTGAGTGTAAAAGGGAAAGGCTTTGATGGAACTATGATGACAAAGAAAGCTGTTTTAGAAAAAACAACTGTGCATTTGAAGTACTTTCTCTAACCAGCAACATTCCCTTTTAGCAGTCACTGCTGATGTGGATGGAGCACCAGATGGAACGAGAAGAGGTGCACGGGCTTTGAAGTCAGACAGACCGCCGCCACGTAGGAGCTGTGTGACATTGGGCAAGTTGCTCAACCTCTCAGATACTTCATTCCCTTCATCTGCAAAATGGCGGTGATTATACCTACTTTTTTAAAAAATATATATTTTATTGATTTTTTACAGAGAGGAAGGGAGAGGGATAGAGAGTTAGAAACATCGATGAGAGAGAAACATCGATCAGCTGCCTCTTGCACGTCCCCTATTGGGGATGTGCCCGCAACCAAGGTACATGCTCTTGACCGGAACCAAACCTGGGACCTTTCAGTCCGAAGAACGACGCTCTATCCACTGAGCCAAAGCGGTCTCGGCTATATCTACTTTTCAAAATATATGTGTTTTTTTCAATTTCAGAGAGGGAGAGAGAGCTACATCCATCCATCCATAATGAGAGAGAATCGTTGATCGGCTGCCTCCTGCACACCCCCTACTGGAGAGTGAGCCCACAGCCGGGGCCTGAGCCCTGAACCAGGAATCTAACTGTGGCCTGCTGGTTCATGGGTCAATGCTCAAGCCCTGAGCCACACTGGGCGGGCTGTGCCTACTTTGAAGAGATGGTACAAAGACTAAATGAAAGAACATGTGTAGAGAAAGCACCGAGCACAATGTCTGGCACATAATTGGCTCCCATAAATGGTTTGAAGGTTCTTTATCGACTTTGTATTTCTATAAAATCAATTATTAGAGATTTCCCCCCTTTTAGCACTCAGTGAGGCAAAGTAGATGCTTCTCTTTCTGACTGCCCAGCCCCACCTCATCTGATCACTGTTATCACGGCAAACACAAAACCAAACACTGAGTGCTCCCTGCACGCAGCCAGCATCCTGCGAGGACGATGGCCGATACAAGAGAAGAGTGGTCTCAGCCACCACAGGTCTGCAGTCAAGCAAGGAGGCGAAACTCAAAGACGAGAGGTAAAGAAATGCACTGAGAGGCTAGATGGTGATGATCTCTGAGAGCATAATAATCTGGCCACTCAGTGTATATCCTATATTATGAAAGGCTATTATGCAAATTGTCCCCTCGACCAGGAGTTCAACCAGCAGGCAGACCAGTCAACTGCCCATGTCCCCACCTCTTGGCCAGGCTGGCTGGACCATACCCATGCACGAATGCATGCACCAAGCCTCCAATCTTACCTAATAATAGAGAAACATGTAAATTGACCAGACCTCCATTATGCCCACAGCCAAACAGAGTGACTATGCAAATTAACCCAACAAAGATGGCGGTTAATTTGCATACATACCTGGGTCCCGGGAACCTCCTTGGCACCCAGGTTACTGCCAGCCGGCCATTGTGTGGAGGCTTTAGGCTTGGGAAGGCCAAGCCTGTGATCAGAGGGGCGAGGGTCCCCCTTCCCCAAGCCTAAAGCCTGGGGCAGAGGCTTTAGGGTTGGGCAAGGGCTGAGCCTGGGGTTGAAGGGAAAGGGAAAAAGTCAATGGGAACATATCCTCAGGTGAGGATAAAAAGAAAAAGAAAGAAAGGAAGGACATATCCTATGAAAGACACATCTTGAAAATGCCTAATGGAGTCCGTGTTGATGAAACACCTTGTTGGCTGAGGTGACTGGCAGCAGCTGCAGCAGCGGGTGCTGGGGCTGGTGTCTTTCTCTGATCAGCCCGGTGGCCTCCCGCAAAGAGAGGCCAGACTGGGGCTTAGGTCCCCTCCAAATGGGGAGCGGGCCCTAAGCCATCAGTAGGACATCCCCTGAGGCAGCGGTTCTCAACCTGTGGGTCAAGACCCCTTTGGGGGTCGAACAACCCTTTCACAGGGGTCACCTAAGACCATCGGAAAATGCAGATATTTACATGGCGATGCACAACAGTAGCAACATTTCATGGTTGGGGGTCACCACCCCATGAGGAACTGTATGCAAGGGTCGTGGCCTTAGGAAGGTTGAGAACCACTGCCATGAGGTCTCCCAGGATGTGAGAGGGGGCCAGTGGGCTGAGGGACCCCACCCCAGTGCACAAATTTCATGCACCGGGCACCTAGTGTGTGTGTGTGTGTGTGTGTGTGTGTGTGTGTGAGAGAGAGAGAGAGAGAGAGAGAGAGAGAGAGAGTGTGTGTGTGTGTGTGTGAGAGAGAGTGTGTGTGTGTGTGTGAGAGTGTGTGTGTGTGTGTGAGTGTGTGTATGTGTGAGAGAGAGAGAGAGAGAGAGAGAGAGAGAGAGAGAGAGAGTGTGTGTGTGTGTGTGTGTGTGTGAGTGGCCAGATTATTATGCGTTCAAAGATCATCATAATCTGACTACTCGCTGTACACGGTCCAGTGTGAGCTGCCTGACATGGGCGAATCACCACGGCGAGTCACGGGGGGTGAGGGGGGGAGGAAATGACATGTGTCAGAGCAGAGCCTCTCACTCTCTGGGGGAAGGACCACTTCTTCCATCGCCAGCCCCTCAGGAGCCACCTGTGGTCCTGCTGTCCGTGACTGCCGTGCAGCTCATGCCGTGGCCAGCCCATCGTGCGCCCACAAGGCCGCCTCAGGGGGCCACCCGCGTGGACGTTGGGATCGTGCTCCATTCCCCAGAGTCTCTAAACGCTCCCTCTCAGCCTCCACTCACCCGTCGCAGACGTAACTGAGAGCGTCTGACCGCGTTCTGAGCCAGGGATCAGCGGGTTCGCCTCTGAGTCGCCCTGAGCTGGACGGAAAGGGAGAGGGTTTGATGGCTGGAGCAGCAGAGAGAGCCGTGGGGGCGGACAGGGCAGGGCCCACAGCTGCGTGAGCCCTGTGCATTGTGGGGGAATTATTCCTTTAAATATATTTTTATGGATTTCAGAGAGGAAGGGAGAGGGAGAGACAGAAACATCCATGAGGAGAGGGAATCACTGACTGGCTGTGCACCCCACACTGGGGACAGAGCCCGCCACCTGGGCCTGGGCCCTGACTGGGCATCGAACCAGGACCAAGTCTTGGTTCCTAGGTTGACCCTGAACCACAGAGCCACGCTGGCCGGGTGCGAGGGAAAGCTTTCTATCAGAACTGGAACAAATCAGCTCAATGAAGGGCAGGACAGACATACACCAGGAGGATAAATGCAGACTCTCTGCTTTCCATAATGCAAGGGAACGCTCCTTCCATCGGGACCTCAGAAACAAGGGAAAGGAGGAGATCTTGGAGTTTTCCAACCTCCTCCTCCTTCTCCCCCTACCTCCACCCCCCACCCCCGGCCTATCAGCCAAAGGAACAGCATCCAGAAGAGCCCTCCTCGCGAGAACAGCCAACATTTCACGTGTGCGCACACACAGCCAGGAGCCCTCTGAGTCACCCCGGGGAAGAGCCACCAGGAGGCCAGGTCTGGGTCGGCTCGGCCTGCCGTGAACTCTGAGCTCCAGCCCGAGCACGCAGCCGGCTCAGACCCGGCCCTCGTCTCACCTGCGGAATGGGGGCCTCAGCAGCACCCCACGGGCGGTGTGAGGGCTGGCGGAGCGACAGTGTGCACCCCTCATGGCCCGTGCCTGGCTCGCTGCTCGCCCGGGCTGCCTCCTGCTGAGGTCAGCCCCTCCCACGGGGTCGGGGTCCTGCGAGGCAGCCTCAGGGTGCATCGAGGGCGCTCACCCCACTGCTCTGAGCGCGGCCTGCGCCGAGCATCGGGAAGGCTCCCTCCTTGGCCCCTTTTGCCAGGCAGTTGCCCAGGGCACAGGTCGCAGGGCCCATCAGCCCGTGGCCCGCAACTATTAGGCGCTGGCCCGGCCGCAGGAAGCTGAACCCCATCTCCTGTGTGTTGATCAAACGGGGTTCACTGTCTACACCAGCGGTTCTCAACCTGTGGGTGGCGACCCCTTTGGGGGTCGAACGACCCTTTCACAGGGGTCACCTAAGACTATTGGAAAACACCTATTTCCCATGGTCTTAGGAACCAACACTCCGCTCCTCGGTGTCGCAAAGTGTAGCCATGTCGTTTACTGTTGTCATATGAAGACTGTTGCCCATGCTACACCATGATTCAAGACAACATTTCATTTACTTGTCATTAGAAATAAATATTTCACAATATATAATTACATATTGTTTTTGTGATTAATCCCTATGCTTTAATTATGTTCACTTTGTAACAATGAAAATACATCCTGCCTATCAGATATTTACATTATAGTTCATGACAGTAGCAAGATGACAGTGATGAAGTAGCCACGGACATAGTTTTATGGTTGGGGGTCCCCACCACATGAGGAGCTGTCTTAAAGGGTCGCCGCCTTAGGGAGGTTGAGAACCACTGGTCTCCACCGAACGAGAGTCGGGGGCGGGGAGTCCAGGCCGGCCCAGCGGGAGCTGCATGTGGTCCAGTCCTCACGCAGCTCCCTGCACGTGCCCTCGGGCAGGAGGGGGAGGGATGGGCAGAGGAGGGGCACCTACGCTCTGCAGCCACGTCTGGCCTCTCAGCGGTGGCGGCTCTGTAGTCCCCGGACGTCCTCGTTGAAGGGGAGGTACAGAGATGGGGTTTTAAGCTGGGTACTCTGCTGATCCAAACAAAATCGGGGTTACGTCCGTAACAGAAGAGGGCAGGACGATTCTGGGGGCGGCACCCAGCATCGCAGCTTCCTCCACCGCCCCGAGCACCCCGGCCCCCCAGGCCCGGCCTAGGCCTGCGTCCCGAGAACCCGCGATCCATCAGCAGTGTGGTGAGCCGCTGCCCAGGGGCAGGGGACGTCCTTTCTCCCGAGGGAAACTCAGAGCAAAAGCATTCCTCTGCCTTATAAGGTCAACGCTCGGACGGAGAAGTGGAAAGAAGCACTGGGAAAATATGTGAGGCGAACACTTGATCCAGGCGGTCAGAGGGACCCGGGGTCCTCGTATTCACCAGGGACATGCTTTCAGGTCATGGGAACCAGAGTGTCACGGCGGAGGGCGCCGGAAATAGCTCTGCAGCTTTGGCACTAAACGTGGGAGGTGGGGCCGCACGCAGATACGGCTGCCTTCTTCCCTTCTCCCCCTTCTCTCCTCCCAGGGAAAGAGAGACAAGGCCCGCTAGTAAAATACAGTGGCACCTCGAGATACGAGTGCCCTAACATACGAGATTTTTGAGATACGAGCCGTCGAGCGAGCGATTTTTGCTTTGAAATACGAGCAACAGTTGAGATAGGAGTCATCGTGCGGATCGGCCAGCTGCACACGACCCACCAATTTACCGCGACTCGAGCGTCTCATAGTTTCCCACGCCTCAAGGCTACGGAATGAATTAAACTCGTATTTCGAGGTACCACTGTATATCTTACTGACTTTGTATTTCTATAAAATCCATTATTAGAGATGTCCCCCCGTTCTAGCCCTGGGGATCGAGCCCACAACCCGGGCAAGTGCCCTGATCAGGAATCAAACGGTGACCTCCTGGTTCATAGTCACCATGACCTCCTGGTTCACAGTCCACGCTCCGCCACTGAGCCGCACAGCTGGGGCAGAGAGACAAGTCTTAAGAAATTGAATGAAAAGACTCAGGAAGCGCTTTTAAACTACTCCATCCACTCACGCATCCAACACCTGTGGGAACACGCACTGTATTGTGGGGTCCTAGGACACCAAACACACATGGGCTTCACCCGCGTGGCACCTCCATGCTAGTTGGGGTCCTGGGGCCAGACAATAAGAAATAAACAAAAGCCCTGGCCAGCTGTGGAAGTGTGACCACAGGGAGCAACAAACCGACGTTCTCTCTCCCTCTGCCCCCCTCCTTTCTTCTCTCCCTTTCTCACTCTCTCCAAACTCAATCAGACCATAAATCGGGGGGGGGGGGGGAAGAAACACATTCACTATTAGTGAGATGCTCGACACTGAATAACGGGACGTGGTTACACCACCCCGCCCCCCCAGGAATGAGAAGGCAGCCCTCAGAACGTCGGGAAGGAGCAGCGGAGAGCAGAACACCGGGGTCAAGGGCCCCCCTTCTCTGATGCATCTCCTGCTACTCACCTGTACTCGCTGGCCAACCCCGCCGTCACCCAAACATGCCACACACACGCTCGCCTCGGCCCTTCGCACGGACTCTGCTCCCGCACTCCATGCACACGCTCCCCTCCATCTCCGTGCTCCCGGTGACTCAGCTCTCTGCTCCCTAAAGCAGGAGGGAAGAGGGCGAGGCCGCGACCACGATGGTTCTCGCTGACTTCCGCACACATTGATGGAGTGCCCACGGAATGCCAGGCCCATTCCAGCCCTCCCTGGGGATAGAAGGGTGAGAGATGAGGCAAATGCCCTGCTCTCATAGGTCCTAATCGAATTTTCCGGCATATAAGACGACTGGGCGTATAAGACGACCCCAACTTTTCCAGTTAAAATATAGAGTTTGGGATATACTCACCCTATAAGACGACCCCCGGTGTATAAGATGACCCCTGACTTTTTTTTTTTTTTAATATATCTTATTGAGTTTTTACAAGAGAAAGGGAGAGGGATAGAGAGTCAGAAACATCGATGAGAGAGAAACATCGATCAGCCGCCTCCTGCACACCTCCTACTGGGGATGTGCCCGCAACCAAGATACGTGCCCTTGACCGGAATCAAACCTGGGACCTTTCAGTTCACAGGCCGATGCTCTATCCATTGAGCCAAACCAGTTTCGGCACCCCTGACTTTTGAGAAGATTTTCCTGGGTTAAAAAAGTCGTCTTATATGCCGGAAAATACAGTACATTAAAAGCTGGTGTCCCCCAGAAAGATATATTGAAGTCCCTGCTCCCAGTGCCTTAACATGTGACCTTATTGGGAAAGGGCTCGGACGATGTCATTACTGAAGATGAGGTCACGCTGCGGAGGGTGGGTCCTTGTCCCCACTGCAGAGGGAGCAGAGACTGGAGGGAGGCAGCTGTGAGTTGGGCGCCCAGGGACAGACGTGGTGAAGGTGCGGACGGGTCCGCCCGGAGCCGCAGCGGGCAGGGCCTCGCCGACGCCTGGGCTTGGGATTTCTGGCCTCCAGAGCGGTGTCACCGTACACGTCTGTGGTGGTGAGCCACCCAGTTTGTGCCACATTGTCATGGCAACCGCAGGAAACAGAGAGGCCTGTCTGACAGCCAAGGTCTGAGCTGAGGGCAGAGGTCAGGGCCGGAGATGTGCATCTGGAGGGAGAGCACCTTTAAGCAAGCAGACCGGGGTCACCGCACAGCACAAGCCCACACGGTGCCGCTGCCCGTGGACGGCGGCGTTTGGAGCACAGGCTGGCCTGGCTTCCGAGACGCTGCACAGAGGTGAGAGGAGCAGAGTGGGCCGCCATGGTTAAACGGACACCACTGCAGCGAACAGCAGAGAAAATCACCAAGTAACAAGGCCCCCAGACAAGACAAAGGTAGCACTCAAACCACGATCCAATGAATATGATAACAATGTCTTGAACAGCTGAAACCGGTTTGGCTCAGTGGATAGAGCGTCGGCCTGTGGACTAAAAGGTCCCAGGTTCGATTTCGGCCAAGGGCACGTGCCTTGGTTGCGGGCACATCCCCAGTAGGGGTTGTGCTGGAGGCAGCTGATCGATGTTTCTCTCTCATCAATGTTTCTAACTCTCTATCCCTCTCCCTTCCTCTCTGTAAAAAAATCAATACTATATATATATATTTTATGTCTTAAACAGGGGACACGCGGCAACGAGACACAGACAATGGTTCCCAGTCCCCTTGGGATCTAATGAACCCTCCAAGAGTCATACAAAGAAAGCAGCCCACGGCGACGCAGCACGTGGGACAGAATCAGCAGGTATAAAAGGAGAGAAGCAAAGCGTCAGACAACGAGCTTCCCTTCCAGGGACACAGGTCTCTCTAATAAAAAGTTGTCAAATTCTAGAACAGGATTCAGTCAGATTCTCAGATACAAACCACAACAAAAACAAAAAGGAACCCAGAAACAGGGTACCCTGAAGTCATTAAAACTTACCAGCTGTTCACCTGAGCATAATCCAGGGGTACAGACAGGAGGGGTGAGGGCATGTGCTGGGGGAGCAGGAGTGGCTGGGGAGAGGTCAATGCAGGGAGGGGAGGAAGGAGACACATGTAATACTTCAAACAATAAAGAACTTTTTAAAAAACTTAAAAACTGCCGAAACCGATGTGGCTCAGTGGATAGAGCGTCGGCCTGCGGACTGAAGGGTCCCAGGTTCAATTCCGGTCAAGGGCATGTACCTTGGTTGCAGGCACATCCCCAGTAGAGTGTGTGCAAGAGGCAGCTGATCGATGTCTCTCTCTCATCGATGTTTCTAGCTCTCTATCCCTCGCCCTTTCTTTCTGTAGAAAATGAATAAAATACATTTTTAAAAAAAATTTACAAACTGTAAAACATAAAGTTCAGAACACGTCAGATCCTCATGACAGTAATACAGACAAATGTAAGACCTCCACTTATAAAACTGCCTGAAATTTAAAATCATGTTCATGAGCAATATGTGCCCGGAAATGTGTCATCCCCTGCTGGCGTGGTTGGCATGGCTGGTTGGTGAGGCCCAGGGTGCCCCTCCCAGAGCTGAAGCTTGCTTTTTTAATTTATTTTTTTAATATATTTTATTGATTTTTTAAATATATTTTATTTATTTTTTTAATATATTCGATTGATTTTTCACAGAGAGGAAGGGAGAGGGGTAAAGAGTTAGAAACATCCATGAGAGAGAAACATCGACCAGCCGCCTCCTGCACGCCCCCACTGGGGATGTGCCCACAACTAAGGCACATGCCCTTGACCGGAATCGAACCTGGGACCTTTCAGTCCACAGGCCGAGGCTCTATTCACTGAGCCAAATGGGTTTCGGCTGAAGCTTGCTTTTTTTAAAGAAATATATATTTGTATTGATTTCAGAGAGGAAGGGAGAAGGAGAGAGAAACATGAATGAGAGAATCACTGATGGGCTGCCTCATGGGAACCGAACCCGCAACCCGGGCATGTGCCACGACAGGGAATCGAACCGGGACTTCCTGGCTCGCAGGTCGACACTCCATCACTGAGCCAGGCCGGCCGGACCCAGCTTTTCATAAAAAAGCTGCTGCTTCTCCTCTTACAGAAACTATACTTCTTTTTTTTCTTTTTTTTTCTTTCATTTTCCAAAAGGTCTGTGAAGATGCCACTTTTAAAGAAATCTCATTGCATCTAAACTCCAGGTCCAAATGCTTATTGCAGGGGCCTGCCCGTCGCTTTAAGGCTGTGCAGAATCCATTCCCCCAGCCACGGTCCTGGGGGCGAGCGGGGAGTGGGCGGCTGGCAGCCGCGGGGGTTTCCTGCCTCCTCGGCGGGGAGATCTCTCGTCCTGACACTGTGATGTCACCGGGACACGCGCCTGCCAAGCCTCCTCTGAGAGGCTCTGTGGGTTTTCCCGAATTCCCCGCAGCCACGTAAAGCCGCCCGTTCCTGCCGGCTCCCGGGAAGTGAACAGGGATGGTGCAGGAAGCACACGGTGACTAACGCTTGCACAACCCTCTGCGGGGCGTTCCCCGTGGCGGGGACACGAGCTCGAGGGGACGGTGGGAATGGTCAGCGGGCCACCGACAGCCCGAGGGTGGGTCCTCAGACTCGGGGAGGAACCGGGGCCTGCCCGAAGGTCTGAGTGTTTTCATTAGAAACGCCCCCACCCCCCACCCCCGGGAGGGGATGCGGAGAAGGGGTTCTCCATGCTTTCTCTTTTTTTGGATACAGTGGTACCTCTAGATACGAGTGCCCTAACATACGAGATTTTTTGAGATACAAGCCATCAAGCGAGCTATTTTTGCTTTGAAATACGAGCAACAGTTGAGATAGGAGTCATCGCGCGGATCGGCCGGCTGCACACGACCCACCAGTTTACCGCGACTGGAGCGTCTCATAGTTTCCCACGTCTCAAGGTTATGGAACGAATTAAACTCGGATCTCAAGGTACCACTGTATTTTTACTGATTTCAGAGAAGAAGGGAGAGGGAGAGGGAGATGGAAACATCAATGATGAGATGAGAGAGAAGCATTGATTGGCTGCCTCCTGCACGCTGCCCCCCACTCCCCCACTGGGGATCGAGCCCGCACCCTGGGCCTGTGCCCTGACCTGAACCGTGACCTCCTGGTTCATAGGTCGATGCTCAGCCACTGAGCCGTGCCGGCCGAGCTCGATTCTACCTGAGTGGCCGTGATCAAACACCATCCGACCCATGTGCACCAATCCCCTCTCTCTATTCAACATGATACACGCGCGATCCCCTGACATCAAGAGGGAACACGGGCTCTTCTGCTCACACCGCACAAGCCACCACCATTCCAGGTGACGTTATTACCCTCCGGGAAAACAGAAAGTGAAGCGAGCGCTCATCCGTGTCCCGGTGCAGGCGGGGTCGGGCGAGAGGGAGCCCGCGTGGACAGGGCCGAGCCGTGTGGGGAACCCGGGAGCGAGCCCTATTCTCAGGGAAGCGTGGGACTCGAACAGAGTCCAGGTCCAAGGTCAGCCTCCAGCGCCTGGACCCAGAACAGCCGGAGGCAGGCCAGGAAGCCCCGTGACCTGCTTGGAACGCACTAGAAAGAGACGTGGCTGAGCTCAGCGCAGGGAAGAGAACAGGAGTCTCCTGGCCGGGATCCTTCGCGTCTGGAATTCCCTGTTTTCGGTGTAAAACGGCATCCAAACAGGCAGCGGAAACCTCGCTTTTGTAACAGGCTCTGGTGTGGATGTGCCTGTGGCGGCCGAGTTTAGTCACTAATTTCAATAACAGTGTGGGAATGTACCCAACATAACCACGTTTTCAAAGTTAAGTAAGTGTGCTCTCTCTCTCTCTAATACATGCACACACTCACACACACACACATATATGTTCGTCTATTTTAAAAAGCATACTTGTGCCTGGCCAGTGGGATCAGGGGGTTGAGTGTTGACCTAGGAACCAGGAGGTCACTCACTATTCGATTCCTGGTCAAGGGCACAAGCCCAGGTGGCAGGCTCCATCCCCAGTGTGGGGCAGGCAGGGGGCAGCCGATCCATCATCCTCTCTCATCCTGGACGTTCCTCTCTCTCCCCCTCTCCCTTCCTCTCTGAAATAACATTTTTTTAAGATTTTTTTTTATCTTTTATTGATTTTTTTACAGAGAGGAAGGGAGAGGGATAGAGAGCTAGAAACATCGATGAGAGAGAGACATCCATCAGCTGCCTCCTGCACGCCGCCCACAGAAGATGTGCCCGAAACCAAGGTACATGCCCTTGCCCGGAATCGAACCCGGGACCTTTCAGTCCACAGGCCGACGCTCTATCCACTGAGCCAAACCGGTTTTGGCCAGCTTCGTGCTTTCCATAAAACAAGGCAATGCCGCCTGCCTCCCGGGTCTCGGTCTGTGGGTCTGTACGCTGCCAGCTTCTCGGGAAGACATCCACCCTCCATCCATTTTTGTGACATTCTCTCTTCCTTCAAACAAGCAGCGTGAGCTTCCTCTTCCCCGTCCACCCCGTCACTGCCCAGAAAGGGCAGGAACCCAGAAAGGGTAAAACCCGGCCGGGGGAGGGGGGGGTTGCCGTGTCCTCGGTGCCCCGGCCCCGCCTCGAGGCCCCGTCTCGCCCACCCTCCGGCACGCACGGCAGCGCCAGATGGAAACTCCACTGACTAAATTAAAACACACTAATTGGGCATCAAATTTCTCCCGAAAATGTTCCTTCCCAGCATCACAGATGAGGTATCGTGTGGGTGTCGGATGTACGACTCAGAGGAAATTGGTTCTTTCTGTCCAAACAAATCACGGCCGTGCCCCGGACTGAGCTCACCCATTGGCTCCTGGAAATGATCAGACGGAGGCCGGGGGACGGAGCCGCTGGGACACTCAAAGGCTCATTCAGGGACGGACACAGGCCGGGGCAGGGGCAGGGCGACCGCCGGGCCATCCCGAGATGAAGCTGTGCTTCCTCCCAACCAGCTCCCCCACGCCCGAGGCGCCATGTGGTCCAGACGTGGACAGACGCTCTGCCTTCCACACACAAGCACGCTGGGCTTTCTGGCAGTTCACACCATATGTTCTGTGGGGGGTTTTTTTTGGGGGGGGTGAGAGGAGTAGTGAAATAACTTTTATTTATTTATTTTTGATTTAATAAATCTTTCTTGCTCCGATTATTATAATTGTTCCTCTTTTTTCCCCCCATAGCTCCCCTCCACCCGGTTTCCACCCCACCTTCTGCCCTTACCTCCTCCCCACTGTCCTCATCCATAGGTGTACGATTTTTGTCCAGTCTCTCCCTGCACCCCCCCTCACCCCTTTCCCCCTGAGAATTGTCAGTCCACTCCCTTTCGATGCCCCTGATTCTATTATATTCACCAGTTTATTCTGTTCATAAGAGTTTTTATTCACTTGATTTTTAGATTCACTTGTTGATAGATATGTATTTGTTATTCATAATTCTTATCTTTACCTTTTTCTTCTTCTTCCTCTTCTTTTTTTAAAAATATATTTTATTGATTTTTTACAGAGAGGAAGGGAGAGAGATAGAGAGTTAGAAACATCAATGAGAAAGAGACATCGATCAGCTGCCTCCTGCACACCTCCCACTGGGGTTGTGCTCACAACCAAGGTATGGTGCCCTTGACTGGAATCGAACCTGGGACCTTTAAGTCCACAGGCTGATGCTCTATCCACTGAGCCAAACCGGTTTCAGCTTCTTCCTCTTCTTAAAGAACACCTTTCAGCATTTCATATAATCCTGGTTTGGTGGTGATGAACTCCTTTAGCTTTTTTTTATCTGTGAAGCTCTTTATCTGCCCTTCAATTCTGAATGATAGCTTTGCTGGGTAGAGTAATCTTGTTTGTAGGTTCTTGCTATTCATCACTTGGAATATTTCTTGCCACTCCCTTCTGGCCTGCATAGTTTCTGTTGAGGAATCAGCTGACAGTCCTATGGGTGCTCCTTTGTAGGTAATTAACTGTTTTTCTCTTGCTGCTGTTAATATTCTCTCTTTGTCTTTTGCTCTTGGCATTTTAATGATGATGTGTCTTGGTGTGGTCCTCTTTGGATTCCTTTTGTTTGGGGTTCTGTGCCCTTCCTGGACTTGAAAGTTTATTTCTTTCACCAGGTGGGGCAAGTTCTCAGTCATTATTTCTTCAAATAGGTTTTCAGTAGCTTGCTCTCTCTCTTCTTCTGGCACTCCCATAATTCTGATATTGGTACACTTGAAGTTGTCCAGAAGTTCCTTACACTATTTTCAAATTTTTGGATTCTTTTTATATTTTGCTTTTCCAGTTGAATGTGTTCTGCTTCTTTGTATTTCAAATCTTTGACTTGATTCTTGTGTTCCTCTAGTCTGCTGTTAGGTCTCTGTATAATATTTTTTATTTCAGTCAGCGTATGTTTAATTTCTAGTTGCTCCTTTTTCATATCCTTAAGGGTCTTGCTAAATTTATTGACCATTTTTAGGAAATTCTTGAATAACCTTATAACCGTGATTTTCAACTCTACATCCAGTCGTTTATTTTCCTCCATTTCTTTCATTTGTGATCTATTCCTTTGTCTCCACATTTTCACTGCTTCCCTGAGTTGGTAGAGTAGCTTTGTGTGCTAGGTGTCCTATATGGCCCAGTAGCTCTGCCTCCCCATTTACCTGAGGTGGACACTTTTGGTGCACCCCTTTGTGGACTGTGTGTACAGACTGGTTGTAGTTAACTTTTGATTGTTGTTGGTATCACTGGGGGTGGAATTGACCTCCAGGCCAATGGGATGTAAGGATCAGCTGTGCTACTCCAGGAGAACTTCTGTGCTGGAGACACCCTTATGAGACAAGACTTGCAAAATTGCAAAGCCTTTGTGCTCCGCTTGGATGGGACAGAGACTCAGGGCCGAGAAGACAGCCTTGGCTTCCCATCAGCCCTGTCCCATGAGGCCCCTGGGTCTCACTGTCCCTTGGTAATTGCTGCAGTCCTCTCCGCGCACTCACGCTCGCGCTTGCGCACCTCCATTCCTCTGCCTTTTGTGGCTCCCCTGAGTTTTTATGCACTCCTCCCTTTTCCCAACAGTCCAGACTCCCCTCATATGAGTCTCGCCAGGAACTGAGGTTCAGTGCAGTTGGAACTGGGGTTCATTGCAGTTGGGAGTTTCTGTCTCCCTCCTGCTAGAGGAAGCCAGCCAGGCCCTCCTCCACCTGTCCTCTCCGTGCACATGTCTTCGTACCTCAGCTTTTTGCAGCTCCTCTGGGTCTCTGTAAGCCCCTCTCTTTACTTCTAGTTGTAGAATTTCCACTCATACAGCTTTCCTGTGGTTCTGGATGGTGTTCGTTCTGTCTTTTAGCTGTGGTTTTAAAGTTGTTGTGCAAGGTAGCAGTGTAGGTGTTCACCTATGCTGCCATCTTGGTTTCTCCCCACAATCTGTTAATGTTTTAAAGACCTGGTCTTAAGGCTTTCTGCCCTAACAAGAACTCCTCATTTGCAGCGTCACCATAAATTGCATGAATTTAACTGGACACCTCGAGGACTCCCAGCAACAGATTATTCAGGTCCATGAGCTGCAACACAAACAGCTGCCTGGCTGTTGTGTGGTTTCCACGACAATTCAAAGGTGCCTGGAACCTCCCATTCTGTCCGGCAGAACTGACCTGACCCGAATTCACGGGTGATGTGCTGTAGCTGTCAGGGGCTCTGGCTCCCCAGGGCCAGGTCAGCATCCGCAGGGACAGAGCCAGTCCGTTGTGCACCCTTTGCCTGGGATGTGATGAAAATGGCGCCTTAGCTCTATGCGCTTCCTCCTCAGAACCAGTCACATCGTTGGAAGAATATTAAATAAATCCAGGACAGGGCTTTGCACAAACACCTGACCAGCACTCCTGTCCACAGGCACTAAAAACAAGAACGGTGAGAGGCCGGAGTGGCGGCAGGGAGCTAAGGAGGGATGGGAAGCCATGCTGAGCGGTGTCCTGGGTGGGCCCCCCCAAATAGGCAGAGGGAGTCTCTAAAGAATGCTGGGTGCTGCCCTGACCGGTGTGGCTCAGTGGAGAGAGCGTCGGCCTGCAGACTGAAGGGTTCCAGGTTCGATTCCGGTCAAGGGCATGTACCTTGGTAGCGGGCACATCCCCAGTGGGGGGCGTGCAGGAGGCAGCTGATCTATGTTTCTCTCTTATCCATCATTCCAACTCTCTCTCCCTCTCCCTTCCTCTCTGTAAAAAATCAATAAAACATATTTTGGAATAAAAGAATGCTGGATGATGATAATAAACAGCCATGTCACTGGTTTATGTATTTCCTGTCCTGTACTTTTCTTGTCATTTTTTTAGTGTATTCTTCCTACCAACCAAAGAAACTCTGCTGTAAAACAGTGCGCCCTCCGACAGCTCTGACGTACTGTCTCTCCATTGAGTCTCGTCTCTTGTGTTGGCTTCAATCTCAGGTTGTTTTGTGTGGGGACAGGCCGGGCAGGCCTGTGGCCTAAGAGCCGAGGTAGCCTCCGCCTGTGGTGGGTGGTGCCGTCCTGTCTGTGTCCATGTCCATGTCCATGTCCATGTCCGGGCACTCTGATGCTCTCCCCCGATTTAATCGCCCCAGGACGCACCTCTCAGCACGCACCCCATCTCCAGCGGTGCACGCCTGTACTCGCTTGTGTGTACCTTGGCTGTGATGGGAAGGAAAAACATCTCCCCGGAGAATTCACAGGTTTATCCTCATGCGGGTCAGAGCCCACCTTCTCTGTGCGGTGGCCCCGACATTCTCAGCCAAAAATTCAGTTTATTCAAGCGATCCGCCTCGCCCGGGCGTCTGAGGTCTCTGGTATAAACAAACACAGGGTTTGAGTTTCCGCAGATAAAGTTCCAACGAACGTAAGCTTGGAATCAAAAGCACCAAATGCACACGGAAACAAGCTGCTAAAAGTAAGAGTAAGCAGAAAAAAACTGACAGTGGTAGATCCAACAGAGACGGCACATGTTGGAAGTATTAGCCACAATATAAAACATTAAGTGTACTAAAACTAAAGAAAAGGAAATAATAGAGATGGAAAAAGAGGTTAGCAAAAATGACCAAGGACATGTGAAATAAAGCCATAATATTGATGAAGTCCATGAAGGTTCAATAGCAGATATAATTAAAGCGAGTCACAACCAACTGGAAGGCAGATTTGAAGAAATCACAGATCATCCAGCCCAGAGACAGAAACAGGAAATACAAAAGAGTTAGACCCAAAGGGCAGAGTAAGAAGGTCTTTTGCTCATGTGAACAAAGGTATAGAAGGGGAAAGTCAATGGATAGGAAGCAATGGAAATAATTCATGGTCCAGCACTGATGAAACACAACTGTTCTCTGTACAGAGGGAAGCACTTACACAGACTGAGTGTAAATAAGCAGCCACACACCAACAAACAGAAAGACGTTCATGACGGGGAGAAGAGACAACCCCTGTAAGAATGGGCTGTTAGGGGGAGAAACCAAGATGGCGGCACAGGTGAGCATCTAAACTGCTGCCTCGCACAACCATTTCAAAACTACAGCTAAAAGACGGAACGGACACCATCCAGAACCACAGGAAAGCTGGCTGAGTGGAGATTCTACAACTAGAAGGAAAGAGAGGGGCTCACGGAGACTCAGAGGAGCTGCAAAAAGCTGAGGTACGGAGACACAGGTGTGGAGAGGATGGGCGGTGGAGGGTCCAGCTGGCTTCCTCTAGTGCAGTGGTTCTCAACCTTTTTTAATGCTGTGACCTTTTAATACAGTTCCTCATGTTGTGGTGACCCCCAATCATAAAATTATTTTCGTTGCTACTTCATAACTGTAATTTTGCTACTGTTAATGAATCATAATGTAAATATCTGTTTTCCGATGGTCTTAGGTGACCTTGCTAGCAGTTTTCAACCTGTGGGTTGCGACCCACAAGTTGAGAACCGCTGCTGTAGAGCCTAAGCCCATCAGAAAACACAGATATTTACATAATGATTCATAACAGTAGCAAAATTACAGTTATGAAGTAGCCACAAAAATAATTTTAAGATTGGGGGTCACCACAACATGAGGAACTGTATTAAAAGGTCACAGCATTAAAAAAAGTTGAGAACCGCTGCTCTAGTGGGAGGGAGACAGAAACTCCCAATTGCACTGAACCCCAGTTCCCGGCGAGACTCATATGGGGGTGTCTGGATTGTCAGGAAAAGGGAGGAGTGCACGGAAACTCAAGGAAGCCGAGAAAGGCAGAGGTCTGGAGATTCGTGTGCATGAGTGCACGCAGAGAGGACGGACTGCTGAGTGTGCCGCTGGCTTTCTCTAGCGGGAGGAAGACGGAACCTCCCAACTGCGCTCAACTCCAGTTCTGACTGCACAGAACCCCAGTTTCAGGCGAGACCCTAGGGACCCAGACTCATACAGGTCCCTGGAGCGCACAGAAACTCCAGGGAGCCGTGAAAGGCAGAGGTCTGGAGGGCCCGCGTCCCAGCTCAACTTCTGCCACATCTGCGTCCTCCACGTCCCTTCCACGGACCCCAAGAGCACGCTCATCACTCCTGCCACCGTGGAGCCTGCTTCCCGAGGGAGTCACTCTGCAGCCACCACCCCTAGGGGAGGCTGGGGAACGAACGGAACAGGTGGCGGAAGGCAGGGCTGTGGTGAGATAGATGCTGGAGCCCTTCGCACAGACGAAATAAGGAAGGTTCGGGAATGCGGGAGACGGCTGCATTAGCGACCAACAAAGGGGTTCAGAGGATGCCCACAGCTGAGCATCCAAGAAAGAGAAGAGCCCAGCCCCGAAACAGACCGAGGAGGCGTCGAAAGGGGTGACAATGCCGTGTCTTCGAGGTCAGAGACCAGAAAACATCAAGAGATTTGCTCACTGCCGAAACCGGTTTGGCTCAGTGGATAGAGCATCGGCCTGTGGACTGAAGGGTCCCAGGTTCGATTCCGGTCAAGGGCATGTACCTTGGTTGCGGGCATATCCCCAGTAGGAGGTGTGCAGGAGGCAGCTGATGGATGTTTCTTACTCCCTATCCCTCTCCCTTCCTCTCTATAAAATATCAATAGGATATATTTTTAAAAAAGAGAGAGATTCGCTAACAATTTTCAATGCGTACCCTCCAGAGAAGAAACTGGAGCCCACGCTCCGCTGTTCTGTAGGAAACCGTCTTCCCAGGAATGCAGTCCCAGCACCACATTGCCTGGCCTTCAGTCCGAACTCATGAGAATGGGTCCGGGTTTCTGTGCAAACCTTGAAATAAGCTGGTTTTTTTGTTGTTGTTTTATTGTTTGTTTTTGGCTGGATGACCCTAGGGCTTGCTGTCACCAGCGGGGATGCAGCCATCTTGGAGAAACCCGCTGTGACGCCATCGCCCGGCACCTGCCCAGGCAGTGTGAACAGCGACGCGCCCTCAGGCTGGCACACACTGCACCTCCAATTCCTTGTGATGTTCAACAAATGTGAGCCAGGTTTCCTGGCACAAGCAAATTTTAAAATCCTGATAACACAAGGTATTCCACATTCAATTTGATATTCTTTTTTTTTAAATATATATTTTATTTATGTTTTACAGAGAGAAAGGGAGAGGAATAGAGTCAGGAACATCGATGGGAGAGAAACATTGATCAGCCGCCTCCTACACACCTCCCACTGGGGATGCGCCCGCTACCAGCGTACATGCCCTTGACTAGAATCGAACCTGGGACCTTTCAGTCCACAGGCCGATGCTCTATCCACTGAGCCAAACCAGTTAGGGCTCAATTCGATATTCTATCTACTTTTTTTTCACTAAACATGGGAATAGGAGACTTGGTACTTGTTAAGAGGAAACTAACAGTCTCGGTGTGAGACCCCAGGTCCGAGCATTGTACAGACCGGGCAGAGGAGTGGCAGGCAGGCGCCTCAGGGGCTGTCGTGAAGGGAAAGCAATGACTGCGCCCAGAGCCTTAGAATGGGCCCAGCTCCCAGAAGCTACAGAAATGTAGGAATGTTCACCCTACTGCCCTCGTGGTGTCTCCATGGGGCAGGTGAACTCGGGCGAATTTGTAGACACAAGGGATCTAAAGTAGAAGGTCATGAACATCAACCGGAGTTTCCCCGCACAAGCCACAGGCACCAGGCCTGTTACCTCCGTGGGGCAGGACCCCGGGGCTGACCCAAAACCTGAGGGTGCCTGTCTGTCTCCCCGGCTTCCCACCTGCGTCATAGTCACTGCCAGAGACGACTGCAGCCTCATGGACGGAGCTGGAGCCGGGGCCTCCGAGGGAAGGATGTGTCAGAGCTAACGAGAACTCAGCACCCCATCCAGAGGTTGTAACTCTTTTTTTTTTT
>JAAGEH010000227.1:2870596-2906285 GCA_011751065.1 Lasiurus cinereus
GCGCTCTATCCACTGAGCCACACCGGTTTGGGCTCAAGTCATCCCTATTTTGATGGGAGGTGAACATTACTCTTTCGGTGAGTTGTTTTTCCGTCTTTCCGCTCAGACAGGTCTCTCTTCCTCTGAGATCTAACCATCCCGCTGTAGACCCGAGCGTGTGTGTGTGTGTGTGTGTGTGTGTGTGACAATGACTCGTAACTGCGGTCTCGTGCGGTCTCGGCGAAGCTGAAGCAGCGCACACTTCCTCTCTCCCGGGCTGATGGTAGCTTCCCAAAGCCAGTTGCTAAATTACAGGTACGACCCAGCACGCCTGGCACGGACCTGAATGGCCACATACCAGCCGGTTGCTTTAGAAAGGGGCAGAGGAGGGCGGAGGAGGTGCCAGGGGTAATTCCAGGAATTTGAATGTCCTGGGCTCCCTCTACCAGAGAAACAGCTCTGCGCCCACTCTGACGGCATCCCGGGTGCCGGGTGCGACCAGGCTGGCGGGAGCTGATGGGGCAGCCCTGATAAACAATGCCGGCTGGCAGCCTGGCTTGGTTGGCACAGCAGAAACACACGCTTTGTGAGTGAAGGCAGGCAAAAGGGGGGGGGGCGGGGGCGTTTCAGGTTCCGAGTGTCCGTTTCGTGGAGAAGTTGGGCCCCGGCCGGTGTGACTTGGTGGCGAGTGTCGGTGGGCTCACCACCGGGTCTCGGGTTTGATTACCCGGTTAAGGACACTCTGAGGACCATCCTCTGGTGAGGATTAACAACAACAATAACAATAACAGGTTGGTTTGAAGGGAGGGGAAAGTTATCGTCCGCTTCGAGGCTCAGAGAGGAAGCAAAAGATTTGTGAGTCGGAGTCACTGTTGATACTTTAATTCCTTGTGTCGTAAAACAGGGCAGTGTTACCGACAGGCCAACCTCCTGGGCTTGGTGGATACACTTAAAATACCGGGCTCTGGCCGAGACCGGTGTGGCTCAGTGGATAGAGCATCGGCTTGCGGACTGAAAGGTCCCAGGTTCGGGGGCATGTACCTTGCTTGCAGGCACATCTCCACAGTGGGGTGTGCAGGAGGCGGCTGATCGATGTCTCTCATCGATGTTTCTGACTTTCTATCTCTCTCCCTTCCTCTCTGTAAAAAATCAATAAGATATATTAAAAATAAATAAATACGGGGTTCTGGCCCATAGATCAGGCCTCCTCAGCTCCTCCGTGCCGGGGCTCAACAAACCATTACTGTTAGGACGCAGTATGAGGGTGAGGATTGGAAGAAGCATAGTGTCCAGTGGCTCTTAGTAAAGACCCTGGGGAAGGATCTGGACTAGTGAGGGTGTCTAAAAAATACCATTCTCCTGGTGACCGCCTCTCTCCACCCTTTGGGTTCACACAAAAGCCAGCTGGTCCCGGCCGGCGGGGCTCGGTGGTTGAGCGTCGACCTATGAACCAGAAGGTCACAGTTCGATTCCCAGTCAGGCCTCATGCCCGGTTTGCAGGTTCCCCAGTGTCGGGGGTGCAGGAGGCAGCGACTAAAGTTTCTCATCTTCAATGTTTCTATGTCTCCCTCTCCCTTCCTCTCTGAAATCATTAAAAAATACTTTTTTTTTTTTTAAGTTACCCGGGAGTCCTGGCAGGAATTGGCCCAGCTGGTTGGGGGTCATCACGTGCACAAGAACATGCTGGGTCCAGTCCAATCAGAGCATAGACCCGGGTTGCAGGTTCAAGCCCCCAGGCGGGGAGTGTGCAGAAGGCATCCGATCGATGTTATCACATCCGTGTTTCTCTCTCCATCACTTCCCCCTCCCCGCCCCTCCCTTCCTTCCTCATGTCCTCGGGTGAGAATTGAAGTCACCTGCCAGAGGCCTTCCCTGACCCCCTGTGTGAATGGCTCTCGCTGTTCTGTGTCCTGAGGCCCCGCGTCTGAATGGCTGCTTTGACTGTTGTCCCCTCCCAGTCGCGTCTCCATGGCAGAGCATGGTGTCTGGTCCGGAATAAGATAAGCACCTGGTAACTCCTGGTGACAGGAAGGAAGCTCTGCCCTCTATGGAGTCGAGTCTGTTGTATCTCTGAGCGGCTCTCCGGCCTCCATCTCCGCATCGTTTCCCCGCTGATAAATGGGGTGTTGGAGGGAGACCGGGGCCACCTAACGCGAAGCCCCTGAAGGGAGAGGCGGGCGAGTGAGCGGGTGGTGCCGGGGACCAGGAGGCAGCACTGATTTTCTGTCTGAAATGGAGACTCACCCCGCCGCCTCTTCTGGGAGTGCTGGGGGGTCGAGGGAGAGGATGGGGAACAGATGCTTTCCGACGTGTCGAGTGCTTTCCAGAAGGAGAGCCGCTGTGGAGGCCTTCCTGCCGCCTGCAGTGCCCACGGGGCCCCTGTGAGCTGCCTGAAGGAGTGGGGGTTGGGGGGCGGACTAGCCACTGTGTCCTGGTGAAGACTCACGTGGTGGCGGTGAAATGGACTCGGGGTGGGGGAGGCGAACCGTTAGATGGAAAGTTCAAACCAATCGATGGAAGGGGCCTAGAGATAAAAGCAATACCGTAACCCGCCCTTCTTCATCTTTCTGTTTTTGTTAATCACCACCTGAGGATCTTTCTCCATTGGTCATTTTTTAGAGAGAGTGGAAGGGAGGTGGGGAGGGAGGGAGAACATGGCTGTGCATAGGTTGGAGGCTTCCCTCACACCACCCGACCGGGATCGGAACCTGCAAGCTAGGCCTGTGCCCTGGACCGGATGAAGTCAAGACCGTTTGGTGGGCAGGCCAGCACTAACCACTGAGCTGCACCAGCCAGGGTTAACCCACCCTTTTTAGGGGCTAACTAGGCAGGAGGATCCCAAGGAGATGGAGCGGAACAGGCTGAGGGTTGTTCCCCCAGAAAAGGCTGTAGTGGTCAGAGCGCACCCCGCTGGTTGCCTGGGAGTTGAAGTGGTTGAGGTGGGGTGGGGCAGGGGGAGCCTTTGACACCAGGCTCCTGCCACTCGCCAGACATGACCTTGACCAGGTAAGCCGCTGACCTCTGCCTCGGGTCCTCACCTGTGACTGAAAGCGGTGCCTGTTGCTTGGTGCGCGGGCGCTGTTCTTGCGGGCGCAGTGCTCCCGGTCACCATCTAGGTGGCCCCTGGGGGGGCTTTTGGCTGCTCAGGGCGTCCATGTGAAGTTACCAAGACCTGCTTCCCCTCTCAGACCACGCCCTCTTGTCCCCAAAACTCGCAGAGCCTTCCGTCTGCCGCTCAGAGTGGCTGGCCGTGTTGTGAAAGGAGTAACGCTTCCCGCCCTCCCGGGCTGCTGCTGGGGACAGAGCGCCAGGACAGGGCGCGGGGGGCAGAGCACGGTGGCACAGGACACAGGGGGACAGGGCGCTGCGCTGCAGGAGCCGGGGGTCAGGTGGCGATGACGAGGGTCGGGGGGAGAGAGGTTTGCTGGTAGCCGGCCATTTCCTAGTATCAGCGAGGAAACACCCCAGTGACTCCGGAAAGGAGGTCGCCGAGCTTCTGTTCTTTTAGGGGGTTCGGACCGTCCGGAGAGAGATGGCGCTCCTTGCTGCCCCGGGTCCCCTCATGAACAGCCAGGCTGTGCGGGCTGAGGACACGCCGTCCACTCGCCCCACTGCCCCTCTGGCTGCACTGAAACCGGCAAATGCCGCTCGGATTGGTGCAAGAGCGTTGATTCCTTTTGTTGGCGGGATGGAGACTGTGGAGGCCGCCTGTGCTTCTGATGAAGGAGGCTTTCCTCCGGCTGTCCCCCCTTTCCCTTCCCCCCCTCCCCGACCGCGGCCTCGGACGGGCCCTGTTGGGGCTTTTGAAGCTTTTGCTTGTCGTAACACCAAGGTCATAAGCGAAGGTGCAGTGAGAATCAGACGAGTGAGCTTCCTCGTGTGGATCGAGTCCCAGTTCTCGCCCGGCTGCTCAGTGGTTAGAGCTCAGCCACCACGGAAGGGCCACAGTGCAGTCCCCGTCACGGCCTGTGCCTGGGTTGCAGATTCAATGCAGTCGATGTGTCTCTCTCACATCGATGTTTCTCCTCTCTCCCCCCTCCTCTCCCTCCCACTCCACTCTCTCTAAAATCAATAGAAAAATATTCTTGGGTGAGGATTAACAAAAACTAAAAAAATTACTGTATTTTCCGGCGTATAAGACGACTGGGCGTATAAGACAAATCCCCAACTTTTCCAGTTAAAGTATAGAGTTTGGGATATGCTCGCCCTATAAGATGACACCCGGCGAATAAGACGACCCCCAACTTTTGGGAAGATTTTCCTGGGTTAAAAAGACGTCTTATGCGCCGGAAAATACGGAACATTCTACAGAGTTCCCCTGAACGTTCAGTGGCGGATGGCTTGGCTACGAGCGCTTCAGACACAGATCTTTCCTTTTATTCCAGCTGTTCAGAAGGCAGATAAACATGCAGGTGTGGGTTTGTGTGGGCAGATGTAAAATCCTGGGGTTTGTCGTGTCCCTAACTCTCTTTCTCTTTACCCACCTCGCCCCTGAGCGCCGTTACCTTCCGGCTGCCCGGGCCGGGGAGGAGCGACGTAGGTAATTGTTAAATGCGGCCGAAAAGCCCATTTATCGCCCTGAATAAACAGAAATCAGGTTCCAAAACCAGATTGAAAGAAGGAAATTACATCACACTTTTAAATAAGGAAGCGCCGGGCAGAACTGGATGAGTCGAGTGACAAAAATGTGCCCCTCCTCCGCTGTGGGCTGCTGCTGAGATTTATTAATGAGATCTGGTGGCCAGGTAAGCAGATCTAGGTTATTGTCTTAAGGTAGCCTGGTGGTTCAGCAGTTCCAGGGCGACTGTCCTAGCTGACGTTCACCTTAACGCAGGACGCGCGGCGCGCTTCTGGCGTGCTTCTCACTCTTGAACAGTGAAAACACACACAGCAGGCACCTTACCGTCCGGGAGAAGGAACTGGGGGCCGGGGGGACCCCGTTTTCAGGAGCCCTCCCCTGACTGCCTTAAGCAACTCCAGTCTCGCTCCTGCTGTTCCCCAGCGTGCAGGCTGCCACTTGGGCTGTGGGAAGTGGATTTCATGAAACTCTGTCCTAACGTGGCCCTCACACCCTCCGCTTTTTCCCCTCGTTCCTTGCTGATGTACGTGTGTGTGTGTCTTTCACATAATTAATCACCTTTTTAAAAAGGAGATGGACGTTTTCTCAGCATCCAATTAACTGTTAGACACAGGGGGGCCGGGACCCCGGGGAAGCCAGGCCCTGCCCTCGATTCGGAGGAGGAGCAGGTGCCTGGGAGCTGACCCTGCAGGAGATACGGGGGAGGAGGAGCGAGCGCCCCCAAAGGCAGAGGGGCCTGTGCAGAGCGAGGAGCGGGGGTCCAGGGGTCCGGGCCCGGGACTGGGGTGGGACCCCAGAGGAGCGGCCAGTGAGAAGGAAGGGGGACCATGGAGCCTGGGGGCTGATCGAGAGGGGCTGAGACTCGGGTTAAAAGCGGTCCCTCTAGGAAGGGGGTCCTCCTGGACCAGAGGTTTCAGCCTGTCCATCTCATGGGACATCACTACTGAAATTCTGCTGCACCGGAAAATGTGTGTGTCAGTCTGATTTTAAAAAAAAGGGGGTATAATTTTGATTCATTCGCACTAGACGGCTGTTGGTGCGTTGGCTGTTGTCAGATTTTGGACAGTTTTAAGGGAAACGTGGTCGGTGCCCCTGCTGTCAGAATTCTTGGGGCGCCAATTGCCGATCGCTGACCTGGCCCCAGACTGGCATGGGAGAGGGGGTGCATCTGAAGTGACAGGAGCCTGGGGGTGCAGTCGGGCTGCCAGAGGCCACCCAGGTGCAAAGATCACCCAGACAATGGGTGCTTGCTCGGGCTGGAGCCGGGGCCGGGAGCCTGTGCAGAGTTGCTGGATTACATTGAGGGGGGGGCCGGTAAGGACCACCCCAAGAAACATGGTTGGGGGGTTCCCTTGAATTAAAAAAAAAAAAAGTGATGTTTGACAGAAAACGCCGTTCGCGTCTGGGATGGGGATTGGCTGCCTTTTGACACTTCAGGCTGAGCTGGGGGTGCCGGGAGGGGGAGTGCCGGGTTCGGTGGGTCCGCGGGACCAGGCTGCTGGGCCAGCCGCTGGCACTCGGGCTTGCCTGTGCCAGCAGTGCCGTCACAGGTGCAGGTGCCGGCTGCCCGCAGAGGGGCAGAGGGTGTTTGTGCTCGTTCCTCTGCGCCCGGCTATGAGGAAGCAGACTTGGGAACCCCGCCGCCTCCATTTCCCCTTTAACCTGAGGGTGACCGAGGGCCTGCCCCCGCCCCGCCCCCACCCGGCGTGTGCGCTGGACGCGGGAGATTGGAGCGCGGGCCGGCGCTGCAGAGGTTCACCCCGCGGTTACCAGCTGCGGGCGCCCCCCGGATTCTGCAGGTCGGAGTCCTTCCCGAGAGGAGCGCGTAAAACTGCCAGCAAGTAGGAAGTCGGGACGGTTTCATAACCGGCCATTCACAATTCCCCATTGAGATGTGGAGGCAGGTCACCCCTCCGAGCACACAAAGGCGCCATTGTGGCCGGGAGGGAGCTGGCGCGGGAGCACAATGCTTTTTAGCCTAAAAAAAGTCTCTTTCTTACGAAAGCTAACAAGTAGGTGATGGAGACAATGAATAAAAACTAACTTTTTCTAGAACGCGCAATCACCAGCAGGGCCGGGGACATGTAAGCGTGGGAGCGGGGCGATGGCGCGGGGCCGGGGTGACACGATCGCCCCGTGGAGAGCCCCGTGTGGATGGGGAGCAACCGGCAGGCGGTGATTACCAGCCCTGGGCCTGCGGACAGGTGGGGGCTGGGCTCCGCCCGCCCTGCCAGCCCGCCCGCCCTGCCAGCTGGGCGCAGCCTCCGCACGGGGGCTCCGCCGCCGGGTGCCCCGTGCCCCTTCCCCTGGGTTCGCAGGGCGAGGCGCTACAGGGGGCCTGGCGGGGTTTCCAGAAATGGGTTTTCGGGTCGCTTCGCAGCTGGACCTGCTTGAGGTACAGGAGGGGAAACACCTGCACTCAGTGATCTGCACCCCAACCTCCCGCAGCGTAGATTTACTCAGTGTTTTTCCTCTTCCTCCGAAGAGACCGGCTCAGAGCAGTAAGCCTCCCTCTCTGAAGTGCTGTTGTGAGCTCTCTAACTCGGCCTGAGATCTGAATGTTTCAGACGGACCGAGACGTTACTGTCTCACATTACTTTTTTTTTTTAATATATTTTATTGATTTTTTACAGAGAGGAAGGGAGAGTTGAAACATCGATGAGAGAGAGACATCGATCAGCTGCCTTTTGCACGCCCCCCACTGGGGATGTGCCTGCAACCGAGATACGTGCCCTTGACTGGAATCGAACCTGGGACCTTTCAGGCCTCAGGCCGACGCTCTATCCACTGAGCCACACCGGTTTCAGCATCACGTTCCTCTTTTGTGGAAAACGCAGACCCTGTGCCTCCTGGTGCGATGACAATAGTTGGTGTCACTGTGCAGCCAGCCCCGGAAGGGGTGGTTAATGATGGGGCAGCCTGTTACCCGAGCTCACAGCTCGGAGGTGACAGGTTTGTCCCTAAATCAAAACAAAAACCAGCCTGTGTCCCCTCCCCGCCCCGGGCCTGGCATACCGGCTCTCGGGGTGCACGCTTTCGGGAGGACATGAGAGCAGCGTAGAGTGTGTACACACCTCTCCAAGGGGCCCAGTGACTGGGCGGCGTCCTGTGCCCTGAGAAGGCGGGGCAGGGAGGTTGCAGGCTGGGTGCCCCGTCGGGGTACGTCCCAGAGGCAGCCGGTCCTTGTCTCTCTCCTGCTCCCTTCCTGAGGCGCGGGCCGGGCCCGGAAGCGGAGGACTTGCCGGGTTAAGGGGGACCACCTCCGGGCCTTGGTGCCCCCGAGGAGAGTGGAGAACCGGGGGACGGAAGCCGTCCGGCCGCCCGCAGCCGGCAGCGCAGAGCCCGGTCTCACAGGACTGGGCATGGTGTCTGGGTTCCCTGATTCCAGAGCGAGTCGTCCCGGAGGATTTGTCCTCCCGGGCCAGCCCCAGACACAGACCCCGAATGAACCGGCTGCGGTGTGGGCTCGGAGGCGCCACGGGGAGCCCGTCTGACTGAGGTGTGGGGCTCCGTGCGCATGCGTCCTGCAGCGGCCCCGGCCGGCCTTTCCGAGCGGGGGAGCGTCCGGGGGCTGCACCTGCACCCCCACCCGGAGGGCCACGCTCGCTGGCCACGGCCGTTTCTCTCTGCTCAGAGCACCGCACATCTTAGGCCAGGACTTGGGAAAGTTACTGTCCACGTGTGTGTGCCAGCTCCCTCCGGAAGGAAGGAAGGAGGGGTATTAAGCGGGAGAACGGGGTGAAGTGTGCGTCTCTGTGCGGCGCTCGGGTGTTGCAGGGGGACCGCTGATGGCGTCTCGGCGTCGTTCCCTGCATCCTCCTCTCCTCCCCTCCAGGGACCAGAAGCTGCTTGCTGCCTGACGCCCAGGGTGCAGGATGTCCACCGCGGGAGTCGCTGCCCAGGAGATCCGCGTGCCGCTCAAGGCGTTTCTGCACGATGGCCCGGCCCGCGGGAGCCTGAACGCGTGCTGGGGCCGCCGCCGGGAGCTGGGCGGGTGAGCGCCGCCCGGGGCGTGGGTGCGGGCCTCGGCCTGCGGAGGGAACAGACGGGTGAGGGGTGCTCGCTGGTCCCTGACCGGGGTCTCTGCTGCATTTCAGTAACTTCCTGAACATCCACCCGATCACCATGGCCTACAACCTGAAGTCCACCGCCCAGGCCCACCTCACGTCTCTCGGTGCGTGGCTGCAGTCCCAGGGGCTGGCAGGAGGGCGGGGAGGGGACTCTGGGGGAGGGGAGGGGAGGTGGCCCAGGGCTGTTGGCTGGTCCTCCAGCTCTGCCCTTTAACGAAGAGGAGGCAGCCTGACTGTCCAGCAATAGTGTGACCCCTGGTGGCGGCAGGTCTGAAGGGCCCCCGTCCCCCCCACACCTAGTCCCTGGCCCCGCGTCAGGAGGCCGGGTGGCCTGCCCAGCCCCGCACAGGGCCTGCCTGTCCGTGCCGTGCGGGGCTGTGAGAGGGCCCGGCGTGGGGAGGTGACAGGAACAGGGCCCCGGTCATGGGGACGCCCTGTCCCTGAAGTTTTAGCCCGGAGCCGCCGGCACACTGCAGCCACCGCCCTCCTGGCCTCCCGGGTGCCAGCAGGGGGCCCCCTCTTATCTTGGCGCCGCCCCGGGTGCCCAGCCCGGTCACGTCTCCCGTGACCCGGCGCGGCGGGTGATCTTCATGGAAATTACATGCTGCTCGTCTTCCGCGAATCGCGCACGTCACAGAGCCTGCCTGCGTGTGTGGGCGTGTGCCCTGCACATGTTGGGGAGATGGAGAGATAGCCTGTTCTTTGAACCCCATCACGTGCGCTAACCACCCGCAGCCCTAATTACCCCCGTGGTGCGGCACGCTGGCCCTCCGCGGCCCGTGACGGGTCAGGCGGCAGCCCCGGGGGGGCGGGGGGGTCAGGCGGTGGGCTGGCCCCACGCACAGGGGCAGCTGGTCCCTCACTCACCCCCTCCCCCCTCCTTTGCAGGGCGCACCTCGGCGTCTGCCCCGACCAACGGCCACCGCCTGGCCGAGCCCGGCCCCCGTCCGAAGCCCAGCCTGCCCCCGCTCATCCTGCCCCCCGGCGACAGCGCGGGGCCCCTGGACGAGGACCCGGTGGCCGGGGGCTTTAAGAAACTGTCCGTCAACGGGGTGGGCGCCCCCACGCCTCCGCTCACGCCGCTGAGGAGCGGCCCGTCCCCCGCGCCCTGCGTGGCGGGCTCGCGGCCGCTGCCCCCGCTGCCCATCTCCGAGGGCTGCTCCCTGGACGACACGGACTGCGAGGTGGAGTTCCTCACCTGCTCCGACAGGGCCTCGCTGCTGAGCGCCGCGCCCGGCTTCCAGCACGGCGGGCCGGGCCGGCGCAGCTTCCGGGGCTGCGGGCAGATCAACTACGCCTACTTCGAGACCCCCACCGTGTCGGTGGTGGACCTCAGCCAGGCCCCCGAGCCGCCCGCCGCCGGGGCGCCGCCCTCGGACCCGCCGCCGCCGCAGAGCCACCGCCGGCTGCGGCGCTCGCACTCGGGCCCCGCCGGCTCCTTCCACAAGCCGGCCGCCAGGGCGCACGGCCACCTCCCGCGAGCCTCCCCCGACCCCGACGCCGAGAAGCCCGAGGTGCCCCCGCGGGTGCCCATCCCCCCGCGGCCCGCCAAGCCCGACTACCGCCGGTGGTCGGCCGAGGTCGCCTCCAGCACCTACAGCGACGAGGACCGGCCCCCCAAGGTGCCGCCCCGGGAGCCCCTGTCCCGGAGCAGCTCCCGCACCCCGAGCCCCAAGAGCCTGCCGTCTTACCTCAACGGGGTCATGCCCCCCACCCAGAGCTTCGCCCCCGACCCCAAGTACGTCAGCAGCAAGGCCCTGCAGAGGCAGCTCAGCGAGGGCTCCGCCAGCCGGGCGCCCTGCATCCTGCCCATCATCGAGAACGGCAGGAAGGTCAGCTCCACCCACTACTACCTGCTGCCCGAGCGGCCGCCCTACCTGGACCGGTACGAGAAGTTCTTCACGGAGGCCGAGGAGGCGGGCGCCCCGGCCCCGGCCCCGGCCCTCCCCGCCGACGCCGCGGCCCCCGGGAAGCTGGAGCCCGGGCCCCGGGGGGACGGGGGCGGCCACGGGAAGCGGAAGCACCTGTCCTACGTGGTTTCTCCGTAGCCTCGGGTCCCAGTCCGGCGGAGGGTCCCCGGGAGCGGATGGTTTGGGGCTCGGGGGAAGATGCCGCAGGTGCAGAATAAACTGGAACTCTGTGCGGAGAGGCGGAGAGGTGCCCGCAGACGGGGGCACTCAGATGCCACGTCGTGCGCTGTAGCCACCTCGCGGCCTCGCCGTAGCCCGTTAACAGGTAGGAGGTCTCGGCGATGCGCATCTGGAAGAAACGCAGCTGGACAAGGGCTCCTGGCGGCTGGACACAAACGGAAGCAGCACGGCGTTTAGGAGCATAGGATTATTTTTGCTGATAGTTTGAAGATTGCTGGCTCGCTGGTCTTCGCGTTTCGGTGGATGTATTTTTGCAGCCTTTTTCGTGGGGAGCAGGGGGTGTCCTTGCTGTGGCTGTACCCTCCTAGTTTAAACCGCCCGAGCCCCACGCCGTGCACGTTTCCTTCCTGTGTCGCCGCGGGGAGGACTGGCAGTTTACCTGGCAGCCATGCGCCCACCCGCACGCCTCTCGCCTCCTGACGAAGAAGGAGGTGGCGGGACGTGTTCCTACAGCCCTGCCTTGTGCCACGGCCACGGCCACGGCGCCTCACGGGAACAGTGGACGTGGCGGCCCACGGCTCGCTTCTAAGCCGTAGTGAAACAGCCGCGTGACCGGGGAGGTGTGTTTTGGGGGGTTTAGACTATTGATCACAAGTACGACGCAAGCTGGCCTTGTGTTGCTGGTTCCTACTCAGTGTTCCCTGGGGACTGTTGGCTTTTGAAGCGAAGCCTCTCCTGACCAAGAGCGACTGTGTCTTAATGCGAGAGCCCGTCGCACCGTCCGCGCCCAGGCCCCGCCGCGCTCACTGCCCGCCCGGCCTCCGCGTGTCCCCCGCGGGTAGGCCGCAGCGGGAGGTGCTCCCCGCAGAGGTGCGTGGCCGCGACGTTCCCGCCCGGCAAGCCAGCTGTTTACAGTCCACTGCTGCGCGGCTGGCGGAGCGCCCTGAGCGGGTGTGTTCGTCTGAACTAAATGAAGGTGAAACCACGCTTTAGGAAAACGCACTGATTTCTGCATTATGTGTACAGTATTGGACAAAGGATTTTATTCGTTTTTGTTGCATTATTTTGAATACTGTCTTTCATTTTAATAAAGTTACAATACTTATTTATGACACTGTGAACACTGTCTCCTGCCTGCACGCTCATGCCCTCGGGGGGGACCCAGGCCAGAGCCAGGCTCTGTGAACCCCGCCCTCCAGTGGGCAGACTGGCCCCGTGGATGTCCAAGTGCTGTCTTCCCGCTACAGTGGTACCTCGAGATACGAGTGCCCTAACATACGAGGTTTTTGAGATACGAGCTATTTTTGCTTTGAAATACGAGCAACATTTGAGATAGGAGTCATCGCGCGGATCGGCCGGCTGCACACGACCCACCCGTTTACCACGACTCAAGCGTCTCATAGTTTCCCACGCCTCAAGGTTATGGAACAAATTAAACTCGTATCTCGAGGTGCCACTGTACTTGATCTGCATCTCACCTTTTTGCCTTTTGTCCTTCTCCGCTGCCTTTTCTTCGTATGGTGGTGGGAACTATAAAGGTAGTTATAGTCCAACTAGAGGCCCAGGGCTCAAAATGTGGGCACTGAGAAGGGGCAGGGGTCCCTCAGCCCAGCCTGTACCCTCTCGCCCTCAGGGGATGTCCGACTGCCGGCGTAGGTCTGCCCCCTGAGCCATCAGTCAGACATCCTTAGCACTGCCATGAGCCCGCTTCTTGCGGAGTGGCACGCCCCCTTGTGGGGACACACTGACACCAGGGGGCAGCTCCTGCATTGAGTGTCTGCCCCCTGGTGGTCAGTGCACGTCATAGAGACTGGTCGTTCTGCCGTTTGATCGATTTGCATATTCACCTGTTTTACAGGACTATAGGCCCGATGCACAAAATTCATACAAGAGTAGGCCCTTGTGGCTGCCTCAATCCTGCGGCTGCCGTCCTGGTTTCATCTGGAAGGTTGTCCGGACAGTCATTCAGTTGATCAGCATATTATGCTTTTATAATGATAGATTTTTAAAAATACATTTTTCTTGATTTCAGAGAGGGAGGAAGAGAGAGAAGAGACAGAAACATCGATGACGAGAGAGGATCATTAATTGGCTTCCTCCTGCCCACCTCACCCTGGGGATCGAGCCTGCAACCTGGGCATGTGCCCTTGACCAGGAATCGAACCATGACCTCCTGGTTCATAGGTCGATGCTCCACCCCTGAGCCATGCTAGTCAGGCAGTTTACAGTCTAGTTTTTAACTTAATAAGATCAGTTCCATACCTGCTGCCCTCTTATCTTTGGGGTTGCCTTTAAGATAACCTGCACTTTCCTGCCATTTCCTGCCCATGCTAACTTGTGCTGCCTGCCCACGCCACGTGACCAGAGCCCTGTCCACAGCACCGCTCGCCAGCCCGGTCCTCAGCCCGCACACTGAGAAGGTGCACCCCGAAGCATCCTCACGACATAACAGCCTCGTCCGACACACAGCTCCTGTGCAGACCGTCCCAGGGGGGAGACGGCTGTCTGTCCACTGCCACTCGGGCGCCGTTGACCCCTCGGAGGCAGGTATTGCCTAGCAACAAAGTCAGGTCAGGAAACAGCTCCAGTCCTGCCCTCACCCCTGCCCGAAGGCTCCCGGTGGGCCCGGGAGGCCGTGCCTAACACGGAGGGAGGGCGTGCATTTCCGTGCTTTCCTTGCGCTTGACGGTTCGCACCGGAAGACGCTTCTGCCTGGGCCACTGAGAAGCGAGTGTCAGCAAGCTCAGCGTGCTTGGCGGGGACGCACCTGTCGGCAAGCCCGGCCACCCTGCCACGACCCTTTGTTCCCACGGCCCCCACCCCCTGGCAGGGAGATGGGCCTGGGGGTGGGGGAGGCCTGGGCCGGGGTTGACCTGCCCAGGAAGAGCCCATCTCTGGCCCCCGGGCCGGCGAGGGGCCTCCAATGCCCTCGCCCCTCCATCTCCGATTCCAGCAAGCCACCAGGGACCCCAGCAAGCCCCCTAAGACGCTGAGCCACGAGGCCACACCCATCTGCAGCTTCTCCCCCATCCTCCTCCCCTCCCCGCCCCCCAGGAAAAAGGCCATGGGAGGAGGGCCCGTCCCTGGGGGAGTGCGTGGCCGTGTCCTTGGCTGCGTCCCGGGGACACAGGCGCCACCTTCATTCCTTGGAAATAACTTGGAGGCGCGTCAAGCATCTCAACCACACGCTGCGGCTGCTGCGCATTGCATTGCATTGCATTGCACCCCGCGGTGGGCGGGGCCCGCCGGGGCCGCCCCCGGACCCAGGACCCACCCTTCTTGTGCAAGGCGAGGGGCGGAGGAGGGCGCAGGGGCACAGGGAGCGGCGGGCGGTGCAGGTGCCCAGCCCCCGCGTGTCCCTGCGGGAGCCGGGGTCCCCGGCGTGGCTTTTCTCCGGGGACGTGGAGGCGAGGCCTTGGCTGCGCAGGAGCTGGGGACGGTCCCCGGCTCACCCCACGGCTCACCCCACGCGCCACGGAGTGAGCGAGCGCCCACGGCGGCGGCGCAGACGCGTGATAAGACTTGTCGGCGGCGCATCCCCGGGCCGGAGCCTCTAATTACACGTCTGGGGCCGCGGAGCCGGGCGGCCAGCTCCGGGCCCCACACCTGCGGGGCGCTGGGCCCCTTCTGCCCGCCCGCCCGCCGCTGGGGAGGCGCCGAGCCCGTGCGTCACGGCCGCCGTCCGGCCGCGGGGTGATGGCCGCGTTCCGGAGGCCACGGGGGTCCCTGGCACCGGCTGCTCGTCCTGTGCGCACCGGCCACGCCTGGGGGGCTGCCTCTCCACTGTCCACCTGCTCCGGACCCGGGTCCCGCTGGGCACCATGCGCCCTGCCGCTCTGGCCGGCGAGGTGCCCGGAGCGAGGGCGCTGGGCGATTGGACCGGCCCCGGCGGGTGAGGCTCAGCAGCCGCCGTGGCAGCCAGGACGCGCCGTTTGCCGCGGGAGGGAGGGCCGTGGGCGCTGTCACTCGCAGAAGCACCTGAGAGCCACGCGGAGCCCGGGAGGGAGCCTCTGTCGCCGGGATGGGGGTACCCGGGGGAGGAGCCGGGCGGCGGGCAGCGCACAGAGCCTGAGGGTAACCAGCTGTGTGGGAGGGTTCGGGGACGCAGCCAGGAACCGGCTTTTGTTTTTGTTTTTGAAGCTGCACCCCCTCTTTCACCGCCCCCCCTATTCCAAGCTGAGAGGAGGCTGAGTCAGTGCAGAAGCCACACGGGAACGTGAAGAGGCAGGCGGGTCATCTGCTCAGGGACGAGGCTCCCGGGAAATGGGCTCCGGCTGAAACGCTCTGACACCGCAGGCAGCGGCCGCTCGCCCCGTCGTCTCCAGCGGCCCCGGAGGGACCGGGCCTCCGGCGAGCACCAGGGCCAGTCCTGCCCGGAGCCCCTGGGCAGCTTTGTGGGCCAGAGAGGTGTGACCTCCACCCGGCAGGCGGGCCAGCGGCCCTGGCTTCGTCCCCACCCAAACGCCCCTTCCACCTCCGAAACGCACCCCGTTCTTCGGAACCCCGCGAGGGCCACACGCTGAGCCTCGGCCGCCGCCTGAGACGCAGCTGCTGCGATTCTCCGGGGTCGGTCAGCCCCTCGTTGCCCCGCGGCTGCTTTCAGCGGGACACCCTGGGAAAAGTCCCCTCTCAAACTTGCTAATTCGGGGGCTGCGTTTTCTGCTCCATGGCTGGTTCCCAGCACTGACGTTGGCAGGTCCTGGAACCCTGAACCTCAAGCCCCAGGAGCCGCCTGATTCCGGGTGGGGCCGCCTGCCGTTGTGCCGTCCACGGCCAGCGTGACCGGCAGAGTGACAGGGAGCCCACCTGCCGTAGCCTCTCGCACATGGCCCCCCGTGCCCTGCCAGCATCTCCTGAACCTCAGAGCCCACCTGGAGGTAAAAAAGCAAACAGACGCCCGGGCACCCGGGACCCCGGCGGGAATGCGTGAGGGCCCAGAGCAGGCAGGTGTTTGGTGGAGAAACCACGGCAGAGGAGGAGCTGGCATCGCACGGAGCCGCCTCCTGTGAGCCGCCCAGAGCGCGACGAAGCTCTGCGTGGACTGACGGCCGTGGAACGGGACGCAGCAGGGCAGCGGGTGCGTGGGTACCCGGAGCCCCACTCAGAGCAGCTGTTCCCCCCCGCAGCCCATGGGGCTCTGCCCACGGTCCACTGCCCACCGCCCGGAGCCCAAGGCCGGAGACCAGCCAGGCCCGGAGGCAGGAAGCTGCCAGGGGAGAGGAAGCTCCCCCAGTGGGTCCTTCCTGGGCCAGCCAATGGGGATTCGGAGACACACATTTGGGCATAAAACCTTAAGTCAGGAGACATTTGCGGGAAACGAATACCAAGAAGCCAACAACTCAGTAAACAGAGCCAGCACCCAAGCATTTCACACACAGACGATCCAGTGGAGCTCAGAGCCCTGGCTGGTGGGGGGGGGGGTGGGGGGGGGGAAGAAGGGGAGAGGGCCACATTTGGTCAGCATCGTCTTCATAAGCCAAAGTTGCAGGTTCAATCCCCGCCCGGAACACATACAAGACCCACCCCATGAATGTTTAAAGGAACAACAAATCGATATCTCTCTCTCTCTCTCGTCTCTCAAAAAAAAAAAAAATCAGCCGAAACCGGTGTGGCTCAGTGGATAGAGCGTCAGCCTGCGGACTGAAAGGTCCCAGGTTCAATTCCGGTCAAGGGCATGGACCTTGGTGGCAGGCACATCCCCAGTAGAGGGCATGCAGGAGATAGCTGATCGATGTCTCTCAGATCAATGTTTCTAACTCTCTATCCCTCTCTCTTCTCTGTAAAAAATCAATCAATAAAAAAAGTAAGCCTTAAAGAATAGACAGACTATTTCATCCATGAGACAAATACTATTAATGGAAAAGAAGAAGAAAAAAGAAGAAGAAAGGCTGGTAGATGTGAAGATAAAAGTCATAGGAGGTGGTAGCGAAGCCGCCCTGAGCCACTAAGCGAGGGCTCCGTAATCCTTCCTGCAAACTAACAAGTTAATGGTCACAGAGACCTCAGAACCCAGAGCGGTGCGGGGAGCTGAGGAGGGAGGGGGAGCAGACCCGGAATCTGTCTCTGGAGGAGAGGCTGGGCTGATCAGCTCTGGGGTGCTGATTGCTATTGCGTGTCCCCTGAAGATTTGGGGCAGGTTCCCTCCAGGCAGCATGGAAACGTGGGTCACCGCCCTCCTTGCCAGCGGCCTGATCAGCCGAGGACAAAGGGGAGCTCCGGGAAGGTCCCGGCGGAGGGCAAGCAGCGCCCCGTGGCGACCATCAGGGACACGGGCCTCCACCGTCCCCACCAACTGGCTGCCGAGGCCGCGGTAAATCCCTTATGCTCATCGCCACTCCAAATGGGGGCAGTTTTTGGACCAACGGCTAAACCTGGCACTTCATTGAAGGGGACAACACGTGGCTTTGTCATAAACTTGGGTTTTTCTAATATTTAGGGCGTCTGTACACAGCAGGCGCTCAATAAGCCCGCCCTCCCGTGTCCTGTTTCCACGTGGAAACAGCGGCTCTGCACCCGCATCCACTCAGCTTTCACAGAACACGCGGTCACAGCCGCAGCCAGCCGCTCCCGCAGACCGGCTCCACCTTCCTCTTCCCACGACCAGCACCCAGGGCCTCGGGTGGGCGCCCAGCCCGGCCCCCCTGCCCGCACGCACCGCAGAGCCCTGGCCACCTGAGATGGTTGTCGGGGCAAGAGGCATGTCTCCTGCGCCCTGGGTTTCTACATGATCTCCCCCCAACCCTGCAGTCGGCCCGGGCACACGCCGGAGCAGAGTGACAGGCATGATGCCCCAAGTCCGGGACCTCGGCCACCCAGGCCTAGGAGGGGCCCCAGACCGGCTCCGAGGCCACCTCTTTCCAACTCCAACAGCCCCCACACTTCATTCCCGCCCCCCTTGTTTGCACCACCCCCACCCGCAGCCCGCACTTCCCCGGAGGAGGGGCAGGTGGGGAGGAAGAGGCTCTGGATCGGTAGCCGCGCCTGGAGCCGTGACTCCGGTCCAGGTTGGCGAGGGCCAGGGGGGCCGGGAGCCCACCCCACGCACCGCTGGGAGGACTGCTCTCCGGTCTGCCCCCACCCCAGTCCCTTCCCATCCTTCTCTCTGAACCCCGGGAGCTCAGCCAGGAGGGCTGCAGGCCCCCCGACCCTGCGATCCAGAGCTCACAAACGCTCCCCCTGAACCACGCGCTCGGAGGTCAGTCGTGTCTGAGCTTCCCATGCCGTCTCCAGCGTTTCCTTGTTATTGTTGACCCTCACCCCTCACCTGAGGACATTTCGCCGTTGATTTTTAGAGTGTGGGAGGGAGGAGAGAGAGAGAGAGAGAGAGAGAGAGAGAGAGAGAGAGAAATGTCTGTGTGAGAGACACATTGATGGGTGCTTCCCGCACAGGCCCCGGTCAGGGCCGGGATGGAGCCTGCCACTGAGGTACAGGCCCGGAATGGAACACGGGACCCTTCAGTCCGGGGTCTACGCTCTATCCACTGAGCCACACCAGCCGGGGCGTTTTCCCTCCCTTCTGACGGGTGAACTTTACAATGTCTCCGATTCACCACCTGGACCGGAAGTCCGCCTCTCCTGCTGGCCCGCCCCCAGGACACGGAATCGCCATCTGAGCTCGGGTTCAAGCTGGAAATGGAGGGACTATCCATGTCCCACCTCCTGGCCCCGCCATCCTCAGGAGCCCGCTGTCACCCACGGGGGCCTCCTCTTCCGCGGAGGGAGCCGGGCACCCCGGGGCTCCACTGTCCTGCAGCTTGCCCGCCACCTGGCCCCGCTGGTCCTGCCCGCCCGGCTCTCCCGCTCAGGCCTCTGCGCTGCGTCTGGCAGCCTGGACGTAAGCATCCTGGACTCGGCCTGCCTCACCCCGGCTCTCCAGCGCCTGTGGTCCCCGCTCAGACGCTCCCCCGCCGCCCGCCTCCTCACCGTGTCTTCACGGGCAGATGCTCTCATGTCTGCCTTCTCTCCCCCCCCCCCCCCCAACAGCACAGGCTCTAGGCGGACAGACGGCGTGTCTCTCGGTGGCTTACACCCCCAGGCAGAGGCTGGCACACGGCGGGCACAGAGCGACCTGCCACCCGCCCGCCGCCCTGCAGTCCTGGGCCCTGCGTGTGTCCTCATGTAAGGTCTCTCACCTGCCTGCTCTGGTCCAGGGTCGCGACGACCGCCAGCGCTGCTCCGGCATCAGGAGGCAGGACCGGGCCCGTGTCTGGACCAGCGCCTGGGCTCTGCGGGTTTGCGATGCTGTGCCAGCCGAGGAGGGCAGGGCTGTAACAGGCACACAGGTGGCGGGGACCGGGCTGCACGGCGGGCGCCCCTCTGTCCAGTGGCCTGAGAGCCGCTGCTTCCGGAGGCCTGGCCCGCTCCGCTCCGCTCCTGCCACGGAGCCCTCACGCCCAGGTCATGGAACACAGGGAAGCGGGCGATGCTGGCTGCTGCCTGCCAGCCCGGCCACGCGTCAGCCCTCCACACCTGCGTGGAGTCGCTCTCCCGTGACGAGGCGGCCGTCCGCGGCCCGTGTCTCTGCCTGCGCCCCGGCCCAGCACCGAGCGCGTCCGCAGCCAAGGCCGAGCCCGCGATGGCAGCGCTGCTGAGCGGCCTCAGCTGGGCCGGGTCAGGGGTGAAGGCTGATTGGCGGGCCCGGGCCTGCACCCAGGTGTGTTCCACCTCGTTCAGGGGGCGGGGTGGACCCCAGGGGAACAGCTGGGCCTCATTCCCTGAGGAGAAACAGGCTGCGCCGACTCAGAGCTCCCCACCGGCCGAGGGCTCCTGAGTGGGCAGGGGCCCGGGGCCCACGATCCCCGCTCCAGCCGCCCTCACCCCAGCGCCACGGAGATGCGGTTCACGGTGAGTCACCGCAGCCTCTTTGATCTCGTCTGCACCTTTCGTCCTGGCGGCCCACGGGCTGAGAGGGGTTCCGTGCGCAGGCGTGAGGTGTGTGTGTGTGAGCATGTGTGTGTGTGCAGGCTGTCCCACACCAACAAGCACTCCTCCATTTCCACCGGTGAGGTCCCAGGTCCGGCCCCCTCCCCTGGCTGCTCCGTGTGCAGACAACCAGCTGCAGGTCGAGGGTCCGCATGCCCCTGGCCGGGATCCGGACACCCAGTCCCACTGGTGACCGAGACCACAGAGGGCGTGAAGGACGTCCGCCACAGCAGGGGCGGGGGAACGCGGGGCGCGGCCTGCAGAGACGTCTCCCCCGCGGAACTGGCCCTGCGCACCGGGGTGGGAGCACTGGGTCCCCACGTGGAAGCCCGAGGCCTGTCCTTTCGGGGTGCTGGGGCTGCACACAGCACACCCGGCTCAGTCACTGGCTTCCCTCGGAGATCAGGGAGCCGCCCACAGGGCCAAGCTCACCGCACGGGCTCCAGGGGCGCCCAGCCCCACCCTCGGGCGGACCCCAAAGCAGCCTCGCTCACACCAGACCCCCGATCGCTCTCAGCGCAGGAAATCCCCGGGCTCCGAGGCAGACGCACCGCAGGGGCCACTGGCCCTCACTTTCACCGGCCGCACGGCTGGGCCTGCTCCCAAAGCTGACGGTGCGTTCAGTTTCCCGAAAGAAATGGAGACGGAAGAGGGAACTGGTAGTTTGCTACGCGTCTGTTTATTCTGCAGTTGAGGTTCGGAAATGTGGGGACCAGGTGGGGGGGGGTTCGAGGAAGCCTGGCACCCGTTCCCGGGCAGCGCCGGCTCCCGCACAGCAGCACGCACACGGAGGAAGGGACGCCGGCTCCCGCACAGCAGCATGGACACGGAGGAAGGGGGACGGCGGCCGCCCCTCCAGGGCCGAGGCTAGTCCCTCAGCACCAGCGGCGCCTTCACCTGCTCGGCCACCTCCTTGCCGCTCAGCGCCTCCACGATGGCCAGGGCGAACTCGAAGCTGGTGCCCGGCCCGCGGCTGGTGAGGATCAGGCCGTCCTTCTCCACGCGGCTCTCCGAGTAGCTGTAGTGGTCTGCGCGGGAAAATTTAAAACAAACAAACAGGTTACGTCCTGCAGGCTACAGCGTCCTCAGCAATTCCTTCCTTGTCCCGCCCCTGGCTCACACCGGTCGTCAGTGACCACCACACGCCAGCCCGCCCCTCACAACGAGGCCCCCAGCTCCCCGCGCACATTGGAGGTGCGAGCAGGGGGTCGGCACTGGGCAGGGACAGATGGGCTGGGCCCCACCAACGGCCACTGAGTTCCTAAGTTCCTGCGGCGGCGGAAGGCCTCCGCGGAGGGAACGCTAATTACTCCCTTTGTTCAACAACCAATACGTGTCAGTTCTGTGACCTGAAGGGTAGCGAACAGCCCCCCAAATGTGACCGTAGGCGCTCAGGACATGCCACCCCCAAAACGCTGCCCTGATGTGTTGCTCTGAGCTGCGGGCGCTTGAAACAGAGCCAGTGCAGGAGGCCGAGACCTTCTCCGATCCCCAGACCCCCACACACATCCGCCTCCACAGTCCTCCTGAGAGCTCCAGCCTTAGCCGGGGGGGGGGGGGGGCGGGGGAGAGGCCTCCTCCCAGGGGAGGAGGCAGAGGCACCCCCAGACGGCCGGTCACACTGTCCCCACACCTCCGGCTGCTCCCGAAGGTGCCCATCGTCCTGAGCTGCTTCCTCCCCGAGGCTGCCCGCACCCCTCCGCCTCCTGCTGGGATGATATCTAAGAACTCAGCCCTAGTGTCCCCCAAGGGAACACCCCTTTTCCTTCTGGATAATCTGTCGTTATCGCGGGGCTCTGGGCCCTGGGCCCGAAGGGGAGAGGGACCCCTGCTGGGCCTCCGCCAGCGCGGAGGGTGGTCAGTGCGGCGGTACAACCAGCTGCTGCCTCCGGCCACCGCCGCAGCGAGACATGCGAGGGGGGGGGGCAGGGACTGTGGGGGGAGACCCCGCACTCGTTTCCCAGGGACCCTGTTCCTTCTCACCCCTCAACAGGTAGCATTTCTGAAATACAGCTCAGGACAAGCTGCTCAATGACTCGCCGTAAGTACCTGTGACCCCTACGCAGACCACAGCTGTGGTCACATCGGCTTTGGAAGCCACTCCGAGCTCCTGTCCCTCCCACAGGGTCCAGCGCTCCAAAGGTCACAGGTTCGATCCCCGGTCAGGCCACATACCAAGCCGCACGTCTGATCCCCAGTCAGGGCACATACAAGAGGCAACCCTCAGTGCTGCTCTCTCTAAAAGTTAATAAAAACTTATCCCCGGGTGATTAAAAAACACAGCCCAGCCGGCGGCTCGGTGGTTGAGGGTGGACCTATGGACCAGGAGGTCAGGGTTCGATTCCCAGTCAAGGCACAGGCCCAGGCCCAGGCTGTGGGCTCGATCCTCACTGGGAGGTGTGCAGGAGGCAGTCAATCAATGATTCTCTCTCATCGTTGTTGTTTCTACTTCCTCTCCTTCCCCTCCTTCTCTGAAATCAGTAAAATGTGTATATATTTTAAAATCCAGAGGCCCGCTGAGACAGCGGAACACGGCACATCAGAAACGGCTGGTGACACTCCTGCGGCACCGGGACCTCGGGTGTGCGGGCCCCGCCGCCTAACCTCTCGCACCGACGCCCAACGCCAGCCTAGAACCCGGCCGGGCCAGGGCTGAGCCGCCGGGACCAAATGGGAGACTGGGCAGCGGGAGGCACGGTCCCAATGGCCCACCCCCTCTTTCCGAGCAAAACGGAGCCAGCACCCTAACTGGCTACAGACGTTAGAGGTGCTCCACGGAGCGGCTCTGCCTTCCCACCGGGAGGAGCCGACGGGCCGCCCTTATCCACTCCCGCCCCCTGGTGGCGTCGCGGGGGAAAGCAGCGCCCGCCCCTCACCGGCCAGGGACGCCCAGGGCGAGGCCTGGGGACTCCTCACGTCCACACTCAGCCACCAGCCCAGCTCCGATTCTTTGCTTTAGTAAACACCGATTCTTTGCTTTAGTAAACACCGGAAGCCAGAGGCCCCCGAGGAAAGCCCCTGGCGGGGAGGCCTCTAACACGGCGCCTCTGCCCCGCGCCGCCCCCCCAAGCGGCTGACAGCCTGCACATCTCCAGTGTGACCTTCCAGGAAAGGTCGCCGAGCCCTGCGCACCAGGGCGGGGGTCCCGTTACCGCGGGAACCAATGAGCTGACCACTAGCGCAGAGGGGCCCTGTTACCGAGCATGGGGGAGGGGCCTGCCCCAGCGGCCCCCCTCCACACGGTCAGGCGGGCAGTGTTCCCAGTGTGTTAACACCTCACCTCGCTGACCCCCAGCAACCCGAGGCAGGCGCCCTGTTACCCTCAGACCACACGAGGGGGAAACTGAGGCTCAGAGGGGTCAGAGCCTGCGCAGCCGCAGTGAGTGGCCGCCTGGCGGAGACCCTGCCCCTCACCGCCGGGACCAGAAGCGGATAAACGAGCACGGAAGAAATTCACGTTTACCCAGTGAGCACGGAGCCGCTCTGCCCTCGGATGGGACTGCTCATATGAATGAAAAGCTCACACCGATCTAATGAGTTCCCGGGGTGCCCAGCGGGAGGGCCTCGCCCAGGGGGACCCCGAGGGGCAGATCTCACCCCATTTTCACACGGGGGTTCACCAACTAAGTCCCCCGCCTCCAAGCTCTGGCCTGGCCTCCCTGAGCCCATCCGTCAGGAAAGAGGTGGGCGCTGGGGACGGAGGCTCCGCCGAGGCCGTGCACGGGATCGGACCATGTGAGCGCCTGAGCGCCATCTCTTCCTGCCCGCCCCCCCCCCCCCCCCCCCGCCCCACGCCCTGCTGGCAGCACAGCAGCAGACACAACAGACACACCTTCAGGCACGTGCTGTGTGCACAGCTGCTTCCTAACAAATCGCAACGACTCCAGGAAGCCCGGCCCGGCACCTCCAAACCCCATTACTGCGAGTCAACTCAGTGCCTAGTGACAACCGCGTGCCGGAGTCAGTTCCTGGACTGTGACCCGAGTCCCACCTGGAGCGGGAGAGGAAGCTGGTGGTGAGGGAGACGGCGTGGGGGGGGAGGGAGGGCAGGTCCACGGAGACTGTACTTTCTGCTTGATTTTTCTCTGAGCCTAAAACTGCTCTGAAAATAAGCTACTTATTTTAAAAAGGGCAACATAACGAGAACTGCTTCCTTCACGTAAGACCTGTCAGCTGCTGTCCTCTATGTTTTAGTTCAGAATACAGGCCCAGCGCAGGACTGAGGGGAGACATGGATCAGTTGCCCAGTCACCTTCAGAGCAGCTTTTGACACTACAGTGGTACCTCGAGATACGAGTTTAATTTGTTCCGTCACCTTGAGGCGTGGGAAAATATGAGATGCTCGAGTCGCGGTAAACTGGTGGGTCGTGTGCAGCCGGCGGATCCTCGCGATGACTCCTATCTCAAATGTTGCTCGTATTTCAGAGCAAAAATCGCTCGCTCGCTCGCTCGCTCGCTCGCCGGTTCGTATCTCAAAAATCTCGTATCTCGAAGTGCCACTTTATTTTGTCTGTTTACCCACTTCCCACTAGTTGAATGCCAGGTGAACGGCGCTTGGTTTGTGCTGGAAATGTCTGATTCTCTTGCCATCACCCACACGGGTGCGACTTTCCTCTCTCTGTCACACGCACGCCAGGCAGGCAGCACCTGTCTACGAAAGCCACTCCCGCGGCTGCTCTGCATGCACAGGAGAGGCAGCCGTCACAAGGGGGCGCTGCTCAGGATGCGGGCGACAGGCGGGCCGGTTACCCTGTGCTGCTCGAATGCGACACCCTGTGCTGTAAATGGGACGGAGGTGTCGCCGGAGCAGAAACTCCTGGAGGCCAGGCAATGGCACGTTCCTTCTGCAGCCTCCAAGTAAGAAGCCTCACAAGAGAATTAGACATTTTTGATAAATAAAAAAAAATAAGGCCGAGACCGGTTTGGCTCAGTGGATAGAGCGTCGGCCTGCAGACTGAAAGGTCCCAGGTTCGATTCCGGTCGGGGGCATGTGCCTTGCTTGCAGGAACATCTCCAGTAGGGAGCGTGCAGGAGGCGGCTGATCGATGTCTCTCTCTCATCGATGTTTCTGACTTTCTATCTCTCTCCCTTCCTCTCTGTAAAAAAATCAATAAAATATATTTTAAAAAAATATGTAAGATGCTGTTAGTGTTAAAAAGCAAGCTGCAAGACAAGACTTAGCAGCTCTCATTTGAGTAAAAATACTAAACTACAAAGGATAGTGAGCACATGCAGAGAAGGTTCCAGAGGCACACACAAAACTCTGAGCAGTTAGCGGAGACATGGGCACTGACCTCACCCTCTGTCCTGTGTGCCTTCTCACCATGAAAGACACGCCTCTCGTCAACAACCAGCCAGGTGACACGTCTGGCTCATGTTATAAGAGACAGCCAGGCCTCTGACGGAAGAGAGCGACGTGCGCTGTCCTCTGGACCACGGGCCAAAGGGCACTTTCTGAAAGTGCTGTCGGCTGAGAGGGACCCTCAGCCGCTGGCAAAGTGTTGGGGAGAAACACTAGTTGACCTGGCCTGTCCCCCGCACTCCGCCTGGCCCTGCCCGTCAGCGCCATCTCTCCGGGGAAAACACTGGCAGAGAAAGCGAGGCGCACAGCACCCCCAACCCACAGCGGCCTGGGAAACGATGCTAAGCTGCAGCTGTCTGAGGAGGCCTTTCTGTACCTCAACAGACAAGCATATACTTACTCCCAGCCATCATTTTGTCTTTAGCCAGGGGGTGTGTTGTAACTTTGCTTCCAAAACCTATTTCATGAGCCAGCAGAGCCGTGGGACCTAGAAAGAAGATTAATAAAAAGATTTAAATGCAGTTATGGAAAAACCCTGTCTTAAAAATTGCAACAGTAAAAATATTTCTCAAAACCAGCAGGCTCTTACCTAAAATATACTTATGATTCTGAAGTTATATACAGTGGTACCTTGAGATACGAGTTTAATTTGTTCTGTAACCTTGAAGCGTGGGAAACTATGAGATGCTCAACTTGCAGTAAACTGGTGGGTTGTGTGCAGCCAGCTGATCTGCGCGATGACTCCTATCTCAACTGTTGCTCGTATTTCAAAGCAAAAATCGCTCGTTCAACAGCTCGTATCTCAAAAATCTCGTATGTTAGGGCACTCGTATCTCAAGGTACCACTGTACTTTTCAGTACGATAGGTAAAGTATCTCTCTATACAATAAAGGCCTAATATGCAAATCTACTGAACAGCAGAAAAACCAGTCGCTATGACACGCACTGACCACCAGGGGGCAGACGCTCAATGCAGGAGCTGTCCCTAGCCCACAGGCCCCAGGCCAGCCAAGGCGGGTGCCAGCGGGGACCCTCCTGATTGCCCTGCTGGTAGCCTCACAGAGGGAGGCGAGAGGGCAGTGGCAGGACAGGCTGGCACCACACCCCCCATCACCTCCTGCAGAGGAAGGCGGACCTGCGGCTGCAGTGGGGCAATGGCGGGGAGAGGAGGAAGGGAGAAGGGCAGGGCCAGCTGATGAGCAGGCCAGCACGCCCCCGCCCCCGATCATCCTGCTGGTTGGTGGGCCAGGCTGGCACCAGCAGGGGCCCCCAATCACCCTGCTGATCACCCCACAGATCGGCCCTGATCGCTAGCCAGGCCTAGGGACCCTACCTGTGCAAGAATTTTGTGCACCAGGCCTCTAGTGTTTATAATAAACCATCTCCGGAGCACTTCTGGCCAGTGCACCAAATCAAAAAACGTCAGAAACCACTTCATCCAAAAGACTCACCTTGACACCCAGGAGCACACAGGCAAACAGACTGTGGCCCCGCCTCAACGAACCCCATCTTCATGACAGGGTGTAAGAGTGGGGAGACCCCTGTCTGAAAAAATTCATCTTGCCTCTTGACAATGAAAATTCTAGCTCCACAGCAGACCCTCCGAACTCCTGGGCCTCACGGCTATCTCAGAGAGCACTTTTATTTTCCACTTGAATCTAAAACCCGCACTCAGCCAGCCAGCCAGCCAAACAGACCAGGTGTACTAGTGAGGCTCTTAAGATGAATGGAACAGCCCTAACCGGTTTGGCTCAGTGGATAGAGCCTCCACCTGCAGACTGAAGGGTTGCAGGTTCGATTCCGGTCAAGAACATGTACCTTGGTTGCGGGTACATCCCCAGTAGGGGGTGTGCAGGAGGCAGCTGATCCATGTTTCTCTCTCATCGATGTTTCTAACTCTCTATCCCTCTCCCTTCCTCTCTGTAAAAAAAACAAAATATTAGAAAGCAGTTATATAATCAACCAACGGCCTACTCAGCCCACAGCTGCTACAAAGATCAAACAAATAACACGGAATTACATAAGCTTTCTGCCAACGCCAGGTGTCCGTTCCAGACCCAGTCCCGACTTACATCTCTTCAATCAAAAGCCTCTGATGTCTCCCTCCACCTTCCTTTTATACTCAGTATGAGACAGATCTGTATGGCAGCCCGTTTTAAAAGTCTATAAAAATTGCATAACTATCACTCACTGTTTTATTGTGATGAACTCACGAATGACCCTTCATTCTTATTTGCTAAGATTTTAAGAAAACAAGGCGTCGTCACCTACGGATCGTATGTTTCCAGGCAATCCCCAGGAGGTGCCTGTGCAGGGAGGAGAGCGAGCGCACAGGAGTTTTTAAGCTGCTCCCTTCACGATACGCTTGCTGCCTGCAGTGATGTGCCCATGCCTTTACGTTTGGTTGAGTGCAGAAGCCTGCGGGTGCCTTTCTCATTAAGGTAAGCTCATTGTTACTGCCGCCCGGGGCTGCCAGATCCGATTTGGAAAGTGCAAGAAGAGACATTTCACGACCACTATTACTTCCAATTCTGCAGAGACCAGCTCTAGCAGGAGGCAGGGTGAACAGGAGACAGAATCTCCTCCGGCAGAGGAGGAGGCCTGCAGTGCCACCGTGTGGTGACTTACAGAGAGGACACCTCCCCAGCCCCAGCCCCTCCAGGGCTCCGAGACGGTACCTAGACTCAGGCATGGAGCACTGCTGGCTCCTTCCCGTCCCGGCTTCCTCTCCCTCCCCACCCTGAGCGAACCTCTTTTACTTTATTGCCACAGCAGTCTCCCTCCTCTCTCTGTCTCACTCACCCCATATCTGGGACTAAGCTCCTGTCCTTTCGGTTCCCCGTTTGTAACCGCAACAATAGAATCATCTCCTTTCTGGCCCACTTGTCCCTGTTTGGAGGGTGGGGCAGGATCCTGAACACACAAGCACACGGCGAGGGCACGGTCACTTTTCATGCCGGTGTAATGACTGAGTCCAGCACTCGGGCCGGCCTGAAAGCACACAGCCAGCCAATGTGGCTGACAACCTGCTATCCGCCACCCAGGACGAGCAGACACGTGGTCTGCAGGGAACAGCCCCGGCCCCAAGGTTCCCTTCCCTCCTTCGGGGGAGCACAAGATGGAGGCTGGGGCACCTGGACGAAGTCCTTACACAGCGAGGCGGACCCACGCCGTGCCCCCCTCCCCGAAGAGGGCGCAGCTGCAGGGGCTGCCTGAGAAGTCCCTGAGCCCAGGGCAGGTCCAGAAGCTGGTGCAGAGCGGTCCCCGCGGCTACCGTTCCTGTCTCTCGCCCAGCGGTCCTCACACACTGAGGTCAGGAACCCGTGAGCCTTCATGTGGGTTCTCTCTCTTAATAACTGCCCGTTAGACATTAAAGCTGGGAAACCGTCCAACACAGGACTCACACACACACACCACGCCCGAATGAAGACATCGACACTGTTAGCGCTCCTGCGAGAGCCAGAAGGAAAAAGGCAAATTTTAATGCCTTCATGGATCTGCTGACCTTTTGAAGCCTCTGAAAGGTTCACAGGGCTCTCATACAAAGTCCCGAGGACCCCTAGCCTCCGACTGTTGTAAAGAGTCACCGCACTGAAGAAACACCACTGCGCCATTTAACCCACTCCACCCAGCCAGCCATTCACCTCACTCCTGACAAGCGAGGTGAACGGCCTCTGACATCACAGGGAGGCACCTGTGACAAAATCACACTACGGAGGTCACATTTCCATCCTGGCCAGGACGGGCTTGATCCCCCGGGGGTGAGCAGGAGGCAGCTGAGCAATGATGTTTCTCTCTCTTCCATGTTTTTCTCTCTCTCTCTCCCTCTTAAAACAATGGTATTGAAATAAAACTATTTCTAAGTTTCTAAGCGGTGGGGGCATCTCTGAAGCACAATGACCTTCCTCTGATGAGGTGGCAGGCAGCACCATGCTGGATCCAGTACCAGCATCGAGCACCCAGCACCAGCACTGAGCATCAGCACCGAGCACCAGCACCAGCACCGAGCACCCAGCACCAGGCAGGAAGTGCCGGGGCCTGGGGCAGGCGCAGGGCTGCTGAATACTGGCTGGCGCTTCGTGCTGACGGGGCTGGCACGGATCCCTGCTGGCGTGAGACTCGCTGTGACAGGCTGTTTACGGAATTCCAGAGCCTCGTTTTCCGCCGAGGTCAACCCCACACAGAGAGCAGGCGTCTCTCCAGCGCAGGCCGAAGCGCGAGGAGGCAGAAAAGAACAACTGGTCTCGTTTCTGAAATGACCCTCCTTCCTGCCACCCAACCCAAGAGCGCGATCCAGAAGCTTCCACGCTCGGGGAAGGGGAAGAAGCACGGGAACACGGCCTCGTCGTGAGGTTGAGACCCCCGACCCGTGGCTCTGGGGGAAGCAGGGCGCCGCTGGCGGAGGCCGCCGTTACCTGCGCAGATGGCGGCGATGAGGCCCTTGCGGCCGTGCTGCTCCTTCAGGATCTCCTTCACGGCGGCCGACTGTCCGGGACCAAACACACGAGTCCATCAGCCACGGCTCGCGGCTGCTAGAAACCCCGCAGCACCCGACTTCAGCTTAAGCCACAGACCTTAACCCTAACTACTGTGCTTTCCGGCGTAGAAGACGACTGTTTAACCCGGGAAAATCTTCTCAAAAGCCGGGGGTTGTCTTATACACCGGGTGTCATCTTAGAGGGCGAGTGTATCCCAAACTCTAGATTTTAACGGGAAAAGTTGGGGATTGCCTTATACGCCAGAAAACACTGTACAGTGGTACCTCGAGATACGAGTTTAATTCGTTCCGTAACCTTGAGGCGTGGGAAACGATGAGACGCTCGAGTCGCGGTAAACGGGTGGGTCATGTGCAGCCGGCTGATTCGTGCAATGACTCCTATCTCAACTGTTGCTCGTATTTCAAAGCAAAAATCGCTCTCTCAACGGCTCGTATCTCAAACATCTCGTATGTTAGGGCACTCGTGTCTCCAGGTACCACTGTATTTTTAAACAGTACTTCTAGATGATTAACATAAAAATCATCAAATTCGTGTTTCTACATTCCTCCCTAAACCCAATCAAGGCACTTATCATGAGAGAAAGGCATGCTTTCCTTCAAGATGTTCGAAGCTGCCCAGCTGGTGTGCTCAGTGGCTGAGCGTCGACCTTTGAACCAGTCGTGGCTCAATTCCCAGTCAGGGTGCATGTCCGAGCTGCAGGCTCATTCCCGGCAGGGGGCGTGCAGGAGGCAGCCGATCCATGATTCTCTCATCACTGATGTTTCAGTCTCTCTCTCCATCTCCCTTCTACTCTGAAATCAGTAAGAAATACATTTGTACATATTTTAAAAAGCTGTTTGAAGTGGAGATGAGGAAAACAGCTTTCCCTGGGCACAGTGCCCCCCCCCCAGTACTCCGAGGAGCAGAGAAGTGGGCGCAGGGATTGTGGCGTGGGGTGTCTTCAGCGAGAAGTCAGGAACTGGCCGCAGCCGCAGGTGTCTGGTTCTGCCTGCTTCCTGCTGGCCGAGCCCCTCCCCTGTCCCCCTGCAGGCGGATCCTCACCTGTGCCTGATGCCGCTTCTCCCTCAAGCTGCAGCCCAGCCTCCTCTCCCCTCCCCACCGGCCCCCCACCCCGCCCCATTGGTGAGGAGACAGCTAAGCTCTTATCTTTCTATGAGTAACCTGGACAGAACACACATTTTTCTTCTGCTGCTGCTGTGAGGGGAAACGTGCTCTAACATCTGGACTGAGTTCACCGAACGTGTTCATAAGCTCCCGTCCACCAGCCCGCTGACTTCTGTGGCAAATGTCTTAGAAATGGCTTCTTAAATGAGGACGAATTGTTCACTTCTGTTCCTATTCTATTCCCAGCCCCTTTCCCGAAATACTTCAATAACAGCAGAACCAACGGAACACAGGCACACGCTGGAACCCTTTCTCGATGCAGTTCTTACCTCACACAGATTCTGTGCGCCCAGGTTACCTCCCGGCAGAACCACCACGTCATAAGGCCCCTGTAACGGTGTGAAAAGTAACATTTCTTTTGAAATGTGCACGAACGCGACAGTCAATAAATTTTCCTATTTAAATATGGGTCACAGCAAAAAAAACAAGCCAAAAAAGAAACGGTTCACCGAAAAGTTAAATAAATTAAGGTGAATCTCTATGCTGGAAGGTTGTAGCCAGCAAAACGTGTAGAAGTCTGTGCATGAGAGGACATCCATGTTGCAGAACTGTAGGTGTAGCATGACCTCCTTTAAAAACTGCATGTATGTGTGCATGCAGATGTACGTATATATGATATACTCACCCCCACATACACGTGTATAGTATACAGACACTCACTGACAAAGGAGATACTCCAATCGCTAGTGGAGAGCAGTGTGGGATGGAGGGGAGGGAGAGGCATTCAACATTCTAACTTCCTGGATGTCTACACTGTAAGAGTTCAACAAGAATGTACACAGTAATGAAGTGCAGTCAAAAGAAAAACAAATTTTAAGGAACAGGCAAAGAAAAATATTTTTAACCTCATGAGAAATGAAACTCGGGGGAGAAATATGATGTAGTATTTCAGTGTCCCAAACACCAAAACACCCTAGAGATCTAATGACTTCAAATTTGCTGAAATTACAAACTGGAAATTATTTTAACAACGCTTCCAGATGTTAAAAAAGTTTTAAAAAATGCAGTCAGTAAGCAAATTACAAAATGAAAAATGTAGCTCCTATTTAGAGCAACATCTGTTTTTAGATACTATAAACATCCCACTGTTGTTTTAAAACCAAGCAAAATGAAATACTAAAAAGAAAATATAGATTCTCTTTTACTCCTTTTCAATTCTGAACGGGCCCATATATGGATACAAAAGGTAATAACTTCTAAAACACAGCGGGCTGAAAAAGAAGAGAGGGAATATTCGACTCTCACTTGTAAGGTGCTACTTGGAAAGTTTCAACAATTCATATGTAAGTACCTATTCCCATACGCCACCATCTACCACCGCCATACCTGAACTTCCCAGAAGACAATGAACTTTGGTGCACGCAGCGAGCGGAGGACCGCTAAAGACATGGGACACACACTCCCAGCTTCCTCAGGACCCGTGGCCATCACGAGCCGGCTCTGCCTCCTTTCCTGCCAGATCTCCGCTCAGGAGGGCAGAGCCCACACGCTGGCACAGGGCCGGGCAAGCCTGCCACCCATGAAAGGGAGCGCAGAAGTGTCTGTGCACGTGCGGGCACGCTCCTGAGGAAAGAGACCTCCGCTCTGCCAGACGAACCACAATCATAAAGACACCGAGCCGAAACCGGTTTGGCTAGTGAATAGTGTCAGCCTGCAGACTGAAAGGTCCCAGGTTCGATTCCGGTCAAGGGCATGTATCCTGGTTGCAGGCACATCCCCAGTAGCAGGTGTGCAGGAGGCGGCTGATCGATGTCTCTCTCCTCTATGTTTCCAACTCTCTATCCCTCTCCCTTCCTCTCTGTTAAAAAAATCAATAAAATATATTAAAAATAAAAAAATAAAAGACACCAAAAAGGTGACACAATGGAAGGGGAACTGCTCCTTCCCCTTAATCCAACCACTGACCGGAGATGGGGGTGACTGTTCACCAAAATGAATCACACAATCCCTGTTTCACCGCATCGGGAAAGCGTGGCTTCGAATTGAGGCTCAGAAACGACTGGAACACGGCAGCTGCTCTCTTCTATCAAGTGACAGAGTTGTAACCGGAGGCAGGGCTGGCCGTGGAAGCCAGGACTCTGCTGCCGGCAACGTCCCCTCCATCCACCTGCCCCCCCAGCCTCTCGCTGAGCACAGGAGGCACCGGTTAAACTTACGAGAAATGAAACTCAGGGAAGAAATACGATGTAATATTTCAGTGTCCCAAACACCAAAACACCCTAGAGATCTAATGACTTCAAATTTGCTGAAATTACAAACTGGGAATTATTTTAACAACGCTTCCAGATGTTAAAAAAAAGTTTTAAAAATGCGGTCAGTAAGCAAATCACAAACTGCCAGCTACCGATGGGGAAAGGCAGAGTCCCCCTGCTGCAGGGCGGGGGGGGGGGATATTCAAGCAAAGTCATGTAGCCTGTTATGTCTCTCTCTCCCTCCCTCTCCTCCCTACCACACTGCTCCCCATTAGCAGTTGGAGTACCCCTTTGTCAGCGAGTGTCTGTGCTAACAGCAGCCTTAGATGGATTCATAAGACCTTTCGGGAAACCGACAAAGCAGCCAGAGAGAGGGGGGGCTTCGAGCACAGAGAACGAACCTCCTTTTTGGCATCTTCCAGGCTGGCATCGGGGCAGATGACGACGTCTCGGCTGCACTGCACGGGGTCCTTTCCCGCCAATCCCGCCACGGTGACCTTGATCTAAGAGAAAGAGGCCGTTGGGGCATTTAACGCAGAAACAGAGTCACACCGGCGCGGCTGCCCTGGGTCTTAAAGTAAGTGACGGGAAGGAGGGCAACACAACCTCGCTGGCTTTAAGCTAATAAATCGGGAAATGCAGTTACTAACGAGGGCCGTCCCCGTCTGCCGGGGACGGTGCTGAGGAGACGCTCCCAGCAGCCTGGCTGGTTAGTGTCCTTTCTCCCACCGGCGTTCTGGTTTGGGAGGTAAAGTCTATGGTCCTTCGCCGAAACCGGTTTGGCTGTGGATAGAGCATCGGCCTGTGGACTGAAAGGTCCCAGGTTCGATTCCGGTCGGGGGCATGTACCTTGCTTGCGGGCACATCTCCACTGTGGGGCGTGCAGGAGGCGGCTGATCGATGTCTCTCTCTCATCGATGTTTCTGACTTTCTATCCCTCTCCCTTCCTCTCTGTAAAAAATCAATAAAAATCAATAAAATATATTTAAAAAAAAAGTCTGTGGTCCTTCGATCACGAACCCACGGTGCAGAGTCACTGCTGCCAGGAAAGCGAGGACACGCTGCGTTCTCTGGCAAAGACGTACAAGAGCGGGGTCGGGGACCCTGGGGATGTTCCCACCGGCTGGTGAGTCCCCTTGCTGGGGCTTGGAGTCAATGAACAAAATCTTATAACACCAACGAGGGGCGGGTGCTTCCGCCCCCCAAATTCACTTTCAGGCCCTGAGCCTGGGAACCCTCCACACGTCTGTGCGAGAACATGAGAGTACTGGCATGCCGTGCGACAACACTCCAGAACGAATGCACAGACACAGACGGCGGCATATCCACCGGCAAACAGCAGCAGCGATTTTAAATGAGCTCCCGGGGCCCGCACGTGCCGTCACCACGGAGAGCCGGAGGCCTGAGGGGTGCCCAGGTCCCGGGGCCAGACCGCCGGTGTGAGTCCCCGCGCTCCCACTTACTAACTCTGCAGTGGGGGCGCTCTATTTAGCCTCTCCTGCCTCAGTTTCCTAACTGTGACATAGGATGGCAGTAAGATGCAGGGCTGTTGTGAGAGTCAAACAGGTTTCTGGAAGCACTCGGAGTGATACTCGCACTGAGCGAACGCTGTCTACGGATTCACCCTGGGCCCGGACGACCCGTGCAGGTGTACGGCGCAGAGAAGCAAGATGAGAACCGCAGTCTCGCGCCAGTTGATCTCTGGGTCGGAAGGGGAACAGCATGGGGGGAAAGTCAGAGAGCGCTTTGCAACCTTCTCTCTCTTTAAAGCAGCGGTTCTCAACCTGTGGGTCGAGACCCCTTTGGGGTTCCAACGACCCTTTCACAGGGGTCGCCTAAGACCAGCGGAAAACACCTATTTCCCATGGTCTTAGGAACCAACACACCGCTCCTCGGTATAGCAAAGGGTAGCCATGTCGTTTACTGTTGTCAAATGAAGACTGTTACCCATGCTACACCACGATTCAAGACAAATTTTCATTTATTTGTCATTAGAAATAAATATTTCACAATATATAATTACATATGTTTTTGTGATTCATCACTATGCTTTAATTACGTTCAATTTGTAACAATGAAAATACATCCTGCCTATCAGATATTTACATTACAGTTCATCACAGTAGCAAAATGACAGTGATGAAGTAGCAACGGAAATAATTTTATGGTTGGGGGTCACCACCCCATGAGGAGCTGTCTTAAAGGGCCGCGGCCTTAGGAAGGTTGAGAACCGCTGCTTCAAAGCATTTGTTCTGGCTCTGACGGAAACGGGGCAAACTGTTGACCAGTGTTAAGCGGAGATCCTGGCTGAGCGGGTAAGTACGAGGCATCCTGTTAGTTTGAAATATTTCACAAAGGGGAGCACTTTTGTTGGAAATGCCTTTTAAACGTCAAACCCGGGGTTTTCAAAGGGGGAGGGACTTACTCCGGCTCGTCTCATGACATCTACGGGGATGACCGTCTCCATCTCCTCCGCTCCTTTGGCCAGGATGACCAGCGCCCTCTTGGAAGCCATTCTCACGCTGTCTGTTTAAAGACTTGATTTAAAAAAATAAAACAAAAGGTACTTTATAAACTTTTACGGAAGCCCTGGAAGAGCCACAATTTTGGGTCATTTTTCAGCAAACTAAGTGCCTCCTGGGGAAACAGTTCTGATAGATACGACTGACTATTTTTGGTTAATATTGGTTTACACAGAGTCCCAATCACTGTGTTTTTCTGAGATGAAAACATAGTGCGGCTGCTCACCCGTGCTGGTATTTAATGCCTCTGACCATGTTTTTAAAAATCTGATTTCTAATACTATACTGCAGATGAAGTTTCCTAAAACACAAGGGCAGGGGTCCTGCATGTCACACAATGCACTTTTCTCTCTCTGCATGTCACACAATG
>JAAGEH010000227.1:2914259-2942732 GCA_011751065.1 Lasiurus cinereus
TTTCTGGAAGGAAAGATGAAGATCTGATGAGGCTTTCAATAGTGGGTTATCACAGCTTTAAAAAAAACACCCTTCCTGCCCAGCCCGCCTGGCGCAGCGGTGGGGCAGGCCCCTGTGTACCAGGAGGTCACGGTTTGATCCCCAGTCTGCAGGCTCGATCCTCAGTGTGAGGCCTGCAGGAGGCAGCCAATGCATGATTCTCTTTCACTGATGTTTCTCTCTCTCTCTCCCTCTCCCTTCCTCTCTGAAATCAATAAAAATGTATTTCCAAGCAAAACACCTTTCCTTTGTAAGACGTGAATAGCAGCGCCTGCCCAGAACTTGGCAAGGAGGAGCTGCTGAGACCTTACCTAAAACAACACACCCAGCCCTGGCCGGCGTGGCTCGGTGATGGAGCCTCGGCCTGCGGACTGAAGGGCCCCAGGTTCGATTCTGGCCAAGGGCACCTGCCTGGGTTGTGGGCTCTGTTTCCAGCGGGGGGCGTGCAGGAGGCAGCCGATCAATGATTCTCTCTGTTGATGTTTCTGTCTCTCCCTCTCCATTCCTCTCTGAAATCAATAAAGAAATACATTTTTAGAAAAATACGCAAAAAAAACCAAATTGAAATGTTGAGCCCCTTCTCCTTCCTTCCGGTGGAGTGTTTTTATTCCTGTGCTGCTCCGGTGACGCTTTCGGATCCCCGCCACCTCAGAAACACAGTGAGCCTGGAGCCAGGCCCGCGCTCCTCTCGGTAGGCAGAGCACCCAGTGTTCCATCCAGCAGGACCCACAGGCGCCAGGCCGAGGGCCCCCACCGCCCGCCCTTGCCTTCAGTGCGGCGTGTCCCTCTCCCCGAGGCTCACTCACTCTGCAGCAGGTTCAGCCACGCCTGCTCCCAGGGGAGAACAGAAGACTGGGGCGGCTTTTTGCCTGGCTGCCCGGTCCTGTGGCTCTGCCGGCGTGGGCAGTGCACTCCTGTGTAGGGGGTTCGGGTCAAACCCTTCTGCGCTGTGTCCAAACGCCCTTTCTGCCTTGTCTTCCATTCTTACCGCTCCCCCCCCCGCACCACTTCCTCTGTTCCGGGCTCACACCCGGTACCCTGCCTCCCGCATGCTTCCATCCAGCAGCTGCCTCTCCCTCAGCGGTTCTCAACCTGTGGGTCGCGACCCCTTTGGGGGTCGAACAACCCTTTCACAGGGGTCGCCTAAGACCAGCGGAAAAAAACCTATTTCCCATGGTCTTAGGAACCAACACACCGCTCCTCGGTGTAGCAAAGTGTAGCCATGTAGTTTACTGTTGTCCTAGGAAGACTGTTGCCCATGCTACACCATGATTCAAGACAAAATTTCCTTTATTTGTCATTAGAAATAAATATTTCACAATATATAATTACATATTGTTTTTGTGATTCATCCCTATGCTTTAATTATGTTCCATTTGTAACAACGAAAATACATCCTGCCTATCAGATATTTACATGACAGTTCATAACAGTAGCAAAGTGACAGTGATGAAGTAGCAATGGAAGTAATTTTATGGTTGGGGGTCACCACCCCATGAGGAGCTGTCTTAAAGGGTCTCGGCCTTAGGAAGGTTGAGAACCACTGCCCTGGGCGGTGTGGGTCCAGAGACGGAGACTCAGGGAGGTAAGAGAGCTGTGCGCGGTCACATGACCATCGGTGGCCAGGAGCCCAGATTCCATCCACCGCTGACAGGGAAGTGTGGGCTCTTCACCACGTGTACCCCCTGCTACCCTCCCCCCCCCCCCCCCGGTGGGGACCCGGTGGTAAAATCCGGGTAAAGGCAGCAAATCAAACCCACAACGAGATAGCACTTGACATCTGCCAGGATGGCTTAATTCCTTTTTTTCAATATATTTTTATTGCTCCAAGAGAGGGAGAGAGGGAGAGAGAGAGAAACACCAAGGATGAGAGAGAATCATGGATCGGCTGCCTCCTGCACGCCCCACACTGAGGATGGAGCCTACAACCCAGGCCTGTGCCCTGACCTGGGAACCGTGACCTCCTGGTCCAGAGGTCAACGCTCCACCGCTGAGCCCTGCCGGCCGGGCAATACGTTCCTTTTAATTAAAATAATAACAAGTGGTAGCCAGGATGTGGGGACGTGGAAACCGTGGTGTGTCTTCGGTGGGAATGTGAAAGGTGCAGCCACTGTGGAGAGCAGTCAGGCAGTTTCTCCGAAAGTGAACAGAAATCCCGTGCAATGCCACACTCCACGCCCCACGCGCACTCCAGAGAGCGGAGCCCGAGCTGGCCCGTGGGCTGGAGGCTCCCGGTGGGATTCCGGTCAAGGGCACAGATCTCAGTGGCAGGAGATGCTTCTCTCTGTCTGTCTCTCCCCCTCCCTCCCACCCTCCCTAAAAATCACTGTGGCTACATCAGCGGCCCTAGGTACACTGTAGCCACCGCAGTGACTAGAGCGAGGGGCACGCGGTGCACAAGGGCTGGTCCTCATCCTGAGGCCGCGCCATCCCTCTCATCTCCGAGTGACAGAGTGACACAATCTCTTGACCAGAGTCACCTGAAAATACCAGCTGCAGAGAGTGCTTCCAAGAAGCGTCTGAAACCCGCGGTTTGTGGGGTTCGGGGTCAGCGAAGAGCGGCGAGCTCCCCGCAGAGCCGTGGGGATTTCCCCGAGCCCCGCCCCCGGCTGAGTCACCCCAGCGGGCGCCCCATGTGTCTAACCTGCCGGGCTTCCTCCTCTTCAGAGCTCGCTGCTCCCAGCGCCCGGTCCCGCCAGCTCCTCACTCGGCAGCATCTCCAGGTCAGTGTTCGGGGCAGACGGGGGGCTCCGGCTGGGGTGGGGGTGGCGGGCGGCTGTGTGCCCTGTGTAACATTTCTAGACGCTCTCTCCTTCTGCTGGCCAGCATCGTCTCTCTTCCCAGCTCCTGAAACAAAGGTCACAGCGAAATCTCACAGGAGAGCTCTCTTTGAACTCTTTAGTTGTGTTACTCTATGAGCTTCACATCTCAAAACGAGCAAACACATCTATGAAGGAAATGTGCACAGCTCAGCGAATATAGTCAATAGTTTAAATCAGCGGTTCTCAACCTGTGGGTCGAGACCCCTTTGGAGGTTGAACGACCCTTTCACAGGGGTCGCCTAAGACCATCGGAAAACACCTATTTCCCATGGTCTTAGGAACCAACACACCGCTCCTCGGTGTAGCAAAGTGTAGCCATGTAGTTGACTGTTGTCCTATGAAGACTGTTGCCCATGCTACACCACGATTCAAGACAAAATTTCATTTATTTGTAATTAGGAATAAATATTTCACAATATATAATCACATATTGTTTTGCGATTAATCCCTAGGCTTTACTTACGTTCAATTTGTAACAATGAAAATACATCCTGCCTATCAGATATTTACATTACAGTTCATAACAGTGGCAAAATGACAGTGATGAAGTAGCAACGGAAATCATTTTATGGTTGGGGGTCACCACCCCATGAGGAGCTGTCTTAAAGGGTCACGGCATTAGGAAGGTTGAGAACCACTGGTTTAAATATATATATTTTTAAATATTTTTATTGATTTTTCACAGAGAGAAAGGAGAGGGATAGAGAGCTAGAAACATCGATGAGAGAGAACCATCGATCAGCTGCCTCCTGGGGGTGTGGCCGCAACCAAGGTACGTGCCCTTGACTGGAATCGAACCCAGAACCTTTCAGTCCACAGGGCGACGCTCTATCCACTGAACCATACCAGTTCCGGCCATAGTTTAACTATTGATAACGAGGTAGGGTGCTGGGTGGGGGTTCACTCTGTGAGTTACACCACCATGCTGCACCTGAAACGAACAGAATATTGAAGGTCAAGTGTCATGGGACAGGTTAAAGGTTGTCATGTGATGATGCGTCGAGCAGAGAGGTCTTGTAACTTCCTAGCCATTTCCGCCTGCTGTGCCTGCCGATGGCGGTAGCTGACCGGTTGGGGGTCCCCGCAGAGAAGCCCCAGGATCGGGGCCGCCGCCGCTGGTCTTGTTGGCCTCTAGAGGCTGATGCTCAGTAGCCAGAAAGTCCCCAAAAGTTCCCGCCGGGACGACTTCCGTATTTTGGCAAACGCGCCGAGCGAGCACGCACCGAAGCTGTGTGTGCGGTGACCTTGTCCCCGCAGAGACGTGCCTGCCACTCGCTCCTTTCCTGTGCGGATTCTCCTGCAAACTCCGTTCCCGTGGAGCGGCCGGCGGGGCCGAGCGGGGAGAAGCCGCCGTGCCCGGACCTGCCTGCCTCCCGCAGGGCGCGTGACCCCAAGGCGTGGGGCGTCTGCTCGGCTACATTGTATCCAGGCGAGACCCAGACCGAGACCCAGACCGAGGAGACCGAGGCCGAGACCGAGACCGAGACCCAGACCGTCATGGACCGAGGCTGCGCCGGCCTGGTGGCGGCGGTGCTGCTGGTGCTGAGTGCGGAGAGGGTGCACGCAGGGCCGGGCTCCTGCCGGGACTGCCCCGCGGGTGAGGACGGCCACCGCGGGGTGCTGGCTGACACGTGGCACGGTGGGCACGGTGGGCGGTGGGCACGGGGTCAGGGTCCGGGGCTCTGCTTGAAGGGGCTTTCCCACGTCCACGGCGAGCGCTTCCTGGGTGCGGGCACCTTCCCCGGGGACAGAGCCGCCACTGCCGGCCTCGTCACCCAGGAACCAGAGCGCCTGGGTCCTGGCGCCGCCGGGAGGAGCCGGGAGTGGGCACAGCGGGGCGCACGGCAGCCTCGGAGGGTGGCCGCTGTGTGCGGCCCGGGACCCAGCTGCGGACACAGCAGGCAGCGAGGAGGCGGCGGGGCGAGTGTGTGTATGTGTGTGTGTGTGTGTGTGTGTGTGTGTCTGTGTATGTGTGGGGTGTATGTGAGTGTGTGAATGTGTATGTGTGTGTGTGAGTATATGAGTGTGTGTATGTGTAAGTATGTATGTGTGTGAGTGTGTGAGTATATGAGTGTGTGTCTGTGTGTCTGTGTGTGTAAGTATATGTGTGTGTATGTGTGTGTGTGAGTATATGTGGGATGTGTGAGTGTGTGTGTGTGAGTGTGTGTGTGTGGCAGAGTGGGGGGGGGGAGCAGGTCCAGGTCTGAATGAAGGGTGTTAGATCTCCCGCTGAACCCCAGCTTACTGATCTCCTGGGTGGATTCAGGGAAATCATTCGTTTTCTCCAATGGACAAAGGAAGCTGTTTCCTCTCTGTTGATTTATCTGTTGCAGCACCTATCCTGTGTTATTCTGGTTTCTGTGACTGGCTGAGGGCAACCTTGCAAATTTATACTTAACCATGTTTTCTAGTCCTCACTGCAGGATTGTTTTATTGATTTTAGAGAGAAAGGAAGTGGGGGGTAGAACATCTGTGGAACCCGCTCCCTTTCCTGTATGGCTGACCCTCCCACCAACCGAGCCAGCGCCCACCTGTCACTTTTTAAATTTATTTCTTTATGGATTTCAGAGAGGAAGGGAGAGGAAGAGAGATAGAATCATCAATGATGAGAGAGAATCACTGATTGCCTGCCTCCTGCACGCCCCCTACTGGGGATCGAGCCCACAACCCAGGCAGGTGCCCTTCACCAGCTTTGAACCCGGAACCCTTCAGTTTGCAGGCCGACGCTCTAACCGCTGAGCCACCCCGGCCAGGGCGCCCACATGCGTACGTGTAAGAGGTCCCTCCGCAAAGCACAGCCCCGCCCTGTGCACCCGGGAGGCGGGTCGTGTCTCAGACTCCCGTTGTCTGTGACAGCAGGCACGACCTTTGGTGGTCGGTGACCAGCGGCCAAACACGCGCCCCGTCTCCGCGCAGGCACTTTCTGTGGCAAAGCCAGCAGCCCGGCCTGCACCCCCTGTCCCTCCAACAGCTTCGCCCGCACCCCCGGGCAGGAGGCCTGCCACCTGTGCCGCCGCTGTGAAGGTAGGGGGTCTGAGGGCGGCTTCGGGGGGAGACGGGTGAGGTGGATTCCCCAGGGGCTGGCCTCCGAGGTCAGGGGGCGGGGGCGGGGTCCCGTGCACAGGAGCCCCGGGAAGAGAAGCCGGCCACCGCAGTGCGGGTGGGATGGAGCGTTTTGAACGTCAGAGGGACAGTCGTTTGACGAGAGAGAACATTTTCATCAGCAAAATGTAGAAATGCCTTCTACTGGGGTTCAGAAGTCCACTTACCCTCTAAGAGCATTGGGGCACTTTTAAAAAGATTAAAAATATAGAGATTGATTGATTCAGAGGAAAGGAGAGAGAAAGGGGAAGAGAGAGAGAGAGAGAGAGAGAGAGAGGCATGAATGATGAGAGAAAGTCATGGACCAGCTGCCTCCTGCACGCCTCCCATCAGGGACGGAGCCCAAAACCCAGGCATGTGCTCTTGACCGGGTTCGAACCCGGGACCTTCCCGTCTGCAGCTGACGCTCTGTCCTCTGAGCCACACGGCGAGACTTTTGGGAACATTCAGGCCGCGTGAGCCGGGTCTTGCTGCAGACCGGACTGTGCCTCCCGGACTGGGGTCAGCGGGATGTAACACATTGGTGGGGGCGGGGGCTTGCAGGTGTCTTCCGGACGAAGAAGGGGTGCTCCCCCACCAGCGACGCCGAGTGCGAGTGCGTGCCGGGGTTCCGCTGCCAAGGGCCCGGCTGCGCCATGTGCGAGCTGGACTGCGGGCCAGGCCAAGAGCTCACGGCCGACGGTAGGTGCGCCGTTCGGCCGCGTGGAGCACGTTGGTTGTCGAGACGAATGTGCTTGGCGTGGGTCTCCGTCTTTTCTCGTGCGTGTGCGTGCGTGTGCATGTGTGTGCGTGTGCGTGTGTGTGCGTGTGTGTGTTAAACAGGTACTTAGCACAGGCGCCCTAATAGCGTGCAGGATACTATCCCACCTAATGAAGAGGGAAAGTGCGATGGTGGTTACGCCGGGAAGCGGAAGGACCGACTGAGTCACGACAGGATCACAGATCAGCAGGAGGGGGGGGCGGCGGAGAGCTACAGGAGGGGGCCGGGCAGCAGCTATGAGGAGGGGGTGGGGAGGAGGGGGAGCTACAGGAGGACGGGGCAATGGTGCACGGATTCATACGTGGGGCTACCAGTCTCTTAGTAAGAGGGGAGGAGAGGCTGGGTGGACAGGGGAAGGGACTCAGCAAAACAAACCAAAGCTCATAGTCAGACATCGGTGGTGAGGACCAGGGGAACGGGGGCCCCCCGCCGGGAGAAGAGGCTAAAGGGGGTGAAGATAAGGGCGGGAGACCGGACTTGGGGTGCTGGACACACAACACACAGGTGGTTATATACACCCTGGAGCCCATACCATGTTATTAGCCAATCTCACGCCAATAAACTAATTAAATTGAAAAAAACACCACGATTCTCTTAATAAGCTGAAATGAAGATAATATACAGCAGGCGCACAGGCCAGGCCTTGGGAATCCTATGTAATAAAGAGCTAACGAGCGCAGGCGGGCGGGCGGGCGGGGACTTGATTCTGGGTCCCTCACGGCGCGCCCCAGCCTCGGACAGGAGGAAGGTTTTCCTAGACATTTTACTGATTTCCTTTCACCTCTGACACTTCACCTCTGACAATTACAGAGAAAGGGCAAACGGCAAAATTGAAGTATTTCCTCTAATGAACCCCCTTTTAATGGGCACGGATCTCGTGCACCGGGCCACCAGCGGAGATCTGTAGCCCCTGAAAGCCACAAGCACGAACGGCGGCCGCGTCCAGTCCCTGGTTTGGGCCATTTACAGACTCTCTGAAGGCACGTTAGTCACTCCCCGGGGCCGTGGATCTCAGACGCTGCTTCAGCTCAGGGTCAGAGTCCAGAACCCTCGGCCAGTCTGTGCGGAGTGGCTCGTGGTCACGGCGTCACTATGGAAGCGCGGCCAGCGTGGGCCAGAGACGAAGTGACCGAGAGCCTCCTTTCTGATGACTGCTGTGTCCCCTTTCTCTGCCAGGCTGCAAGGACTGTGCCGCGGGGACGTTTAGTGACCAGGCGCTGGGCAGCTGCCGGCCGTGGACGGAGTACGTAGAACCTCCTTTGCTCACGCAGCGGAGAGCCGGGTGATTCTCTTCGCGGCCCGCAGGGGGACCGGAGGGACTTTAAAAAGCGTTTTCATTGACCTCAGAGAGAGGGGAAGGGCGCAGAGAGGGAAACGGGGTGAGAAGGGAACCTCGACGCCCATCGGCTGCCTCCTGCGCGCCCCCTGCTGGGGATGGAGGGTAACCATCCGGGCCTGGGCCCCGACGGGCATCGAACCCTCAGCCCTGGCTCGCAGGGCGACACGCAGCCCTGAGCCACGCTGCCGGCCAGACTCCGGGACGCTTTCTGAAATCTGTGGGGTGCGGACACGGCCCGCCAGCCCGCCAGGCGGGGAGGGGACCGTCTGGGGGGGGGGCTGAGGGGGCAGGTGGGGGCGCCTGGCTCAGCCACGTGGGCCTTCTCCCTGGAGACGAGGCTGAACCTCCGCCCTGAGCTGCCCACCGCCCCGTCCGCCCAGCGCTCTGCCAGGCCCTTCCCGTCTCCCCGCTGCCCCGTCCCCTCCCCCGCCCCGCCAATCGGTGCGGCTTGTGGTGGGCAGTGCCCGGCACGAAGGGCGATGTGCATGGACACACACTCCCCTCTGACGCCTGCCCCGGCCTGGCCAGTGCGGCTCCGTGGTTGGGCACCAGGGGGTGCGTGGAAAGGCCACGGGTTTGATTCCCGGTCCGGGCACAGGCCTGGTGGTGGGCTCAGTGTCCCGTGGGGGGGACACGCATGCAGGCGGCGGCCGATTGATGTTTCCCTCCCACATCTACGTCTCTCTCCTCTCTCTCTGATCAATAAGACATTTTTTTTTTTAGAAAGGACAGGTTTTGTTTTTTTAAATATATTTTATTGATTTTTCACAGAGAGGAAGGAAGAGGGACAGAGAGTTAGAAACATCGATGAGAGAGAGACAGCGATCAGCCGCCTCCTGCACGCCCCCCACTGGAGCCATGCCTGAAACCAAGGCACCTGCCCCCGACCGGAATCGAACCCGGGACCTTTCAGTCCGCAGGCCGACGCTCTATCCACTGAGCCACACCGGTCTGGGCTAAAACATTTTTTAAAGTCTTCCCGAACCCCGACTCTCATGCCTTTGGAAGGCGCTGCCGTAGGGGGCGGGGCGGCCTCGCGTGTCCTCGGCGAGACCCGAACCCGAGCTCCTGGCCTGAACCCTGTCTTTGTCCCCAGCTGCGCCCGGGACGGGAAGGCCGTGCTGGTGAACGGGACGAAGGAGAGGGACGCGGTGTGCGGGCCCCCCTCTGCGGGCGCCTCCCCGGACGGCCCCTCCGCACCCGCACCGGAGCCAGGTAGCGGGGCTGTGGCCCTCGGGTCCAGGGGACGGGTGGTGGCCGTGCCCCGCGATCGACCCATCGCCGTCCTCGCTCTGCCCACACACGCGCACACACACACGCACACACACGCGCACACACACACGCACGCACACGCACGCACGCGCACACACACACTCACACACACGCACACACACACACGCGCACACACACACGCGCACACACACACACACACACACACACACGCACACGCACAGCAGGCTCCTGGGGTCACGGGGTCTGAGCCCCACACCAGAGAGCAGAGAGAGAGAGAAGCATCGACGAGAGAGAGAACCATGGTGACCGGCTGCCTCCGGCTCACCCCGCCCCGGGGAGGGAGCCTGCACCCGGGCCTGGGCCCTGGCCGGGGATCGAACCCGCACCTGCTGGGTCACCGGCGGACGCTCAGCCGCTGAGCCTCACGGCTCTTTATTACACAGGGTTTCCCAAGGACCCGCCTGTGTGCCTGCCGCGTATTTCCCTATTCTCCGGCGTATACGACGACGGGGGTGTGGACGTGGCCCAGGTCACCCCGTTAGCGGGTTGGGTGCCGCGGACGCGCTTCCCACGGGAGGGGCTGCCGCCGGGAGCACAAACGTGGTGACCCCGGAAATGACGGGGTGCCCGCTCTCTCCCCCCCTTCCCCCTGCAGGTGCCCGGCCGCCCCTGGGCATCGTGCTGCTGGCGCTGGCCTCGGCCGCCGCCCTGGGCCTGCTGCTGCTGCTGCTGGTGCTGCGCTTCCCGGAGGCGGAGCGGGGCCGCCGGAAGCTCCTGGGGCTCCTCAAGCCGCGTAAGGAGCCCCCCGGCTGGGCTTTGTCCCGAGACAGGAAGGAGGGGGGCCGAGTTCCAGAGACAGGGTTCAACCTGCCCGCGGTTATGGGCGCAGGTGGTGGTGGCCCCAGGGGACAGCGGGCCACACCTGGAGGCCGTGGGGCTTCACCCCCGAGGGTGGGGGTGGGGGTGGGGGGAGCAAGGTGCTGGCACCCAGTGGGTGGTCAGGGAGGGTGCTAAACGCCCTACTACGCGCAGGTGGGCCCCCAGCTCAGAGCTACCCGGCCTAAAGGTCGACCGTGCGGAGCAGGGGCGGGGGCGATAGCAGAACACAATCCCGGGTTCTAGAAAAGCGGCAGTGCACGTATGGGCAGTCGGATAACTCCATGTGTGTGCGTGCACACGTGTGCAGCCGGTCAGCTGTGCACCCAGGACGCCGGCCAGGAGGAATCAGGAAGTAACCTTGGCCCCCCCCCCCAGCCTGCTCCTCGGGCGGGCAATGACCCGGACCCCAGGCAGCCCCGCGAGTCAGGGGGCGCGGAGCTCTGCAGGGTCCGAGCGGCTGAAGGACACGGACTCTTACGCCAGCAATCTGATGGCATGCGGGCTGCCCTGCCCGGAGCCGAGATGCTTTCCACGGGGAACACGGCAAGAGCCAGCTCTCACGAGAGGAAAGCCCCTCGTGTTTATTGATTGAAAAAAATGGTAGGGCCCGGCCGGGGTGGCTCAGTGGGTTGAGCATCGCCCCTGCGCACCACGAGGTCTCACATTCGATTCCAGGTCAGGGCCCCCTCCCAGGTTGCAGGCTCAGTCCCCGGAGGGGCGTGCAGGAGGCAGCCAATCGGTGCTTCTCTCTCATCCTGGTTTCTCTCTCCCTCTCCCTTCCTCTCTCTCTCAAATCAATGAAGGAACATTAAAAAAACAAACAAACCTTCTTTAGGTTTACAGATGGGGCCTGGACTTTGTTCTCTTTCTCTTTTCTTTTTTTAAAAATATATTGATTTTTTTTACAGAGAGGAAGAGAGAGGGATAGAGAGTTAGAAACATCCATCAGCTGTCTCCTGCACGCCCCCTACTGGGGATGTGCCCGCCACCGAGGTACATGCCCTTGCCCGGAATCGAACCCGGGACCTTTCAGTCCGCAGGCCGACGCTCTATCCACTGAGCCACACCGGTTTCGGCTGGACTTTGTCTTCGTAGAGGACAGAACCAGAGACGCAGGCTGGGTCTGGCAGGAGGGATTCGGCCGAGGGGGGAGTGGTCCGAGAGGTGGCGCTGTACCCCGAAATGTTCCGGGTTTGGGGGAGCGGGGGAGGCATTATCAGCAGAGTCTTTCCTAAAGATGCACCGCACCGATTGTCTAACGGGCACTCGGAAACAGCACCGCATGGTTTTATGTGGCGCAGTAGAGCACATGGGAAACACGGCTTACCAGATTGCTGTAGAGCGAACACGTGCACCTCCCTGCGCCAGCCGGTGGGGAAACAGGGTCACTTACCCCCTCCTTCCCCCCCTGTTCCATCCCCCCTCTCCCCCCCAAGCCCTGCCTGCCTTTCAGACAGAGCCTCCCTCCCACCAGTGCCAACCACAGCTAGAGGTCACCGCAAGTCACTTCCTTGCTGGTATTTATAGCTTTGCCACGGAACAACACAGTTTCACCCCAAGTCCTCCGCCTCCTCCCCCGTGTCTATTCCGCATTCTCTGTATCCGTTCACATCTGCCTTCTCACATGCAACATTGTATCCATTCACATCTGCCTTCTCGCATGCAACATTGTATCTGTTCACATCTGCCTTCTCACATGCAATGTTGTATCCATTCACATCTGCCTCCTCACATGCAACGCTGTATCCGTTCACATCTGCCTTCTCACATGCAACATTGTATCCATTCACATATGCCTTATCACACACAACATTGTATCCGTTCACATCTGCCTTCTCACATGCAACATTGTATCCGTTCACATCTGCCTTCTCGCATGCAACGTTGCAGCATTACCAGGCGTCCAGGTGGGCGTTTGCCTCAGTTGCTTTCTGCCGTTGGATGCTCCTCCGTGGAGTGGGCATCGTGTGTTGGGTCCCTTCAAATGTGGACGGACACCCGGGCTATTTCCAGTTGGGGGCTGTTCCAGCCCACGGTGCTCCCATGTGTTTGTCCGTTTATCTCAGCGCTGACCTAAGATAAACGGATAGACACGTGTTTCTGTGTTGTTTTAATCTGGAAAGATGCTCCCTGGGTCCTGCGTGGACACCCCCACTGTCTTCCAGACGGCGGGGACCCTCTCCCCTGGCCCCGCAGCGGAGGGGAGCTGCTTGGCCCCCCAGTCTTGCTGACACGTGGCGTTCCCCTCTCTCTGGGTAGACGGTGGATTTCACTGTGGTTTCACCCGCATTTCCCTGGTTCCTGGTGAGATGGGACGTTTTCCCTGTGACGTTGGCCACAGGATTCCCTCCTCCGCCCAGAGCCCCACCAGCCTGTGAGCCCCTTTCTGCTGAGAGGGGGGCCCTGTCCTTGCCTCGTCGCCGGGCAGGAGCCCCCCGGGGGCTGCGGGCACCGTCTCCCCCGCGGTTCGCGCGGCCTCTCTCTGAGGTCCACGCCTGTGATTTAAAGCCTCAGCGCGCGCTGACGCCTCTCACAGCCAGCGGCTCTGCAGGCAACGGCTCTCAGCAGTGTTACGAGGAGTGAATGAGTTGCAATGGAACCGACTTCCAGTTTTTGAAAACTCGAGTTATTTTTAGAGACGCTCTGTTTAGAAGTAACGGCGGGCTCACAGGAAGTGGCGAACCACCAGAAGCCTCGGGTCGCAGTCGATGTAACGATAGTGCAGGTCAGGCCCGGCCAGGACCGCGGGGCATGGGGTGTGGGTACTGGTTTGTGTGTGTGTGTTTTCCTCCTCCTCTGTTCGCTGCTCCGGCTTCTCCCTCTGATCGCCGTCTTTTTTAAAAAATATATTTTATTGATTTTTTTACAGAGAGAAAGAGAGAAGGGTGGAAAGTTAGAAACATCGATCAGCTGCCTCCTGCACGCCCCCCCGCTGGGGATGTGCCCGCAACCAAGTACATGCCCTTGACCGGAATCGAACCTGGGACCCTTCAGTCCACAGGCCGACGCTCGATCCACTGAGCCACACCGGTTTTGGCAATACCGCCATCTTGACCGGAGCTGCCCAGCGTCTCTCGATCGGGTGGGGGTAGGAGCGGTTCTTCCCGCTTTCTTCTTCTTTTTCAAAACGGTCTCTGGGAGTCTGGCTCCTCTGCATTTCCGTATACACTTTTTGGATAACCGCAGATGCACCTGCAAAAGCCAGCTGCAGTTCCAGGAGCTGTGGGAGCCCCTTTCCACGTCCCGCGTGGTTCAGGGTTCCCGGGTCAGGGTTCGGGTTCTGAAGGAGGCCGCACGCAAATGGAGAGACTAGAGAATATTAATTTGGCGATATTGGGGGGCCAGGCGGGAGCCTTCCTCTAGTGGAAAGGACTGCCACTTGCTCTGGCCTTTTTCTCCCTTTTATGAAGGCTTTGGGACACACCCCTAGCCTGTAGGCAGGAAATAACAAAACAGAAATTAACTTGAAACCAACAGGTAGAGGCTGCTTCAGCCGACAATGTTTTCATCTAAACAGTGAGTGATTAGCTCTGACCCTTCAGAGCAGTTAAGGTTGACCAGCCTTCTGGCCTCCTGTTTACATCCATTTAGTGAGAACCATGTTTGGTTTCCGGCAAAAGCCGTGGTGTTGAACCCGTGCATCTGTTTGGGGAAAACGGGCCCCCTTACGACGTTCAGTATTTCGACCCGTGAACACAGTATGTCTCTCCATTCATTCAGTTTCCTTCCATTCGTTTCCTCCTCGTTTTGTAGTCTTCGGCATACACGTCCCTGCACGCGCTTTGCTACATTTGGGTCTTGGGATTTTTTTTAAAGCGGTAAATGGCATTTGTCCTGAAGGCTGGTCCCAGAGTATAGAATTCTTTTTCTCCGCTGCTGAGTTACATTTGCTGATATTTTGCTAAGAATGTTTGTAGCTATATTCCCGAGGGATATAACGTATAGTTTTCTTTCCTTGTAGTGTCTTTTTAAAAAATATATACATTTTTAAAAATTGATTTCAGAGAGAAAGGGCAAAGGAGAGAGAGAGAAGAGAGAGAAACATCAATGATGAGAGAGAATCACTGATGGGCTGCCTCCTGCACACCTCCTCCTGGGGACGGAGCCCACAACCCGGACCTGTGCCCTGCCCGGGAATCAAACCGTGATCCCCTGGTTCACAGGTGGATGCTCACCCACAGAGCTACACCGGCCGGGCTCTGGTGTTACCTTTGTCTGTTTGGGCGTCAGAGGAACATGGTTCCCTATGACACCGTTGCTGTGTGTGAGTGTCTTGGGTCCTCATCCATTCCTGGGCATAGGCCTTTTCGGGGTCTGGTTATTGTTTGCGGCAATGAGCTTGTGAAATCGGGCGGGGCCTTCTGCTTCGCTGGGCTGTAAAGGGGTCTGCTTAGGACTCAAGCAGATCCCCGGGAACACGATGAGTCGACACAAGTTTGTGGGAGAAAACCTGGACGTTAGCGCATAAATCAGATCCTTCTTACTAACCGATGGAAAGTGGGGGGGCGCGTACCCTACCCTCTTGGTGCCACAAGCATCTCATTCAGAAGAACCTGTCTGTGTGCCATTTGAGAAACCCGCCCTGAAACCACAGGTACCATGTTTTCCGGCGTCGAAGACGATTCTTCAACCCGGGAAAATCTCAAAAGCTGGGGATTGTCTTATAGGGCAGCGGTTCTCAACCTGTGGGTCGCGACCCCTTTGGGGGTCGAACGACCCTTTCACAGGGGTCGCCTATGACCATCAGAAAACACCTATTTCCCATGGTCTTAGGCACCCACACACCGCTCCTCGGTGTAGCAACGTGTAGCCATGTCGTTTACTGTTGTCCTAGGAAGACTGTTGCCCATGCTACACCACGATTCAAGACAAAACTTCATTATTTGTCACTAGAAATATTTCACAATATATAATTACATATTGTTTTCGTGATTAATCCCTATGCTTTAATAATGTTCCATTTGTAACAATGAAAATACATCCTGCCTATGAGATATTTACATGACAGTTCATAACAGTAGCAAAATGACAGCTATGAAGTAGCCACGGAAATAATTTTATGGTTGGGGGTCATCACCCCATGAGGAGCTGCCTTAAAGGGTCGAGGCCTTAGGAAGGTTGAGAACCACTGTTCTAGGGCGAGTATATCCCAAACTGTATTTTAACTGGAAAAGTCGGGGGTCGTCTTCGACGCCGGAAAATAGGGTGCATTCGGGACACAGCAAATTGTGTGCCTCCGTGCTGCGTGCTGCAGGGTGCCGTGAGCCGTTGTGTGAAGAATTCGGTCCTCTGGACCCACCGCCAATACGTGGTAAAACGGAGAAACGCAAAGCGCACCCTCAGAAATCCGGGGGAACGGGCCCGCCTGCCGTCCCCACCTCTTGCTGGGCGGGCGGGCTCCTCGCGGTGGAGAAGGCCTGTCCCCGGGGTGGGTTCTGGGACAGGAGCGGGGAGTGAGCCATCGGACAGCCCGCCCACCGCCCTGTCTCTGCCGCCCCCCCAGCGTTCCGGACGCCGCGGACCGCCCAGGAGGAGGACGGCTGCAGCTGCGGACTCCCCGAGGAGGAGGAGGGGGAAGACGCCCGCCTGTGAGCGGAGGCCGGGGCTGCGGGGCGTCTGCGGGGGAGCGAGGAGGAATGGGGCCCCACCACCGGGCTCTCTCCGCGGGGAAACACGGACCCCGATACGAGCCAGGGCTACCCCCTCACGTCCCTTTAAAACGTACCCCGCTCCTCAGGGGATGGCACGGGGCTGGTGGCACAGGGGCATCTTCCAGACAGCACTGGCAGTGAGGGCTGGGTTTCCTTTTATTTTATTTTTAATTCTCACCCGAGGACATTTCCCCATTGATCTTTTTTCTTTTTAAAAAAACACACAATATTTTATTGTTTTACAGAGAGGAAGGGAGAGGGACAGAGAGTTAGAAACATCGATGAGAGAGAGACATCAATCAGCTGCCTCTTGCACGCCCCGCACTGGAGATGTGCCCGCAACCAAGATACATGCCCTTGAACGGAATCGAACCTGGGACCTTTCAGTCCGCAGGCCGATGCTCTATCCACTGAGCCAAGCCCAGGTTTTGGCTCTCCAGTGATCTTTGGAGAGCATGGAAGAGAGAGGGAAAGAGAGAGAAACATCGATGTGAGAGAAACACATCGATGGGTCGCCTCCTGCACTCGCCCTTACCAGGGCTTGGGCCGGGGAGAAGCCTGCAACCCAGGTACGTGCCCTTGACCGGAATCGATGCCGGGACCCTCTGTTCGGCAAGCCATCGCTCTAGCCACTGAGCCAAACAGGTTAAAGCTTTTTTCTTTTTTAAAAAATATTATTTTATTGATTTTTCACAGAGGGGAAGGGAGAGGGACAGAGAGCTAGAAACATCGATGAGAGAGAGACATCCATCAGCTGCCTCCTACACACCTCCTACTGGGGATGTGCCCGCCACCAAGGTACATGCCCCTGACCGGAATCGAACCTGGCACCTTTCAGTCTGCAGGCCGACGCTCTAGCCACTGAGCCAGAGCCAAACAGTCTAGGGCTTTTTTTTTTTCTCTTAATTCGAAGAGAATTGTATTTTAAGTTCAGTCACGTAGACAAACGGCCCAGCTAATATCACTCAGGCTGTGTGAGATACGATCTGTGACATTTGGCCGTAAGATGCAGGAAATGTCCCGACCAGCTGTTCTGTCAGTCTGTCCCCCACACAGTGGCCTCCTCTGGGCGGGTGGGGGGGGGGCGCGGGGAGACGGAGCCCAGGTTGGGGCGAGTCTTGGAAAGCTGTCCTGTCCCTGCAGGTCTGTGGTCCCCTCCCCCCCCCACTTCTTCCCCTTTGTCCTTCCTCTGAGCCAGAGCTTACACTTTACCCTTAAAAACGCTCAAGGCGATGTTTTCTGCACATAAACCTACAAACGAAGCACAGTCACCGGACGAAGCCCAGGAGCTATGGAGAGTTTTCACGCGGTTCTTCACATCAGAAGAACAAAGTCTCAGGGCATGTAACGTTATACGAGACTCAAATTTCCAAGTCTGTAACTGAAGCTTTTAAAAATAAAGATATTTTTACTGATGTCAGAGAGGAAGAGAGAGGGAGAGAGAAATAGAAACATCAGTGATGAGAGAGAATCATGGATCGGTTGCCTCCTGCACTCCCCTCCTCCCCCCACTGGGGATGGAGCCCACAGCCCGGGCCTGTGCCCTGACTGGGAATTGAACCCTGACCGCCTGGTTCCTAGGTGGACGCTCACCCACCGAGCCCTGGCGGCTGGGCTGGGACTGAGGTTTCACTGGACACACAACCACACTCATTACTTTCCGGCTGTCCTGGCACCTTGGCACGGCAACAGCAGAGGGGGCAGTGGTGACAGGGACTCGACCCACAAATCAAAAAACAAAAAACAAAAACCCCAAAAACAAAGACCCAGTTAGTCTGACCTGTGGAAGGTCAAAGTCAAGGTCAGCGCATCCGTCTGTGAGCTGCCTCTCCCCCTGGTCTCCGGCCTCCCTCCCCACCCACCCCGAGCCGCCTCCCAGGAATGTCGTCCCTCTTATCACCTTCCTTCGCAAACACAGAACCATGTATGACAGCCTCTCACACTCCACTCTGCTTCCTTTCGTGTGTGCGTCTGTGAGATTTCTGAAGACGGTTCTGTGCCATGTGGAGGCGTTGGGAACTGGCTTTAATGATTCACAAGTGTATTTATGAGGCTCGTTCACGCCGTGGGGTGCAGCCGGAAGACCCTCCTTTTGACTGTGTGTGTATGATAAATAAATACACTTTTGCAAATAAGCTGTAACGTACCATCGATTTCTGCCACAGGACGGCGGCTGTCTCTGGCTGTTTGCGATTTGAACGGCGTGGCTATGAGCGCTCCTTGGTGCGGGGGATGGACGGTCTCTAGGGAAACGCCCTTCGAGCACAATGTCTGGACTTGGGGCATCTGAACGTCACCTTGATGAACCAGGAGTGACCCCCTCCCCCACCTTATGGATTCATAAAGCGACGGGCGCTTTCCGCACTGACCCTCCCCCTCCCCCTCGCCCCCAACCCCCACCCGGTGCAGGCTGCACCCACGGGCCCTGCTGTTTCTCGCTGGGACGGGAGGAGCCAGCTGCTTCGATGTGGAACGTGGGTGCCCTCCTGGCAAAGGGATTCCCTTCGCTCCTAGACCTGTGGTCGGCAAACTGCGGCTCTCGAGCCACATGCCGCTCTTCGAAGAAGTGGCGTTAGAAGAAGTTTAAGTTTAAAAAATGTGGCTCTCCGAAGAAATGTCAATCGTTGTGCTGTTGGTATTTGGCTCTGTGGACTAGTGAGTTTGCCGACCGCTGGCCTAGACAGCTGGCTGGTTCTCACTTTTAGAGAGAGGCACACAGCCCAGCTGGGCATCCAAGGGGCAGAAGAGATGGGCAGAAGCTATCTCTTCATACTGGGGTTGCGGGGGGGGGGGCAGGAAGGGTTTCTGAGCCAAGGAAGGGTTACCATGACAACAAATCACTTTTCAAGGCAGCGTGCTCCTTTCTGCTCTGTCAGCCGCCCCTGGGTGTCCCCGTCCTCGCTCCCCGGCGTCAGCGGACTCGCTGTTCCAGTCCCGGCGGGTGACGAAGGCTCCTCTCTGGGTCTGAGGCTGCGTCACTGATGACTCATGAGCGTCTCGCCGCTGACGTCCTCTTACACCCTTTGCACTTACTCCTTGTGAGATGCTCGCTTATGGTTTTTGCTCATTTTTAACACTTGCTTGTCTCTTTCTTATTGATTCCACCAAGTTCCTTATGTATCCTAGATCAGAACCACTGGCCACATACACGTCTTATCAAGGTCTGCTTTGCTTGCAATTTGTTTCTTCTCCTTTAAATTGTGTCTTTCTGGTAACAGGAGGGGAATTCTCCATTTGGTTACAGTGACAACTCACGCTGAACAGACGCAAACAGCCACAGGGGGCTTGTCACCACGCAGCCAGCAACGCAGAAAGGCTGAGGGACTGTTGTAAAGAGGAGAGAGAGAACGGGAAGAGGAACCCAGGCACAAAACATAAAAAGGGCTGCAAGTACCGAGCAATAATGACCTCAAACATAAATGGACTGAATGCTCCAATCAAAAGATATTGAGTGGCTGAAACCGGTGTGGCTCAGTGGATAGAGCGTCGGCCTGCAGACTGAAAGGTCCCAGGTTCGATTCCGGTCAAGGGCATGTACCTTGGTTGCGGGCACATCCCCAGTAGGGGGCGTGCAGGAGGCAGCTGATGGATGTCTCTCTCTCATCAATGTTTCTGACTCTATCCCTCTCCCTTCCTCTCTGTAAAAAAATCAATAAAATATGTATTTTTTTTAAAAAAAGACATCGAGTGGCTGAATGGATAACAGAACCTGACCCATGGATATGCTGTCTGCTGTCTGCAGGAGACCCACCTCAGAACCAGGACTCACACAGACTGATGGTGAAGGGATAGAAAAAGGTTTTTCAGGCGAATGGAAATTAAAAAAAAAAAAAGCTGGGATAGCGATACTTATATCAGACAAAATAGACCTCAAAGGGAAGGCCCTAACAAGAAATAAGGAAGGCCACTTCATAACCCCAAAGGGAGCCATACAACAAGAAGCTATAACTCTGGTAAACATACATGCACCCAATACAGGGGCACCCAAATACATAAAGAAACTTCTGGCAGAAATCAAGGGGGAGATCGACAACAGTACAATCATAGAAGGGACTTTAAAGCCCACGGACACCACTGGATAAGTCCTCTACACACAAAAACCAGCCAAGAAACAGCAATCCTCAATGGCTCACTAGATCAGACGGAATTAATTGGGGGAGGGGGGCGCGCGGGGAGGACGCTGTGGGGGCCCGGGCACTGGGCGTCAGGTGGCAGAAGCTGTGGAGAAGCTGGATGGACACTGGTGACTGGGAGCCAGGACAGGGGTTTGGTCCGTGGACGGAGGGGCCATGTGCTGCTGACGTGACGGCTCCGGGGAGGCCTGCGTGGCATCTGCAAACTCAGACCTAAGCCACCACAGAGGAGGGTCTGACATTAACTAAACGCAGGGACGGTGGCAGTTACATCCCAGGCCGGTATCTTCCCTGACAAGGTCAACCTTCACCTTCACTGAGCCCGTCTGTCTCTCTGCATCTGTGATCACACGCCCTGAAATGTCCGGGTGACCTGTGACTCCCTGGGCACAACCCGATGTGCTGGGCACCAGGCCAGAGACCACACATTCCTTCCTTATCATGTTCACTGTCCCTGCACCCGCCTGAGTATGTGTCCATCATTTCACTTTGTATCCAACCCCAGGGGTTCCCTCGCTTTGCTGTCTCCCGCCTCCTTAATCCACCACCAGTGAATCTCAAGTGCCCACCTCCGCCCCTCCTTTGACGGCGATGTCTGAACCCAGGTGTAACCGCCGTTCTCCGGGGCGTGATCTCAATTCCTGGAGGTTCTGCTTCCCGGCGTGTGTGGACAGTTTGGCCCCAATAAACTCACAACATTCTTTACAGGTTTCAGTGGTTTTTCGTTAACAGGTCGCACCTGCACGTTAGGAAGGTCTGACCAGTGAGGAAATGGGTTAGCCCAGTGGTCGGCAAACTCCTTCGTCCACAGAGCAAATATCCACATCACAACGATGGACATTTCTTTGGAGACCACATTTTTTTTAACATAAAAGTCTTCTAACGCCACTTGTTCAAAACAGACTCGCCCAGGCCGTGGTGTTTTGCGGAAGAGCCACACTCCAGGGGCCAAAGAGCCGCAGGTGGCTCGTGAGACGGGGCTCCACCAGGTCAGGGACTGATTTGGGGGGGACCTGGTTCCTCCCCAGCAGGTGGGGGTCATCGGTTCAGACCCTCCCTGCCTTTCCCGCCTGGTCCTGCTAGTCGTGAGGGCGAGACCCTTGGAGGGGAACCACAGGGGGCGAAGGATGCCCTTCAGCGTTCGGCCCAGACAGACAGACAGATGGACAGACAGACAGCGAGGCTCTTACCTGCATTGGCCGCCGCGGTGTTGCAGCTCCAGGCCCCGTCGAGCAGCCAAACCCGACCCGCGAGGCCCCGGCCCCAGGACCAGCCGCATCGGATGCGGACCTGCCCTGGGCCGGCCCATCGCAGAGAGCAGACCCTGAACGGAAAGCCGAGGAGTCGCCTCCTGGGACCCCCCAGACCTCACACAAACACCCCGACTCTCTGTGGAGCCCCCCTCCCAGGGCCGTCCTGTGTGTGTGTGTGTGTCTGTCTGTCCTGAGCTCCCAGGCCTCTGTCCCACTCCGCCGGCCACACCGGCGCCTCTGCCTCCAGCCGTTCCCGGCCTGGGCAGGTGCGGGCGCTGCATCGTCTGCAGAGCCAAGACCCTGGAGGAGGAGGGGTCAGTCCAGCCAGTGTGGACGCCCAGCGGAAGTGGCCTCTCGGAGGTCCAGGCAGGGCCTCGGGGTCCAGGTGACGGGAGTCAGGATCACCCCGGCCACCAGGAGGCGAGTGACCAAATGGACACGGGGTTTGGCACCCAGGCCGGCACCTTTCGGTGGGGGGAGGTGCGGGGGGAGCCAGCCGACAGGAAGTGGGGCGCCTGGGAGGGGGCGCGGCCTTTCCCAGTCAGTGGGGGAAGGAAGGGGCGGGTGGGACTGGGCCACGTGGGGTCAGAGGGTCAGCAGGTGAAATGCAGACACCAAAAGAGGAACAATTGTAATAATCTAAACAATAAAGATTAAAAAAAAAAAAAGCCGAAACCGGCGTGGCTCAGTGGATAGAGCGTTGGCCTGCGGACTGAAGGGTCCCAGGTTCGATTCCGGTCAAGGGCACGTACCTTGGTTGCAGGCACATCCCCAGTAGGAGGCGTGCAGGAGGCAGCTGATCGATGTCTCTCTCTCATCGATGTTTCTCTCTATCCCTCTCCCCTCTTCTCTGTAAAAAATCAAGATATATAAAATAAATAAAAAATAAATAAAAAGCACAAAGAAGAGGAAGAAGAAATACAGACACAGTTAAATGTAAACGTCCCACACACAAGGAGGACTTCGTCTTGTCAGTCCCAGCAATAGGTGGGACACGTTCTCTACTCAAAATTATCTGTTTGTGCGTATTTAAAAAAACACACAGATTTTTATTGATTTCAGAAAGGAAGGGAGAGGGAGAGGTAGAAACATCAATGATGAGAATCATCGATCAGCTGCCTCCTGCACTGCCTCCTCCCACCCCCTCCCATGGGGATGTAGCCCACAACCCCAGCAGGTGCCCTTGCCTGGAAGTGAACCCAGGACTCTATGGTCTGCAGGCCAACACTCTATCCACTGAGCCACACCAGCCAGGCCTATTTGTGTGTGCGTGTGTGTGTGTGTGTTTTTAACATGAAATTCAAATTGACCCGAGCACCCCCTATTATTATTATTTTTTCTCTATTTGCTAAATGTGTCAAACCTGGCTAAGGGGAGGTTTATGGACAAGGCGAGATGCAGGCTTTGAAGGGGTGCAGAATGGGGAGTCTGAGGGCCCCTCCTGGTGGCAGACAGGAAGGCGCTCTGGGGCCCTCCGGGGCTGGGAGAGGAGGGGGACAGGGGGTGGGGCGTAAGGAAGTCATTTGGTTGGAGGCTCGGAGGGGCGATCCCTCTCCCCAAAGCCACCTGCAGGCTGAGGCCCAGCCAGGGCTCAGAGCGGCCAGGGGCGGCCCCAGTGGGTGTCCAGGCGGCAGGACTGAAGGTCAGCGGGACGAGGCAGTGAGGGACCCAAAAGTCCCGGTTTCACACATGAACTGTGTCCTTAAAAAATCCCGGCCCGAGGATACTGTCTCATTATTGTTAGAGAGAGTGAAAGGAAGGGGTGGAGAGAGAGAGTGAGAGAGAAACATCAGGGAGGAAGGGAGAAATCTACTGGTTGCCTCCCGTCTGTGCTGAACCCCAGCCAGCGTTTGAACCAGCACTGGGGTACGTGCCCCTGACTGAGACCGAGAGTCAAACCCGAGACCCTTCAGTCGGAGGGCTGACGTTTACCACGGAGCACACCGGCCGGGCTCACATGTACTTACTATAAAGGCGGTTTCAATCCACTACCCGTGCCTTCCAAAGAGAATGCCAGCTGAATGTCTCCTCCCCCCTCCCCCCGCCCCATGGACAGAGGGGCTCAGAGCCTTCACGCCGGAAATGAGCCTGACCAGGAGGAAGCGGGCGCACACACTGTGCACCGTGTCCTGGGAGAATCCCGCCTCCAGGCCTGACCCGCCGGGGACCATTGTCCATCATCTGTTGTCCGCCAGCGGGAGAGGCCTGTCTGCTTCTCTGCTGTAACCGGCACCCCCATCCTGCAGTGAGTGAGTGCATGGCTGGAGGGATCAAAACGCCCCCCCACCGGCACCCCCACCCTGCAGTGAGCGAGTGCATGGCTGGGGGGATCAAAACGCCCCCCGAGGGGCCAGGGGTGCTGGGGCAGCCACATCTGCACAGACAGACAGCAGAGTGGGGGCTCCCAGGGGCGGGGAGCGGGGGTAGGGGGGCGCTGGGTGGCTGATGGGGACAGTTTCGGTTTTGCCCGCTGCAGAGGAGCAGGAGACGGAGGGTGGGCATCTCTGCACACAGCGCCAGGCCCGAATGCCCCTCAGCTGCACCCTGACCCCTGGGGCGGGGTCACGGTCTGTGAGGTCTAACTGGCCCCAGTTCTGAAAAATAAATGGCGTTTTAAAGTGTTCCGGGCAGAGACTGCGGTTCTGTTTGCTGCTGGCGCTCAAGGTCAGTGTAACAACACGGGTGGGGGATTGACTGTAACACACGCCACCTGTTCCATTTCCGGCCGAGCTTTAAGTCGCCATACCCTCTCTCCGCCACCAGAGGGCGGTAGACACCCCGGTCCAGGCACCTGGCTCGGGATCAAGAGAGAAAGTGCTGGGTGGGAAAGGAACCCAGAGATCCGGAACCCCTGCCTCTCCTCCGGATGGGGACCCCGATCTCCTCCGGATGGGGGCCCTGCCTCTCCGGATGGGGGGACCCTGATCTCCTCCGGATGGGAAGAGGAAGACGTCGGAGGCTAACAGTCCCCGATGAAAGAGAACGAAGTCGGAGGCACCTCGTTAGGGACACACTTCCTCAAAAATCCAGGAGCCTGATGACTCGGCAGAACTCGCCAGAAGGAAGAAGGTGCAGGCCCACAGACAGGGAGTACGACCGGGGCAGCCCTCGCCAGTGAGCTCAGTGGTTAGAGCATCGGCCCGCACACCGTGGGGTCACAGGTTCGATTCCTGGTCAAGGGGCACGTGCCTGGGTTGCAGGGCCAATCCTGATCTCCCCCTCCCGCATTGGGGTGGGTGTGGGAGGCCACCACTCCGTGTGCTACGTCTGTCACATTGACGTTTCTCTCCCCCCGCGCCCGGGACCTGTTCCCCTGGCTGTAGAATCAATGGAAAAACATCGTCACTCCTTCTGCGAGGATAAAAAATAACAACAGCCGAAACCGGTGTGGCTCAATGGATAGAGCCTCGGCCTGTGGACTTAAGGATCCCAGGTTCGATTCCGGTCAAGGGCACGTACCTTGGTTGCGGGCACATCCCCAGTAGGGGGCGTGCAGGAGGCAGCTGATCGATATCTCTCATCAATGTTTCTCTCTATTCCTCTCTGTAAAAGTCAATACAATAGATTTAAATAATAATGATAATAATAATAATAATAATAATAATAACAACAACAACAGCAGCCAGGCCATCTGGGGGCACGGGGCACAATGTTATGGAAAGGTTCCGGGACTGGAGCAGAACGGCAGCGTCAGGACTCGGGGGGTGCCCCGGCCCCAGGGATGGCCCTGGCTCGTCAGAGGCAGCGAGCTGTCCCCCACCAGCACTCGCCCCACGAGGCGGATCCCAGGCACAGCCATCGTCAGGACACGGTGCGGGGTGTCCACGGTGTGCCCGGATCACACTGGGTACAGGGGGCCGAGGGGCAGGAGCCCCGCACCCTCACTCCCTCGCCTCAGACTCCAGGCTGTGGGTGACGGGGCCGGGGGTGCCAGCGGCCAGGGGGTGCCAGCGGCCAGGGGGAGTCAGTGGCCAGGGGGTGACAGGGCCAGGGGGTGCCAGCGGCTAGGCCTGGCGCTGGTCCTGCCGAGGGGCCTCGGAGCAGAGCGCAGGTGGAGGGGACGGACCGGAGGGGTTTCGGGAAACGCGCCCCCTCCCTCCGACCTTGGCACTGAGCGAACCGGTGGAGCCTGACTCACCGGTGACACACTCACCGCGGCGCGGGCAGAGCCGCGGACAGACGGGCAGGAGGCGGCGATGGAAGAGGGACCGCTGGCCGCACACGGGCAGCAGCGGCGAGGGCCGCACACGTGTCAGCGTGAGCTCAAGCCGCACGAGCCGCCGCGAGAGGCCGGGCCCGGTGGGGGGTGCGGTTGGGGGGGCTGCGTCCCTGCGCCAACGGCGAGGAGCAGTGACCGGTTCACCCCGCTAACGGGCCTGTTCCCCGCGCGGCCTGATTTATGGGCAGAGAGACGGCTGGGCCGCGCGGTCTCCTAGGTGATGAGAGAGCGCACGGGAGCATCTCTCGTTCTAATGCTCGGTCTGGGCTCCGCGTCCGGACACGGACCTCCGGCGGCCCTGTCCCTTCCGGGGTGACAGCGGCAGCTTTTGTGCGGAGGCGGCGGCTCTGGTGGCTCCTGGGAGGGGGCTGGCCGCTGGGAAGACAGCCACGCGGAGAACGCGGCATTTTCAGCCCAGGAGAGGGGAGGGGGCTTGGGGGAGGGCGAGTGATCAGAGGAAGCCTCCCCGAGATCCCGCCAATGCAGGGCTGGGGCCTGCCAGGGTGGGGGCACCTCCACGTGCCGGGCGATGCGCCCCAACTCCACGGCCCTGTGCCTCCGCAGCTGGCTGTGCCCCGTGTCCTTTATCACGTCCTTCAATCGATAAACTGGCAACGAAGTCATGTTGCTCTCCCCACCCCCGAGGGGGGCGCTGGGGAACCTCAGGGTCACAGCCACGCGGCAGAAGCACAGGGGACGAGCTGGGTCAGGGAAGGAGGCACAGACCCGGGGGTTTGCGGGAAGCCATTGACAGCAAAGCGGTAACACAGGCCCTGGCCTGTGTGGCTCAGTGGACAGAGCGTCAGCACAGACCTCGGTGGCGGGCTCCTCCCCGGCCCGGGCCCTGGTTGGGCGCGTGCAGGAGGCAGCCCACCGGTGTGTTTCTCTCACATCCATGTGTCTCTCTCTCTCTCCCTCTCTGTCCACTCTCCCTGAAAATCAATGGAAAAGCATCCTCGGGTGAGGATTGAAAAACAGAGAGAGGTCACCCCAGGTTCACTGTTTAAACAGAAACAGCGCCCTGCTTTCCGGAAGTGGAGGAGATTTCGGGGGGGAAAGTCCGTTCGGACGTGGAAATGGCTCACGGGGAACATCTGAGGACCCGGGCGTCCAGGCTGCAGGACGATGCGGGGACGGCACGTCCCCCCTGCGGGTCCCAGGCCCCGGGAACAGCTGAGGCTCCGCGTGGACGAGGCCGCCCGACCTCCCTCACAGTGACCGAGGATGGGGCGGAGAACAGTCCTCCCTCCAACCACCCGCTGGCCGGCCCGGCCGCTCTCCCGTCTGGGGAGCTGCCCTTCGTCTTCCCGGGCAGGCGGTGTGGACAGGGGGCCGGAAGGCTGGTGACCCTTGAGCCGGGCAAAGGTCAGAGCTCTGCGCCCACAGTTTAGGGGAGACAATGGTGGCTGAAGCACTTCCCCACCAGACAGACGGTCGTGTAAACCCTTGCTGATAAGACAGTCACCTGTTCCCAGAAACTGCCTGCCTGCCTGAGGGCTCTAGGGGACCCCAAACCGAATAAAAGGATGAGCCCCAACAGAGTCCTTCCTCTGGAGCTGGGCTCCCGTCTGGCTCCCCAATATTTCCACATTATTATTTCTCGTCTCGTCTCCTTCATTGGCGGGCGGCCCCTCCTCCAGAGCCGGACCCTGTACCACGCGGGACGTGGGACGTCACGCAATCCGCCAGGCACAAACATGTTAGGGCTATTTCTTCCTCTCAGCATCACACCAGCTCCGTCACAATTAATATCCCTTTCCCCCTCCGCTCCCCCACCCGCCGCACCCCCTCTCCCCCTTGAGACCCGAGGCATGACTAACCGCTGGCGGGAGCCGGCCGTTCGGGGACACTGAGTCACTCCCGCGCCCCCCGGCGCGAGTGCCTGTGCGACCCGATGAATCAGTCCGGACCCGGAGCATTCATTACTCAGAGGCCTGACGCGGCCGCCGTGACGCAGCTCCCGGAACCCCGCTGGCAGCGCTCCTCCGCGCGGGGGCCACCGGGTCACAGCGAACTGACTGCGGGAGAGGACGGGACGCCGAGCCGCGGGGAACGGGGCCTGCGCCCGGCACCGGAGGAGGTCCAGGCCCCTGAGCACGCTCCCTTCCCAGGAACGCAGCCACTCTCTTTCCTTCTTTCTTTTTTTCTAATATATTTTATTGATTTCTCACAGAGAGGAAGGGAGAGGGACAGAGAGTCAGAAACATCGATGAGAGAGACATCGATCAGCCGCCTCCTGCACGCCCCCCATTGGGGATGTGCCCGCAACCAAGGTACCTGCCTTTGACCGGAATGGAACCTGGGACCTTTCAGTCCGCAGGCCAATGCTCTATCCACTGAGCCACACCGGTTTCAGCCATAAAAGTACATTTAAAAATAAGGAAAGGAAGCCATGGGTGATGCCACCTCCTTCACCATCTCTCCTGACCCGGGACCCTCCCCCCGGCGGCCCGCTGCTCCCTTCTCTCCAGACTCCGAAAAGGGTGTGTTCGTGCCTCCACTCCCTTCTCCTTATTCTTCCGGCCCCCGCTCCCGGCGGTCCATCCCAGGCGGCACCCCTCCTGTCAGTCCGTCCCAGACGGCACCCCTCCTGTCAGTCCGTCCCAGACGGCACCCCTCCTGTCAGTCCGTCCCAGACGGTACCCCTCCTGTCAGTCCGTCCCCACTCCCGTCAGTCCGTCCCCACTCCCGTCAGTCCGTCCCAGGCGGCACGCCTCCTGTCAGTCCGTCCCCACTCCTGTCAGTCCGTCCCAGGAGGCACCCCTCCTGTCAGTCCGTCCCCACTCCTGTCAGTCCGTCCCAGGCGGCACCACACTGCACCTGCCAATGCTGCCAGGACCCGTGTTGCCACTGAGACCCCACGACCCTTCCTCTTTCGCCGCCTTCATCGCGAGGCTCCCTGCTTCCAGGACCTCTCTCCCCGGCTCTCCTGCCTCCTCTCTGCTCCTGTGACTGAATGAGAACCACGCGGGTTTCAGACATTCTGCACTCACACAGCCACATACACACACACACAGCCACATACATACATACACACACAGCC